>OY744605.1:27932470-28244970 GCA_963556255.1 Allolobophora icterica | reverse complement strand
GCTACAGGACAAGATAATGATGAGTCGACAACCTATTAAACGACTACTTTTCTGTTTTTTGTTGTGGAAGTTTAAGAACTTTTTATTTTGTTACATTGCATCCTCTTGTGTAACACAACTTGCATATTGTATTGCACGGTATTGCATTGTATTTAGACATTTATTAAGCGCCTCTAGTAGGGTGAACCGTTCAGAGACGCTCACAGTGTGCAAGGCTACAAGAAGAGAAATGAGTTTTGAGGAAAGCAAAAGAAGACCAGGGTTACCTATTAAATTTGAGAGCGAGTAGAAGGAGACAATGTATTCCAGATAGAGGAACCAACTGAGACAAAAGATCTGGACTTTGCTATAACTGTTCTAGTATGAGGAACTAAATGATCCAGTCTGTTCGAGGAGCGAAGTGGACGATGCAGGAAGACAGAAAGAGGCCGGTGAATTACATCAATTAAATATTTATGGGCAAGACCCTGCTGTGTCTTGAATATCAGAGTGAGGATTGTGAACTTAATACGTGCAGAGAGAGGAAAGGAAGCCAGTGCAGTTGCTCAAAACTTGAAGGAGGAAATGCGTGAGTAGGAAGACCGATAAGAAGCGAATTTCCGTAGACGATTCGGGAGCAAATGAAAGCATGCATGGACCAGCGTGATGAAAACAGAGAATGAGACAGATCGTCCTAAATGTATAGTGTTTGTTATGTAGTAAACTGAAATGTGCTAATACATCTTAGTTCTAAATTAAAACAGGTTGAACAACACAATTAGAGTAGTGCAAAAATCCACAAAAATGTAATGTTTAGGCCCTACTTAAAAAATTTGCTTCGGCTTCAGATATGATCAGAGCTGCAGACAGACTTTTACACAACATTCCAGAACATATTTAGGCATCACAAAATGTTGCTTTGGTTGGCTTTAAAATGCTCTAAAACTAAAGTACGAGCATCAATAATATCAAAAAAATTTCGGAGGTAATACCCCCGAATCCCCACAGTTCCCACTTCAAGGAAGGGGCTGGGTTGGGAGTGGGAAAGGTTGGGAAAGGGGAAGGCAGGGAATAAAGTGGGGACGGGACGGGAAGCCAGAGGTTGAGAAGGTGGGGGGGAAGTTTGCCTCGTCTTGATTTTGACTCTGGCTACGGGCCTGCATACGGGATATAAAGTTTTTGTCATTTTTATCAGGTAGGCCTAATGTGAAATTTTTACATTGAATAATATATATGATCCTTTACTTTCCACACGTAATTTTAATCTGAAAATATGAAAATATTCGTCGATTTTCTTCATACATAATAATAAACTGCAATGCATTGGGGAGGGGGATAGAGTAGTTGTAACACTCATGGCCAGGAGAGCATGCGGATCGACTCCCGTAACCCCCTCTAGGGCGGCGCCATGCATGGCTGCCAAACCGTGTGTTTAATTAAGATATTGATTGTACTTTCGTGTTTCAATGTAATCTTACTGCGTCTGTCGGTTTGAAATAATAAAGAATATAATAATAATAATAATTATTATTATTATTATTATTTGTCAGCCTATGTATATAAGATGTTACTATTTAAGCGTCAGAGGCGCTGCAGTGCATATGCATTCAAACTTGTTTCGTCTTTACTTGTTATGTGATCATTGGTCCTTGCCATTGGTCCTTGGTGCGATAACATGTGGGAAGTTTTCATCCGAAGGGTAAATGTGAAGCTCGCTATAATTTATATTAGAGGAATAGTGGTTTTCGAATATCTTCAGGTGTTTATTTCTGATTACGATTTTTATATAAGTAAGTAAGAGTAAGAATATTCTTTATGAGACCAATTGCTAGTCGCATTTTGGTGTACATGCATCATGCCACTGTATCTTGTTCCAACATCATATATATATATAATTATAATTTATGTATGTATATGTATATATATATATATATATATATATAGATGTATTTATATATACAGGCAAACTATTAGAAACGGGGTGCCTAAGTTTTACCATCGGTGGCAGTACGCGTCCATGCTATTATTGGTCAACCTGAAATATACAACGAATATACATTGAAGAGGCCACAGTCTCGTATGACGTCGTCGATTCCTTCATAATATAGGGTGACCCTGAAAAGGGCCGTATGGACATTTGCAAGGAGAAGCTTAACACGAGTATTTCTCTGAAATATGGCGGAGAATGTTAAAATAGTACAAATTGAATGTGGAACCGTACCGTTCCCATCACATGAACTCGTCTAGGGAGCCGGGAACCATGTCCTTGGCTGTCCCATTAATTCGTTTGAAGACTGCTTTTGCGCGCTTCCAATACGCCTCCACATTGTTAGTATGAGCTCCCGTCGTGGGATCGACAAAGTTCTGACTGTGGTTGACCGTTAAATGTGTATAGTTTCCCGGGAGAGTGGAAATGCGGCGATACGCCGCCCACTCATCAGAAATTATTGTTGACCCAGGCTGGACAACTCTTTCAATAAGTGGGAGCAGCGTAGCTGCATCCCGTTTCGATACATACGTGATGTAGCCATTTTTTTCAGACACATCGTAGGCACCAAATAGCCAGCTCTCCTGGCTTCTGGCGTTTCTGCCTCTGATACTTGGCCTTCACCAGCAAGGATTCATCTATCTGGACCTCATTGCCTTGGCCGCCAAGCTGGACATGTGGGAAGTATATATATATATATATATAATGGTATAATTCGGTCGTGGGCCCAGGGGCGGAGGGAATAATTATAGTCAAAATGTCATATCACTGAGCATATTTTGTCGGGACCGCCAGATTTCAAGGTAAATGTCCCGCATTATGTCCCGCGTCCCGGGGTCGACCCGAAACCCGAAAACACTGAAAATACACAGCTACCTGATTTCCCAAAAACAGTTTTAAAGAAAGCGGGCGAAATCCCGAAAACAGTTTTAATGAGCGGGGCGAAATCCTGAAAACTATTTGAACTCTGATACATGATATAGACCTAGCGTGGCCTTTATGCATCTCAGAGGCCACGTATGTGCATCCTAATTAGGCTTGTTAGTGTCGATTTCGTGGATCCGGACAATATTCGTTTTGGGGATTCGGGCCGCACCCATCGCTACTTGACGTAGGGTTGGGACAACCAAATGTCCCTACTTTCAAATTTGTGGTAATTTCTTTCCGAACTAACATGTTGTGGCTTACAACACATTACCCGTACTATATTTATTCAACACCACTATAAATTTATAACACAGGTGAAGTGAAATATCATAAATATGACGAAGAAGCTTAGAGTATTGGGTAAAGTGGTTCTCATTCAATATATCACCATTCAAGTACTTTTCAGTGCTAAGCTTGAAGCATGAGTTAGGTTTCAATGAGTTAATGTCTGCGCACTGTCACAGCAGCTGATATAGACCTACTGATTGATGACAGATATGAACTTTACAATGACTTTGCTCACCTTTGAGCAGTTTATCCTTTAGAAGCTTATAAGCATGTCAGACAAAGGTGCAAATTTGAAATGGGTTGAAGGTTGTAAAGCAACGAATTGTCTAAATGTGCAAAAATTTATTGAGCTCGTGTCGTCCGTGCCAGTGAGCAATGCTCAAGTAGTCCAGCTGAAAGACTCTTTTCAATAATGAAGAACTTATGGACTGATGAGTGTAACATAATTAATGCATGTTGAACTTGTGGAAGCTGAATTGCTTGTGAAAACAAATTATAGAATGACATGTGCAGAGTTTTACAACTTTGTTTTAGGACAGAAACTGTTGTTGAAAGCTGTGAAGAGTAATTTAAAATATAGCCTTAAAGTCATGATCATCATTTAACTAAACTGCTTTGAAACTTGATTTGATTGACAGAATCTGAATGTGCTTAGACTGCAGAGCAGTTGCCCAAATTCTGAGAATTGGGTAGCAACCCCTAACTCAAGCAGTATCACACAACATTGTAAACAGAGCAAAAGCAGTGGTAGAGAGTTTAGCTCACAGGGGTTCGATGGCAGCAACAGTTGCCAAATGCTTTTTCTCGTGACTAGAAGCAATGAATAAGCTGCTGCCCTGTGTGTAGCTTTTAAGTAGTCTAAGTTACAAAATTTTCACAGTTTAAGTTTTTGAGTTTATGATTACAGTTGTGCCTTAACTTTTGTCAATTCTGGTAATGCAATTTAATCTGGTAAATTCTATAGCACAGGTTTTTCATTAGATTAGTAATTGAAAACTGTTGAATTATTTCATGGTGTCTTGTGGTAAGTTTGTCACATCTGGAATCGAATAAGTTGAGCTCTGAATTTGGAAGCCAGTAGCTTTCCATTTTGGTGTGTGGGTGTTTCCAGGAAACTAGCAACAAGAATACTAGACTGGTATGGAAACAGAGAGCTTAGTTTAATGAATGTGCATGATGACAGAAATGTTGTACTAACATACCGTAATACTTCTTTCTCCTGTTTTCTATTCATTTTGTTATCTATTACACAATTTATGCTTGTTTTAGTTGTAAGTCAACAGAGGCCATGTCAAGCAGTGACAGTCAGAATTCAGCTAAAGTTGATGTTCCTAAGGTGGCATCAAAAGAAACAGTGCCTCAGACAACTTCCCTCTTTCGAGCTTTGAATTTTGAACTCTTCGTAAAACCAGTAAGTTGTGTTTTGTGCTTTTGAAGTTTTAGGTTCATTATAATTATTTCTTCCCATAACTCTCTGTCTCAGAAACAAAGTCATTTATTAAGAATGAATTTTTCATTGAGTCGTTATTTGCTAAATCAACGCAGTGTCTAACGGGACTATCTCTGATTTTTCTGAAAATTGGCACAGTTATTCATCTCCTCTAGATCAGAAACTTTTCAAACCAAAGTTACTGATTTTTAAGTCAAGTCAACCCATGTTTGAGATATAGGTCATCGAACTTCCACCAAAACATGTCGACCTGCTCAGGCGGCTATGATGTCTTTGCAAACACATCCAGAATTGTACGAGGTTGAATTGACATCTGTTTCCACATGGATCCGTTATCCACAGCCAAATGACATTCTAGCAATATCCTGTCTGGATGTACTGACAATGAAACAACAAATCTTCAACCAATAACCGGCAATGGAAGAAGAAGAACATATACTTTAAATTACAGCTGGTACTGCGACACTAAGAAAAAAGTAAAACAGGTAGAATAACACTAAAAAAGTAGTAAGATGGTTATGTTGCTTTTCAATGAAAATAAAAATTTAAACGATGGCAATTGATAACTCACAGTTTCTTACTGCAGTTAAAGGATTTGTACAGTAATGAGCAGTGCCGTTTTAAGGAATAGGCACGCGAGGCTCGGGCCTAGGGCCCCGCGCAGCGGGGGGGCCCCCGCGGCGGCCCAAAAACAAAATAACAATATTATAAGTTCTGTTCTTACAAGTAACAATTCTGCAAAGTAAAGTAAGAACAATAACACATTTTTATTATTTTTTTAAACAAATGTCTGCGGTCTGCATTTTTAGTTAAATATAATTATTGGTAATAAAATCAGAGCGCTATAGAAATAAATCAATAATTTTAACGCATGGCGACGATGGCGCACAACTTGCTGTAGGCTATGGGCTATTATGTTTGTTTTCATTTGTCTGCTTTTTCACAACGCTATTCAAGGAATTTTTATGTCTTGGTAAATTAATGTTAATTTTTAATATTAAATCTCTCTGTCCTATAATCTAGTCATTTTATAAATTGTTTTAAACTTTAAATTATAAAAAAGGGCAAAAAGCGTATCAAATTTCGCACAGTTAATAGGATACATAGAATGATGTTGGCGTGTCGACGCTCGGTACTGAGTCGGTAGTGAACTTGGCAGACATCTTTAACTTAACAAAATCACTTCATTTCCACCTCCTCCAATGTATAAGGTTGAGGTTTTTTGATAGTTTCTACCCTTTTTGTTATGCAGATTAAGATTCTGATTGTCAGTTATCACCGTCGTTCACGGTAAACCGATTTGCAACTTTTGGCCAATTATCACTAGGCCTACGATCAATTAAAGGAAATATCAGACAACCCATCAAAAATGCGTAGAAATTATATGAGTGGTGCCGCGAAGAGAAAAAAGGAAGTAACTGAAAATGAAATGTCGAAGAAACATCCAAAAGTATCTTCTTTTTTTCAAAGTCAGAAAACAAAATCATCATCGCAGTCCGACATTGTTGAGACGTAACTTACGTAAGATACTCTTACGTTGTCTTACTCATCTACTGATGTCATTGTTTGAGATAAAGATTAACAGTTATTGTCGCTGCAAGATGATGGTCTAGCCTACCAGTCGAAAGTACAGATGTTGTCACAGCACCAAAATTCGAAGCCTGTTTCGCAAGATGTATGCCCTGCGGAGTCAGCGGACTATCCAACTGATGCAGCCTTATGGAGTCCAATCACGGAGGAATTGCGATCTTATTGGATTCGTAAAGGTCCTGCTAGTTGCTAGCATAAAGAGTCTGACTTTAGTACGACTCAACGCGTGTATCGAACGGGAGATAAGTTGCACAGACGTTGCTTAACTGATTCCTGTTTCCGTCGTGAACTGCGAAATGGTGAATCAGTTTGTCGCGAGTGCTTTTTCTCCATCGCAGAAGTCTGTGTATTGCTTTGTCTGTCGCTTGTTTTCAACAACAACGATGGGTCATCAATCTTTCTGTCAATGATGGTGACAAACTGTACGGGTTAACGTTCTTTCTCAAAACTTAAATTTATCAAGAACGAGCTTCGCAGCCGTATGATGTCATGAACATAGAATCAGATGTGTTGGAGTCTTTGAATTTCGATGATATTATAAAAGACTTTGCTCAGAGCAAAACACGAAAGCGATGTTTGTAAGAAACTGTCGTTACAAAGTCACAATCCATGTGTAGCAAACATGTACTCATTATAATCACACTTTCAGATTGTATAACAAATAAACAATTCAAACTGTAAAGTATGTTAAACTAAACTTTTATTTTACACTTGTAGTACAAAGATCGATGTGTTAGCTGTGTTATTATGAGTTTAGTAACAGTGTACTATATTAATAAATTTAACAAAATGACACATATGCACGTACAATGCACTAATGCAATACTCTGTATCTGAGACTGAGATATTGAGACGGAAATCGGATTACGTTTAAGCAGTGGTGTAGTGGGGCGGGAACGCGGGGGAACGCCGTTCCCGCACTTTTTTCCTGGGAGGGAACGCGATCCCTCACTATTTTGCAGCATTTCTGCTGAAATAAATAAACAAAGAAGACTTCAAGACTCACAGTTTCAACTGCTTACTTACTGGAGCCTTTCGCAGTTTCGCAGATATATTTATAGGGCCTATATGTGTTGGCTTTATACTAAATAACAAATTCCTATGTATAAATTTACATAATTACATTAATTAATTTTTTTGTTATTTTCTTACATTCAACAGTTTCAAAAATACTAGCGCTCACACTATGCAAAATTCTTGCAAGATTGCACTTTTTGCTACAGTTGCTACTTCAATTTCCAGGCGTTCCCCACTTCATTTTTTAGGACTACACCACTGCGTTTAAGGTTATTTAGGGTTTGTGCGGGTTGTGCCTAGGGCCCCCAAACTCCTTAAAACGGCTCTGGTAATGAGTTCATTTCTGTAGGTGCTGCATTTAGCAACATGAACGTGTTTTAGTATAAAATTTATATTACAGCAACAATGTCAGTACTTGAAAAGATGTTTGTGCTTGTAACGAATACACAAACTGTATTACAAAAATCACTAAAAATCAACTGTGTGAGGTGAGCTCACATCACCAGGCTGATAACTGCAGTTCGACATGAGTGAATCGACTTGTGTTGCTCAAAGTTCAGTAACCCATATCCCAGACATGGGTTGACCAAGAAATCTAACATTTACTTAGTATTGGTGACAGTTTCTTTTCAAGAAGAATAACTGCCAATTTTCAGCTAAATCAGATAATTGTTGGGCATTGTATTTATTTTCAGAAATGAGATCGTATTATTAGGTCATTTTAATTTTTAATAATGTCTGGAAATCTGTTTCAGAATAAAGTTGTCATGGTGCTTGGCATTGCTGCATTCACATCATGTGTTGCATTTGTTGCATACTGGAATGCAACTGCAGAAAACCGTAAAGCAACGTATATGGCTCTTGATGATAAAGGAGAACTGCAGAAACGGTCACGCAGCTCTCGATGGGACTAACTGTAGCTTTGGGTTAAATGAGGTTTTTACTGTTGCCTATGTGCATCATCGTAAGTTACTGTTGCTGTGAGAGATTGATTATGTTCAAACGTTAATGAATTTTATTCTGAGATCTTCAACTCAACCATGTGAATATTGCAAATGAATGTTACAAGTGACATTCAACTGTTTGTATTCAAGTAAATGTAAATTACGTGTTACTTGTACAGTTCTATGTGACTTGATTCAAATGTTTCATTTTAGTTTGTATTTTACCAGTTGAACTTTTCATTGGAGCATATCATGTGAGCTTCTGTTGTGAGCCAGAATTGCATGAATTTGTTTGAACGGTTAACACTGAAGTGGTAAGGGTATTTAGCTTGTTTGCTTCTGCTGGTTGACTTGAGAAGATGATCTTAAAAAATTGTCTTAGCAACAGGAAGCCAGTGTAGCATCACTTGCATATATTGAGACATATCTCAATCTAATCGAATGACTTCTGTAGCGCCGTTATTCATAATGTCCAAGACATCAGTTGATAGTCTTTTCAAGTACATCACAATTAAAAAACAATAATCCATTGGTAAGGGCCCATCCATATTATTATTATTAAAGTAGTTTTATATAGCACCCCTTCAAGAATGCCTATTCAGGAGCACTCGCAGCCCAGCCACAGTCGAACAACACAGTTTTGAGGACAGTAAGTACATAATCTACATATAGTAGGCCTACGTCGACTCCCGGCCGATGCAACAGTCAGAATGTGTGACCGACCGCCATTTTGAACACAAGCTCTTACACGTCGATACACCGGAACCCATCACATCAAATATTTTTAAACGTTGCAACAACATTGAGGATTACACGCCGATACACCGGAATCCATCACATAAAATATTTTTTAAACGTTACAACAACATCGAGGACTTCATTAGAATTAGCAATATTATTTTTAACCTTAATTTAAGCTCAAATCTATAATTCAAGAGCTCGGATTCAAAATGGCATCACCCCAAAAACTAGTCAACAGTTAGCATAGCGAGTCGACGTACTGTGTAATTATTTATACTGTGATATTACGACGGGACTGAATGCTTCGACTTTGGCCAAGAGCAGTGGCTCGGAAAGTGTTTAACAGTTGCGTGAGCTAACCTCAGGCAAAGTGTAGGCCTAAGATGGATAGAATTATACATTATATCCGATAGAAAAAATCATATTACCAATAAGAATATTTTGTTATTTTTTACAATCAGTGGAAAAGTTTATTATACTAGGCCTACGTATTCATGAAATGAAACGTGTCTGTAGCACAATAAGTCAATAACATGGGCGGAGTTTGGTTTTAGTTCATGGGGGGTGGGCTAAAACATACCTTACAAAAACCTTGATGACCTCTTTATAGGAATTCGTCTCCGAAAATTTAATTTGATGACCTTATATTAGGAATTCGTCTCAGAAAAATTTCTGTCTGGGGCTTCATGGGGGGGGGCTTAGCCCCCTAGCCCCTGATAAACTCCGCCCATGCCCTCCATCCACCAGCATCCTCCATCCACCCTCCATCCACCAGCATCCTCCATCCATCCACCCTCCATCCAACTGCATCCTTCATCCACCCTCCATCCACCAGCATCCTCCATCCACCAGCCCGGGGTTATAAGTTTCAATCCCTGTACCGAATAAGCAACAAATTTAGGTATAAATTGAAATCCCTACGGCTGCGCCATCTGGCGAATCTTTAGAAATGCGTGCCGGTGACAGAGAATTGGTCGTGAAACACAGAGAATCTTCTCGGGCGGCGCCATCTGGCGAGTGAAAATAGGTTCAGTGTAAGTTTTTATGACCAGGTAAAAATGCATGGGCCGGGTAGGTTTTTTGCCCGGGACACCATGGTAGCGGTGAAAAGGGGGGACGCGAAGCCGACCACTGGGTGTGTCATGCCCACCCCGACACAGTAGTGGAGGTTTCGAGTGAAAAGCTCTAAAACTGTAGAAATGCATCCCGGTCAAAGTCGCTGTGACAGACAGAGTTTCTTCTTTATATATATATATTAGCTGGTTTACCCGGCGTTGCCCGGGTAAACCAGCCACCACCACCACCAGTGAAGTGAAATCTCTACGGCTGCGCCATCTGGCGAATCTTTAGAAATGCGTGCCGGTGACAGAGAATTGGTCGTGAAACACAGAGAATCTTCTCGGGCGGCGCCATCTGGCGAGTGAAAATAGGTTCAGTGTAAGTTTTTATGACCAGGTAAAAATGCATGGGCCGGGTAGGTTTTTGCCCGGGACACCATGGTAGCGGTGAAAAGGGGGACGGGAAGCCGACTACTGGGTGTGTCATGCCCACCCCAACACAGTAGTGAAGGTTTCGAGTGAATGGCTCTAAAGCTGTAGAAATGCATCCCGGTCAAAGTCGCTGTGACAGACAGAGTTTCTTCTTTATATATATACTAGCTGGTTTACCCGGCGTTGCCCGGGGTTATAAGCCACCACCACCACCAGTGAAGTGAAATCTCTACGGCTGCGCATTTGGCGAATCTTTAGAAATGCGTGCCGGTGACAGAGAATTTTCGGTGAAACACACAGAATATTCTCGGGTGGCGCCATCTGGCGAATGAAAATAGGTCGACTCGAATTTTTAAGAAGTGGGGGTTGGGAGGTTTTCGCCCGTTTTCACCATGGAAGCGGTGAAAACGGGCTAAGCGAAGCCTCACACTGGGTGTGTAATGCCCATCCCGAGACAGTAGTGAAGGTTTGGAGTGAAAAGCTCGAAAGCTGTAGAAATGCATCGCGGTCAAAGATCTGTGACAGACAGAGTTTCTTCTTTCTATATATAGATAGATAGACAATAATTGCAAGTGAAAAAAGAAGACAAGTTGATGAAAGAGTCTAAACAGGTCTGTAGGTCCGTGCTGTCCATCAAGCGGCCGGCGTGCTGATTTTAAATATAATTATAATCTTACAATCGTCGTTTAATATTATCAAACTGACAATTACGCACTATGATTACAAATCAGTATGAACTGATGATCACAAGTTCTTACAGGAGTCGAATTTTAACTGTATACAGCAGCCATACAAGGCGCCCAACACGTCCTACATCTCATTTTAGCATCGCGCCCATGGGCGGCGATCATGGGGGGGTCGAGGGGAACAAGACCCCACTTTTAACAGTGGGGGAACACGCCATTCATCCCCCCACATTTTTGAAGAAACACCAAAAAAGGTCATCACATTTTTTCAAAACTGTTTTGACCAAATCAGTTCAAAAATGTCCCACTCACCTGTCAAACAAGATCGCCGCCACTGAACGCGCCATCTCGCGAATGATAGGCTGAGTGGACCTTTGAGAGGGTTGCGGGAAGCGATCCCGCTACCTACTGCTCTTCACGCTAGTGATGTTACCACTACTCTATGGACCCCTTCCGTTTAAATGGATCGCCCGAGCTGAATCCACCGCAAAAAAAATTGCAAGCACAATTCAAAGCCAAATATCTCACTAAAACGTGCTTGAACGTTTATTCATATACTTTTTGGTGCTGAATTATTATAAAGCAAGCCATACATACTATTATTCATCGATATTACATAATTATTGCCTTGATAATTTAATACAGTTAATAAGTTTTAATAAATTTTAGTCGTTGCTCATGAGTTTACTGGTGTGGCCCTCCCTCGGTTTCAAGAATAGGCCTAATTGTTTCGGTGGTCCGCGGTGTCAAAAAGTCCAACGGTTGGACAGCACTGACATAGGCTTAGGACGGATTTAGCCATGAGCTAAAACAAAAAAGCTACAGCTTATATGGCCTCACAGTCCGCAGCATGGGGCCTACAAATTCTGAATATCAGACCCATACCACGAACTCACCAAAACCTCACCTCTTGCTATCTCTCCACAGGTCTTCCATTCAAAAGTGAAAACATTGCTCTTTCAGAAGTCTTATCCTGATTCATTCTCTTCCCTTTACCTCCCTCGCCGTTTCGATCCCAAGCACCACCCTCCTTAGCCGTCTGACAGCCTGACTGACCTTTTGGATCTTGACCTGGAACTGATTTCACCCACCCACCCCGCCTAACGATTCTGATTTGATTGAGCGCCTGTGTATCAGCTGATTCCCGCGACTTCGCTTTTGTGGGCGCTGTAGAGATCCAGCGCCACCTACTGAATACAAATAAGTCTAGTCAAAAATATTATATAGAAGTGTATGTTGTATGCATTATGTACTAATGCTAGTGTAATGCAATGCGCACACCATCTATCTCTTACACCATGGTGATAGCTATCAGTAAATATTATCAATAAATTATAACATTTGAACGCTGTAATTATAGCCTACGGAAACTTGAATTTTCGATAATATTTATTGTTGATCGTATTGTGACGCTTCGCCATCTAGCGAACTATTTATTATTAGTCACATATTACAGCCAAGTTTATCTCTTATACAATACTTACTAGTTTCTGAAAATGTATCAAACAATTAAATAAATATAGACGATTGAATTTCTGCCAGATTCCAGCTTCATAGCATTAAAATGTCACCGTGACGAAGGCGTTTATGACCTTAGCTTGAATATATAGGTTTTAAACCCTATTACTATCGTTAGGCGTAGTGGCGCCTTGCGTAAGCTTGTCATGGATCAGGGTTTGGGCATGTGTAAAGCGTTGCAACACAACGTTCCTGCTACACGAGTTCGACCCCCGGTCGGTGATAGGCTTTTTCAATTGTTTTTATTTCTCACTTTGAATACGTCGAAACACTGAACTTATAAATTCTTAGAAAAAGAACAACTCAAATCGCTTTTCTGGTACAAGTTTGAAACGTATAATGAAATAAATTAACGCGACGCTTTAGCTAAATATATATATATATATATATATATATATATATATATATATATATATATATATATATATATATATATATATATATATATAGAATCCTTTGCTCGTAGTTGCTATTAATCAAATCAAATCAATTCTTCGTTTATTGACAGATTCCCGTCGACACAGACGCGATGGGATTACATACCGTAGTGTTATAGTCTTACTAGCTGGTTTACCCGGCGTTGCCCGGGGTTATAAGTTTCAATCCCTGTAGCGAATATCCTCCATCCACCCTCCATCCAGCTGCATCCTTCATCCACCCTCCATCCACCAGCATCCTCCATCCATCCACCCTCCATCCAACTGCATACTTTATCCACCCTCCAACTCAATAACTACTTTATCAAGCATCAAATACAAAGCGCCAGCAAAAAGTTGTGTGATCATGCTTGAGCTTCGGCGCTACAGAGCCAAAAACTTAAGTGAGCATTGGGACCTTTGGCGCCATGGCTTCCGGGTCCCTGGCCAAGAGATACAGTCTAAATCGACCAAGTCGATCGTTTATTTGCCAAGTCGATCGAGTCGACGAGAGGTCGACTAGTCGACAAAGTCGATCGAGTCGATCGTCGGCCAAGCCAAGTCGATCATAGCAGTTCGACTCGATCGATCACGGGGTATACTATCTAACAGGACAGGCTTGGTGGTCTTGCTTTGTTGCGATTGAAAACGAATGCGCAAAATAATTGAATATTGATGACTTGATCGATACATTTTGCGAACAGTAAACCTAGAATAGCCAAATTCATGAAGTAATTCTCTGAAGAACTACAGACTACAGTCTACATTACATTGCTGTGTGTTTACTTACTGCATAGGCCTAGGTAGTAGCATTAGTTATAGGCCTACTGTTTAATACGTTTTTTTATACCTAACTACAGTTTTAAATAGAGATAGATAGAGAGAGAGAGCTACCGGCAAATCAAGCAGGATTTAGGAAAGGGAGAGGCACAAGAGACCATATTGCAAACCTAAGATGGATAATGGAAAGGCAGAGGGAATATGGACAAGAGGTACACCTTTGCTTTATAGACTACAGTAAGGCATTTGACTGCGTTAATCATGCTCTGATGTGGAAGACCCTGAGTGAAATGGGCATACCCCCGCATCTGATAATTCTCCTCAAGAACCTGTATAGCAACCAGGTGGCGGTGGTCAGGACAGAACATGGCGACACGGCAAGTTTTCGAATAAAAAAAGGAGTCAGACAGGGATGCATACTATCACCGTACCTATTCATTCTATATGCAGAAAGGATAATGAGGGAGGCAGGTTTTGATGATGAGGCGGAGGGTGTGAGGATAGCGGGAAGGATAGTGAACAACTTAAGGTATGCGGACGACACAACACTGCTGGCGGAAAAAAAGGAGAAACTGAAGGATAACATCAGAAGGCTAAAATGTGCAAGCGAGAAAGCAGGAATGTACTTCAATATAAAAAAAAGACGAAGATAATGACCACTGAGAAGTGGAGGTATTTTGAAGTAGATGGGGAGGAGATAGAGGTGGTATCAAGCTTCTGTTTCTTGGGGGCCATGGTGGAGAGTGAATTAAGGTGGATACGAACGAGAAATACGACGGAGAATTACACTGGGGAAGACGGCAATGCAGGGACTAGAAAAAATATGGAAGGACAAATCAGTGAGTTTGGGAACGAAGACAAGAATTGTTAAAGCAATGATCTTACCAGTGGTGCTTTACGGATGCGAAACATAGACAAAAACCAAGGCATTGGAGAAGAAAATTGAGGCATGTGAAATGTGGATCTGGAGGAAAATGTTGAAGGTTTCTTGGACTGAGAAGAGAACTAACGAGGATATATCCTGGAAGTAATAGGACACTGGAGAGGGAGTTTGACGTTGGGGCAGAGAGCGTCCAGGCAGAAGATGTCATACTTTGGACATGTGATGCGTGCAGATGGGCTGGAAAAGGAGATGATGTTGGCGTGTGGGGAGGGCAAGAGGAGGAGAGGACGACCAAGGAGGAGATGGATGGAGGAGATACAAGAGGCAATGAAGATGAACATCTCGGAGCTGAGAGAGGCCACGAGAAATCGGAGCACATGGAGAAGGTTGACCATGACAGTCGCTAGGATTCAACGAATCGACAGCACAAGGTGACAAGGTGACAGTTTTAAATAGCTGTCTCATTATTTTAACTTTTTAATGGGTAAGGGCCCCAAGCTTAGGGGTGCTCGATAGTATAGTTGTCAGCGTGCTGGACTGTCAAATTAATTGAGACGTCGGGGGTTAAAATTCCCGCTATAGCAGAAATTTAGTTCGAGATTTCTGCTCCACCTGTTCCCCTAGGCAACTCCGTTGTAATGAGTACATTGACCGTACACTGCCGGTGGGGAAGATGAGACGGCAAACGAGAGGACTGGCCACCCGCCTTCAAATGCCAAGGCTAAGAAAAAAAGTCGCTAATTAACATTCTTCATACTCAAGGCTAGCAATTAAGGGACTGCGTAGGCCTATACATGGTCGTCCTGAGGGGTAAGAGGACATTTCCCCTCCCTGGATTTTGCGCTTATTTTACAAAAATAAAAATTTTTGATTATTGTGACTATTACAACAGTCCCAACACGATTTTCGATTCGAAAAACTTATAATTATTTAGGTAAGTCCTTGACCATTAGTTATTTCTAAAGTTGTCATATATATATATGTGTGTGTGTGTGTGTGTGTGTGTGTGTGTGTGTGTGTGTGTGTGTGTGTGTGTGTGTGTGTGTGTGTGTGTGTGTGTGTGTGTGTGTGTGTGTGTGTGTGTGTGTGTGTGTGTGTGTGTGTGTGTGTGTGTGTGTGTGTGTGTGTGTGTGTGTGTGTGTGTGTGTGTGTGTGTGTGTGTGTGTGTGTGTGTGTGTGTGTGTGTGTGTGTGTGTGTGTGTGTGTGTGTGTGTGTGTGTGTGTGTGTGTGAACGTGTGAGACCTTCATTTCCATGACTTTTGCACGCACAGGAGTCGCAAACCCATGACCACACGCAAACCCATGACGTCATGATTTTTTTTTATCGTCGAAATCGAATCCGGAGGGGTCGTTTTACTATAGAAAGTTTAAATTGTTATGCAGTCATGAGTTTCGATGCAGTCGTGAAATATCGCCATTGGGCGCATCTTATACACACCAAAATCTGTCGAAATTTTCAAATTCGATTTTCTCGAGTTTTTGAAAGTCGCGGGTTCATAATTACTGCACGGGGTCACGTGGTAGACAATGGTGGTCACGTGATATGTCGTGGGTATACCGTTTTAAACGCATGCAGTGTGTGTCATGCTTTTGCATGTTTTCTATGACAGTGGTGTGTGTCATGCTTTTTCATGTTTTCTACGCCAGTGGTGTGTGTCATGCTTTTCCGTGTATTTTAGAGTAGCAGTGTGTGTCATGATTTTCATGTATTTTGCAGCATTGGTGTGTGTCATGCTTTTTCATGTTTTCTACGACAGTAGTGTGTGTCATGCTTTTCCGTGTATTTTAGAGTACCAGTGTGTCATGCTTTTTCATGTATTTTGCAGCATTGGTGTGTGTCATGCGTTTTCATGTTTTCTACGACAATGGTGTGTGTCATGCTTTCCATGTATTTTAGACAGGGCCGGCGCCAGAGTAATTGGCGCCCTAGGCGAACCTGTCGCACTGCGGCCCCGGTAGGCCCACGTGCGATAACTAATTAATATTAAATTAACTAAGTTAATAAAACCTCACACGAGAATGCAGCCAAATGCTGGATCTTTAATTTAGTATCGTCGTTCATATTATAATCATCCACGTGAGGGGCGATCCCGGGGGAGGTGTCGAGGGGACAAGACCTCACCTTTAACAGTGGAGGGACACACTATAGAGTTATCCCTCCACGCGCGAACGCGAACCTGTCGCACTGCGGCATGTTCATGTTTTGTTCATCTTTTCTGACCAGATCAGTTCAAAAGTGTCCAGTGTACCCCCCACCTGTCAAACATGAACGCCGCCATTGATCATCAACGAATCATTATTACTTGTAAATAACAAAAAATATGGCACTTAGGCCTCTAATAGGCTAGGCCCTAACTTTAAATTTAAAAGTTAGCCATAATTAGAGTAATAGTCTGGAAACTGCATTAGGCCTAGCTATGCAGCCTGCGCTGTATGGTCTAACACGTTTAATGTGAATTTGAAATACAGTGCACATTTGCATTTAAACATTTTGTAACTTCTACGGCTACGTGTACTAAGTCTTACGTACGAAGTCTTTACCCTATATAGGGTAAAATATTGTAATTTCGGCACCTTAAGCAATTTCTTCAATATTTAAAATGCTATCACATCTGTAGGACACATTGAAGTTTCCACAGTTTGCTGCAACCCTCTGCTATGAAATGGCGCCTTCAAACTGTGAATCGTCTCTCGCAAATTCCTGTTATAACATGCGAAGTGAAGGCATTCAAAAGCCGAAATTACCCACACGGTAGGGTAATTTCGGCCACAGGGTAGGGTAATTTCGGCAGGGGTGACGAAATTAACCGAAATGAAAATTACCATACACTTATGACCAGCTAAATTGAACAGCTAGGCATAAACTATGAATGTATACCTATGGGGGTATATATACCTGGATTTGTTTACACTCTACAGTCAGAGACTGTAACACGCAATGCGTATACAGATAGGCCCTACAGAGGCGCGTTTACCTGTAGGCGCACTAGGCGCGCGCCTAGGGCCCCCGAATCTCGGGGGCCTCCTAACGACGGGAAAATATGTTTTTCCAATTTTAGAATTATCCAAAACAATTTGTGCTGAATTTATCACAATGATGGGGACACACCTGAAGAGCTCAATTTATTCTAGAAGTACAAGTGGCCACGTATTTCGCGTTGATTCTTCATTCAGCACCAGATTCAGTTTTTTAACTAAAATAATTAAATCAAATAACTTCACATTCCTTGAAAATAGCTTCTATACCTACTCATAATTACAGTGACAGTGTCAATAAAACTTACAAAAACGGCTTAAACTTCAACTTCGTGTTCAATGTCTCCAGCAATATCATGTTCAATTGATAAGTTATCTATAGAATAGTCTAACAAGTCTTTCATGAAGGTTCGCAAATATGTTTTTATCAACTTGGACTTCGAGATGCTTCTCTCACCACTAGCCACAGAAACTGGAAGTGTAAAGAAGATTCACAGAGCAATAACAGTGTTTGGGACAATATCTGTTAGTTTATTTTTTAATAAAATGTTTAGTACATCCTCTGGCGATGTACACCTTGCAACTCGTCTTGAAATGGCTTGAAATGGTTGTCAACTGCAGATCAACTGCATCAATATATCTGGAGTCTCCATGTTGCAAAGCTATATTATATTCTATAATTTTCTTTGTTGGAACTGACGTCACATAGGACTTTACAAAAACCCAGAGAACCCAAGGTAGGCTACAGCTGCTGGTCTATGAGTCTTTGTCTCTTTGATGTCATATGACTCGCTTCACTGACATGCAACATTGCCGTTTCTTATTTTCGTATGATTCAGCAGCAGTGTGTGTATCATTTTTTCAACTCGTGTGTCATTTTTTGCTGATTTCTTCACAAAATGTCAAACTGCAGGGAACCGATTATTCAAATACGCAGATGATTGCTATTTGATTATACCTGCCTCAAACATAACGACCACTGACTCTGAACTTGCCCACATAGCTGAATGGGCCAGAAATTGCAACTTGCGCTTAAATCATAGTAAGTCTTGTGAAATCATAATAAGGCGTCCTCGAACCAAAATTCTAGATACCCCTCCGCCCATTGCGGGGATCGTACGTGTAAATGAAATTAAAATTTGGGAGTCACTCTTTCTGAAAAAATTGGGTTCTCCTCGCACATTAACAACATCTGTTGTAAAGCTAAACAATCCTTTTTTGCTCTGCGAGTCCTGGTTTCGCATGGGTTAACTGGAAGCCGCCTTCATGATGTTGTACGTTCCACCACTGTGGCACGAATGTTGTACTCATCTCCAGTCTGGTGGGGATTTTCCAATGGTCTTGAGAGAGAACGTCTCTCTGCCTTGATACCTAAGCTTAAGCGACAAGGGTATCTGCCAACAGATACTCCTACATTTGACTTGTTGTGTTCTAAGGCGGACGATGCTCTCTTTGCAGCAATCCTTCGGAACCCAGGGCATGTCCTCCATGATTTGTTCCCTCCGATACGATCTTCCGGATACTATCTTCGACCTCGCTGGCATAATCGCGAGATACCACGATGTGATCCTTTGACGGGGAAGGGTTACATTGCTAGATTACTGCATAAATGATAAGAAAACACTTGTTTTTTAAATTACTTATTTTATCATTTTTATTTCGATTTATTATTACTTCAATGTTTTTACAATCAATGCTTCTAGCTTCTGTCCCATTGTGCGTTTGCTAATGGTGTAATAAAGAATATACTTACTTACTTACTTTGCCATCATTTTACGTGTGAATGCTCCATCCAAAATGTTGCCTAAAAGTCGTGGGTTCTTATTTACTGGTCGTGGTCACGTGATAGAAGCGGGTGGTCACGTGATACACATGCTACACCAAGAAGAATCGGCGGCGACCTGCAGAACTTACGATTTCGAGGTTTATTAATTTGAAACAAAAATAAAGTAAGTAAATGTGTTGTTAGTTACTAATTAAGACGCGCCTAAACAAAATTACATCGTGCACGAAAGCGCATAACAGAAAAAACACTAGTCATAGTACATCCTAAACATATAGGTTTTAAGGTTAGATTTAGGTTAGAAGAATCGCAAAGGTTAAGGCCTGGATTTTTAGTGTGAGGACGGATAATGGCACGCTTGTGGGATGTGGGTAAAGTTGCTGTGGAAGAATGCAGTTTATAAGTAGGATTAGGATGGGGCAAAAATATGTCGAAGGGATTTATTATATGTTGCATTGTTTGTGATTCTGGATATCTCTGGATATGGGTTTCCTCAGACTAAGTGGCTACATATACTTGTACTTTGAATTAAAGAAACTGAAGAAATTTTGCCCTTTCTTTTCAGAGTGGAATGGCAAAACGAAATATTCGTATTCGTCCAAAAGATGAGGCACATCACTTTTTAGACAGTGACAAACCAGGTTTCGAGTGTCGTTTTATAAATGACTGCATTGGTGAGTGTAGGCCTACTGTGTAAAATTGATGTAATTTCTGTTTTTAAATTGGACTTTTTATTCCTAAAATGGTTTGAATCCACTGACAATGTGAACCATACTTGGAGACATAATCTGAGAAATACTTTAAGCAAAGCAGCTTGCACTAACTTGAAGACATTGTTTGTCAAATTGCCTACTGAAAACTGTTAAAAGCTTTGAGGATTGAGTTTGAACAGAGTAATCTTTGAACTAATTATATTTTTGAAATGCTTCTAAGAAGTGGAAATGTTCTGAGTATTTGTCGTGTTAAAAGAGTTACTCCTCCCAGTGCTCCCACTTCTGAAACCGTATTATGTCACTGCTTTTTAATGTTTCTTGTTTCAGGATATGGTGTATTTGCTACACAGCCTCATCCTCGTGGTTCATTTTTGTTGGAGTATCCTGGTATACTAATGTTGGAGCACGACGCACTTAATCTCCCAACACAGGATTACGTTTATTTCTTTCAGTGGCAAGGCAAGGACTATGCGTAAGTATTTGAATCGCACAACTCAATTTAAAGATGTATTTTTTTCACTAAATTTTTTAGACATAGCTAGAACAACAGTTACACTTTATTATGTATTTTCTGCTCAGTAACAGCTCACAACTGAAATACTTTACAATTTGTTCCTTTAGGAATTTATGTAGTTTATTCATCCTAAACATTTGTAGTGTGTGTTATTTGATAAAAACTCTTTTTGATGCAAGATTGTTTTACAATAAGTTGGCAATCTAATTATGGTGTTGCATACTTAAACTGTTTATGGAAACGTTGACTTTGATACACCATGGATATTTCAATTATGGCAGCTAATTGGTTTGAACATTCAATGTGTTAAGTAGAATGAATGGATTCATGTCTTAAAGAGGACAATCTCAAGAAGACAGTCTGTTTGCTGCCTTTGTAGGGACGTTAAGTAAGCTCTTAGCAGACATTTGGTAGCCTATGAAACCAGTTCAGCCTTCCTTCCCTGCAAAGCAGGATAATGCATACCAGTCCCCCTACCTGGGATCAGAGATCCTTTGTGCAACAACAAGAATATAGGCAAAATGGCTAATAAGCAGCTTATGTTTGCTCTGTTTGTTTACCTGCAGCCATTACCATTAACATTTCTTTGCTGCCTTTGTCAAAGCCTAAACTGCCCAATACAAGACTTAAGAACAATTTAGAAAAGATGGCAACTTGTAGCTCTAAATATGGCGACTAGAGTCTTCATTCCTGTGTTGCAGTATTGATGGCACGAAGTCTAACAGATTGGGACGTTATGTGAACGACTTGCCTCGACGACTCGCTAACTGTTACACAAAGGTTCTTACAGTGGCTGGAAGACCCCACGTCCTAATATTTGCTGGAAAAGACATCGATCCTGGGGAAGAACTACGCTATGATTACGGAGGTGGTGATATGCCATGGAGAAAGGTGAATTATTTAATGAAAATATTTATTAGTTTTAGGTTAGAGTTGTTATACTTTCTGATATGATGACAAAACCTTCCAGGGCACAGTGTGAGAGGTTTTTCAAAATTATATATGGGTCATTCCATCTCGGTTCAACCAATTTTCAGAACTTTCCAGGTCGACCATCTCGGATTTCTATGAAAATTTCACAGAATGTTTATTATGGTATTTGAGGAAGGTATTTACTGCCTTATAATGGCTGTAATTGGTGATATGATTAGGCAATCATATCACCAGTAGATAAATGGGAGTGTGTTGAGGTTGGTACATGTGTCAGTTATCAACTAGCAGTGTCATGGATTGGTGTGAAGCATCTAATAGTAGAGTGTGTCATGGAATGTCCAAACTTATCTAATGGAAGTGTGTGTCGAGTTGGACACATGTAATAGTTATCAAGATCAGTGTCATGGATTCGTAATACTAATCCAATAGCAGAGTGTGTCAGGTTTAGTATACATTCTCAAAAATCAGTGTCATGGATTGGTATTATTTATCTACTAGTAGTGTGTGTCATGGATTCGACGAACTGATATAATAGCCGAGTGTGTCAAAGTTAGTAGTAGTTATATAACATGTGTCATGGATTGGTATTATTTGTCGATTAGAAGAGTGTGTGTCAGGTGTAATCAAAGATCAGTGTCATGGATTGGTATTATTTTTATAATACAAGAGTGTGTGTCGGGTGTAATCAAAGATCAGTGTCATGGATTGGTATTACTAACCTAATAGCAGAGTGTGCTGAGGTTGGTATATATAATATATATATATATATATATATATATATATTTATCAGTAAAGATCAGTGTCGTGGATTGATATAACTTAAAAAATAGCAGTGTGTCAGGTTTAGTTCATGTATTAGTTATCATTTTAGCCAGTATATTGGATGGAGCATTTACACCTGAAATGATGCCGAAATGGCAGTTATGGCCTAACAAAAATAACCAACTAACATTAAGAGTGAAAATACTGAAAATAACACAAAATGTACAATTAAAGCTCATTATGACATTCCATGACACACTCTACTATTAGATGCTTCACACCAATCCATGACACTGCTAGTTGATAACTGACACATGTACCAACTTCAACACACTCTGCTATTAGATTACTAATACCAATCCATGACACTGTCCTCAGATATCTTCTTCTTTGCACTCTCTCTACTGGTTCAATGTCAATGGATTCCATATCTGGATGCAGTATTTTAAATGTGGCCTATTGGTAGGGCTGTGCAAGGACATGTGCAGCACTGGTAGAGTCTTGAGCAATTGCACCCTTGACGGTGTTCACAGAAAAATTGCATGATGATGGCCTATTGAAGATGAAGAAGAAGAGCAGTCCCTTAAGCTAGCCCTGACGCAGCAATGGGTACGAAATGTTAGCGACTTTATTTTCTTAGCCTCAGCGTACCAAGGGAGTTGGCCAGTTGTCTCTCTCACCGTCTCATGAAGACAATGAGCCAGTTCAAAGTACTCGCCAGACAGAGCTTATACAAGCTCAAGTGCCGGTGCAAGATTCAGGATGGAATAAAGAAATGCAGCCAGGTGTAAGGAGCGAAGTAGTTGACAGTTCAGAAACATTGCTTGATACCATGAATATGCCTGATGCTAGAATAGCTCTAAAAGAAGTAAGTAACTTTGTGTAGTCATCTTATGTGACTCTTCATTGTTTTAACTGGACTGAGTTCCATTTACTTAACTGCAAGGCGTTGTAAGTTTCTGTGTAACCATTACAAATAGTAGTGTATCTTGTGTTGAAATTTTGATTCTTATTTGGTTTAGGTTTCATTTGTTTTGGATGATATGTTGCACTAATTCTTTATCTGTTACCTGCACTTGAATTATTATTAACCAGTAATTTATTGGCAGGCTGCTGAGTGACTGCAAGATAGTGCCTTGTCTTAGTAATGTGTTCAAAATGTTATCATACATAGTTGATAACTAACACATGTACGAACCTCAACACACTCTGCTATTAGATTACTAAAGCTGACATCCTCTGCTATTTTTTAAGTTATATCAATCCACGACACTGATCTTTACTGATATATATATATATATATATATATATATATATATATATATACCAGCCTCAACACACTCTGCTATTAGGTTACTAATACCAATCCATGACACTGATCTTTGATTACACCTGACACACACTCTTCTATTAGACAAATAATACCAATCCATGACACATGTTTGATAACTACTACTAACTTTGACACACTCGGCTATTATATCAGTTCTTCCAATCCATGACACACACTACTAGTAGATAAATAATACCAATCCATGACACTGAATTTTGAGAATGTATACTAAACCTGACACACTCTGCTATTGGATTAGTATTACGAATCCATGACACTGATCTTGATAACTATTACATGTGTCAACTCGACACACACTTCCATTAGATAAGTTTGGACATTCCATGACACACTCTACTATTAGATGCTTCACACCAATCCATGACACTGCTAGTTGATAACTGACACATGTACCAACCTCAACACACTCTGCTATTAGATTACTAATACCAATCCATGACACTGTCCTCAGATATCTTCTTCTTTATTTTCTTAGCCTCGGCGTACCAAGGGAGTTGGCCAGTTGTCTCTCTCACCGTCTCATGAAGACAATGAGCCAGTTCAAGGTACTCGCCAGACAGAGCTTCTACAAGCTCAAGTGCCGGTGCAAGATTCAGGATGGAATAAAGAAATGGAGCCAGGTGTAAGGAGCGAAGTAGTTGACAGTTCAGAAACATTGCTTGATGCCATGGATATGCCTGATGCTAGAATAGCTCTAAAAGAAGTAAGTAACTTTGTGTAGTCATCTTATGTGACTCTTCATTGTTTTAACTGGACTGAGTTCCATTTACTTAACTGCAAGGCATTGTAAGTTTCTGTGTAACCATTACAAATAGTAGTGTATCTTGTGTTGAAATTTTGATTCTTATTTGGTTTAGGTTTCATTTGTTTTGGATGATTTGTTGCACTAATTCTTTATCTGTTACCTGCACTTGAATTATTATTTACCACAAATTTATTGGCAGGCTGCTGAGTGACTGCAAGATAGTGCCTTGTCTTAGTAATGTGTTCAAAATGAGCTTTAGTTGTACATTTTGTGTTATTTTCACTCTTAATGTTAGTTGGTTATTTTTGTTAGGCTATAACCGCCATTTCGGCATCATTTCAGGTGTAAATGCTCCATCCAATATACTGGCTAAAATGATAACTAATACATGAACTAAACCTGACACACTGCTATTTTTTAAGTTATATCAATCCACGACACTGATCTTTACTGATAAAAAAATATCTATATATATATATATATTATATATACCAACCTCAGCACACTCTGCTATTAGGTTAGTAATACCAATCCATGACACTGATCTTTGATTACACCCGACACACACTCTTGTATTATAAAAATAATACCAATCCATGACACTGATCTTTGATTACACCTGACACACACTCTTCTAATCGACAATTAATACCAATCCATGACACATGTTATATAACTACTACTAACTTTGACACACTCGGCTATTATATCAGTTCTTCCAATCCATGACACACACTACTAGTAGATAAATAATACCAATCCATGACACTGAATTTTGAGAATGTATACTAAACCTGACACACTCTGCTATTGGATTAGTATTACGAATCCATGACACTGATCTTGATAACTATTACATGTGTCAACTCGACACACACTTCCATTAGATAAGTTTGGACATTCCATGACACACTCTACTATTAGATGCTTCACACCAATCCATGACACTGCTAGTTGATAACTGACACATGTACCAACCTCAACACACTCTGCTATTAGATTACTAATACCAATCCATGACACTGTCCTCAGATATCTTCTTCTTTATTTTCTTAGCCTCGGCGTACCAAGGGAGTTGGCCAGTTGTCTCTCTCACCGTCTCATGAAGACAATGAGCCAGTTCAAAGTACTCGCCAGACAGAGCTTCTACAAGCTCAAGTGCCGGTGCAAGATTCAGGATGGAATAAAGAAATGGAGCCAGGTGTAAGGAGCGAAGTAGTTGACAGTTCAGAAACATTGCTTGATGCCATGGATATGCCTGATGCTAGAATAGCTCTAAAAGAAGTAAGTAACTTTGTGTAGTCATCTTATGTGACTCTTCATTGTTTTAACTGGACTGAGTTCCATTTACTTAACTGCAAGGCATTGTAAGTTTCTGTGTAACCATTACAAATAGTAGTGTATCTTGTGTTGAGATTTTGATTCTTATTTGGTTTAGGTTTCATTTGTTTTGGATGATTTGTTGCACTAATTCTTTATCTGTTACCTGCACTTGAATTATTATTTACCACTAATTTATTGGCAGGCTGCTGAGTGACTGCAAGATAGTGCCTTGTCTTAGTAATGTGTTCAAAATGAGCTTTAGTTGTACATTTTGTGTTATTTTCACTCTTAATGTTAGTTGTTTATTTTTGTTAGGCCATAACTGCCATTTCGGCATCATTTCAGGTGTAAATGCTCCATGCAATACACTGGCTAAAATGATAACTAATACATGTACTAAACCTGACACCCTCTGCTATTTTTCAACTTATTTCAATCCACGACACTGATCTTTACTGATATATATATATATATATATATATATATTATATACCAGCCTCAGCACACTCTGCTATTAGGTTAGTAATACAAATCCATGACACTGATCTTTGATTACACCTGACACACACTCTTCTACTCGACAAATAATACCAATCCATGACACATGTTATATAACTACTACTAACTTTGACACACTCGGCTATTATATCAATTCTTCCAATCCATGACACACACTACTGGTAGATAAATAATAATCCATGACACTGATGTTTGAGAATGTATAATAAACCTGACACACTCTGCTATTGGATTAGTATTACGAATCCATGACACTGATCTTGATAACTATTACATGTGTCAACTCGACACACACTTCCATTAGATAAGTTTGGACATTCCATGACACACTCTACTATTAGATGCTTCACACCAATCCATGACACTGCTAGTTGATAACTGACACATGTACCAACCTCAACACACTCTGCTATTAGATTACTAATACCAATCCATGACACTGTCCTCAGATATCTTCTTCTTTATTTTCTTAGCCTCGGCGTACCAAGGGAGTTGGCCAGTTGTCTCTCTCACCGTCTCATGAAGACAATGAGCCAGTTCAAAGTACTCGCCAGACAGAGCTTCTACAAGCTCAAGTGCCGGTGCAAGATTCAGGATGGAATAAAGAAATGGAGCCAGGTGTAAGGAGCGAAGTAGTTGACAGTTCAGAAACATTGCTTGATGCCATGGATATGCCTGATGCTAGAATAGCTCTAAAAGAAGTAAGTAACTAGGTGTAGTCATCTTATGTGACTCTTCATTGTTTTAACTGGACTGAGTTCCATTTACTTAACTGCAAGGCATTGTAAGTTTCTGTGTAACCATTACAAATAGTAGTGTATCTTGTGTTGAAATTTTGATTCTTATTTGGTTTAGGTTTCATTTGTTTTGGATGATTTGTTGCACTAATTCTTTATCTGTTACCTGCACTTGAATTATTATTTACCACAAATTTATTGGCAGGCTGCTGAGTGACTGCAAGATAGTGCCTTGTCTTAGTAATGTGTTCAAAATGAGCTTTAGTTGTACATTTTGTGTTATTTTCACTCTTAATGTTAGTTGGTTATTTTTGTTAGGCTATAACCGCCATTTCGGCATCATTTCAGGTGTAAATGCTCCATCCAATATACTGGCTAAAATGATAACTAATACATGAACTAAACCTGACACACTGCTATTTTTTAAGTTATATCAATCCACGACACTGATCTTTACTGATAAAAAAATATATATATATATATATATATATTATATATACCAACCTCAGCACACTCTGCTATTAGGTTAGTAATACCAATCCATGACACTGATCTTTGATTACACCCGACACACACTCTTGTATTATAAAAATAATACCAATCCATGACACTGATCTTTGATTACACCTGACACACACTCTTCTAATCGACAAATAATACCAATCCATGACACATGTTATATAACTACTACTAACTTTGACACACTCGGCTATTATATCAGTTCGTCGAATCCATGACACACACTACTAGTAGATAAATAATACCAATCCATGACACTGATTTTTGAGAATGTATACTAAACCTGACACACTCTGCTATTGGATTAGTGTTACGAATCCATGACACTGATCTTGATAACTAACACATGTACCAACCTCAACACACTCTGATTACTTATACCAATCCATGATGCTTTGATAATTTTACATCTGACACACACTGCAATTAGATAAGTAATACCAATCTATGTCATTTGTGTTGCGTGATTAGGTGTTAATGCTCCATCCAATATGCTGCCTAAAGTTAATTGATAAATATTGTTGTAATAATTATTTCAATAGATCAAATTGATATTTATTCTGAAACAAATTCATACTATTGTTGCATTCGCCTCCTCCAAGATTTTTTATTATTTTTCTTTACAGAAGTTTGAAAGCATTTTCTGCGGTGATGAAGATGTCATTTGTGATTCAGTATGTTCTGAGGAATTAGAACTTTTTCCAGTAAGTGGATTGTCTATTTTCCTGGATTTTACTTCTTCCTTCCTTAAAGTTTTCTTTTTGCAAAATATCTTGTTTGTCAATTTTACAGGGGTTAAAAGCAAACCATTTCAAGAAGATAAGAACTGCTTCTTTTGATGTACTTGAGATTTCAAGTGGTGTCTATTTATTTGGGATTTTAGATGGTGTCTATGCATGTAAGTGCGTATTATGTGTATGCTAGATAAATAATACTTATCCATGACACATGTTTGATAACTATGTACGTATACATGTGACCATCAAAACACTTATGCAGCGCCTCTTACAAAGTTCACAAATGGTGCATCTGCTTATGATCTTAAATGACTATAATGTTTCAGGATTTTGACCAATTTCTGTCATCTCCCAGCCGAGTATACAGCTCGCACACAGAAGTTTTGAAATCTGCGCAGCCACCAGTTGAAGAGCAACTTTCAGATAATAATACAGAAATGCAGTCTGACAGTGAGTCAGATGATGAATATGTTCGTGATGAGTCAGGTGATGGTGAGTCATGCCAGTCATCAGATTATGAAAAGGTACCTGATGGTAAGAAACAGAGGAGGTGTGTTCCAAAGGTTAAAAAGGCGGCTAAGCAAAGCAAACAAAGTGATGGTATTAGTATAAAGTTAGCACGTATATCTTGCGATGATATGAGCAGCTGTCAGCCTGATCAGTCAGTGCTGAGTACTGAAAATTCAGTTCAAGTTTCAGGTAGAAACTACACAGTACAGTATTTTGAAAAGAGGCCATACTGCTTTTATTGCGGTACAAAACAGACTCAAATACAACGTCACTGGCTAACAAAGCATCGAGAAGAGCATGAGGTTGTAGAGATTGCTTCCTTAGAAGACAAAGCACAACGATGTAAGTGTATTGTTAGACTGAGGAATTTGGGGAATCACATACACAACACAGAAGTTCTTCGTGAACAAAAGGGTGAATTTTTAGTAACTTACAGGTCTAAACGTGCGACACTTCCAACTGATTATGTTCCCTGTGAATACTGCTTTTGTTATCTCTTGAAAAAGGACTTTTTCAGGCATCGGTGCAAGTTTGATAAAGCAAGAGTTGGAGGTCGAAAAGTAGCGAATGCTGGTCTCCTATTGCCTTCACCAAAAGGCACTTCAGTAAAGGCATCTGAGCTGTTGGCAGGTATGCTTGATGGAACCATTAAGCTTGCTGCAAAAAATGACAGTCTAATTATGGATTATGCTTCAAAACTAATTGCAAGGAAGGGCATGCAAAAAAAGGCTTATATTAGAGATAAGGTACGCGAAGTCACAAGATTTTTTATTAAAATGCGTGAACTGGAAGGTCTTGGAAATGTCAATTTGGCTGACTGCATTATACCTGATCGATTTAGGCAATGCCTAGTTGCTGTGAAAGCACTTGCTGGCTTTCAGGAACAGAACCTGACTTACAGTAAGCCATCACTGGCTTTGAAGCTTGGCCATGCTCTACAGAAGCTTGCAAAAATAGCAAAAAAATGCAATTGAGGAAAAGGACCTTCATAAAATCAAAAGTGCAGATTACTTCAGTGAGCTTTGCAGTATGGAGTGGGGTGATGAAATTGGTCGCCATGCCTTGGGGACATTGCAAGACAGAAAGAGAAATAAAGTAAGTGTCTTGCCACTGTCTAGCGATGTTTTGAAGCTCAATGAACATCTGAATAAGACATTAATCGGCTTGTCGGAAAAGTTAGGTCAGACACAGATAGATTGTTTTGGCGTTCAGGAAACTTGGCGGCGATTGGCAGAAACAACTCTGGCGCAAGTAATTATATTTAATAGACGGAGGCAAGGAGAAGTTTCAAAGATGACCACTGAAGAGTACGAACAGAAAACCATGATCAGCCTGTCATCTGATGCCATTGAAGCATTAAGTCCTATGGAGCAGAGTCTTTGTAAAATGTTTGTCCGTGTAGAGGTGAAAGGTAAAAGAGACAGAACCGTTCCTGTGCTATTGCTTCCGAAAATACAAACATCAATTGAACTGCTGAAAAAATATCGTTCTGCTGCTGGAATTCGAATCAGTAACAACTACGTTTTTGCCTACAGTAATTCTGACAATTTCTTGCGAGGCTCGGATGCTCTCAGAAATGCAGCCAATGTATGTGGAGCTAAAAATCCATTAGCACTCAGATCTACAAGCCTGCGGAAGCATGTTGCTACACTGAGTCAAGTACTAAACTTAAAGGAAAATGAATTAGACATGCTGGCCCAATATATGGGGCACGATATAAGAGTACACAGACAGTTCTATCGACTGCCAAATGATGTTCTTCAAGCATCTAAGTTGGCAAAACTATTTCTTCTCATGGACAGTGGTGAACTTACTTCTCAGAAAGGAAAGTCACTGGATGAATTGCTTGTGGATGTTTCTACTGACTGTGATTTAGTTTGTAAGTTGGTTCTGACTACTTCAATTAATTTTTATTATTTTGAACTGTTATCTTGGTGTATTCTAAGTGTCTTGTATTTGTTTAAGGCTTTTATACATATTTTCAACTTGTGGCCAAATTTGTATGGAGGGGTAACCAATGGATATAACATATTTATTGGATATATTAGTTTTGTTTTCAGTCTCATCTTTTATTTATGCTTAAGACCACTTTATGCATCTACAAAAACCCCAAATCCAAATGCTTAAATCTATACCGGCCACAATATGGGTATGCACATCCTTACATGTGGCAACAAGGAACTGTAAGGGCTCCAATCATTGACACACGCCTTTAATAATAGTCCATTTGAAGAAATGCTAATAATTATCCACTAATATACAGCAATTGACTTTGAATCAAAATATTAGTCCATATCTTTTTAAACGATAACTCGAAACCAAGGTGCACCAAATAACACATACAATTGTACATCAACATTCTTTTGTACATTATGATATAATTCAATTATGCTGTGTACAATCCGGAGAAAAGTTGACAACATGTTGGTTTCTTACAACACAATTTATGTGGATTATGTATTTAAGCACCAAGGTCTGTATTGAATATTTGTTTGTACAGCTTGGCATGAAAGTAAGAGCGACTCTGAAGAATCTGATGAAACGCCATCGTCACTGCCATCTGCGATTGGTCTTGGGAATGCAACCATATCTTCTTCAATCTCCACATCCATTTCTGCTTCTGGCGGTGCTCTTCCAAAAGACTCGGACGTACCTGTTGCTGTGCCCACCAAGCGAAAACACAGGATGCCTTGTATGCTTTAATTAACTATATTTTGTTTTTGCATTTATATATCTAAGTCATGTATGACAGGTTGATAAAGAAAATGAATGGATTAATAGTAAGAGAAAAGATTTTACCAAGTCTGTCTGTCCCTCCCTTCCTTCCTTCCATCCATCCCTCCCTCCTTCCGAGTCTGGGGTCGGCCTCGCAATAAGTGTCTGCCCCTAGTGGCGTCCGCAGTCGCCACATAAGCAGCGGACACTGAAGCAGATTAGTGGGGTAGTAGCGTACGAGGTAGAATAAGTCACAGCGTTAGTCCACGACACACACAGCTGAGCTTTTTATAATAGGATATCAATCCATGACCCTGATCTTTACTTATATATATATATATATATATATATATATATATATATATATATATATATATATATATATATATATATATATATATATATATATATATATATATATACCAACCTCAACACATTCTGCTATTGGGTTGGTAATACCAATCCATGACACTGATCTTTGATTACACCTGACACACACTCTGGCATTGGATTTGTAATACCAAACCATGACACTTCTAGCTGATAGCTACTACATGTACCAACCTCAACTCACTGCTATTAGAATACTAATACCAATCCATGACACTGTAGCCTCAAATAATTTCTAACAACACAATTGATGTGATTATGAATTTAATCACCAAGGTCTGTAGTATGTTGAATATTTGTATGTACAGCTTGGCAAGAAAGTAAGGGCGACTCTGAAGAATCTGATGAAACGCCATCTTTGCTGCCATCTGCTATTGGTCTTGGGAATGCAACCATATCTTCTTCAATCTCCACATCCATTTCTGCTTCTGGCAGTGCTCTTCCAAAAGACTCGGACGTACCTGTTGTTGTACCCACCAAGCGAAAACACAGGATGCCTTGTATGCTTTAATTAACTATATTTTGTTTTTTGCATTTATATAAATGTAAGTATGTATTAAATGCAAGTACGCGTATGTGTGTATGTATTTATGTAGGTGGTATTCATACATGTATGGAGCAAAATGGCCAGTGGAATGCTGGCATGTGACTGGAACACAAAACTCCGTGATATATCCAAGGACAATGCATATGATTAAGGCTTGCCCCAGGAGATCGAACAATGATTGTTTTCAACTGGGAGACAATGTATTAGGCACATTATCATTGATATCTATGCAAATTCACTGTTTTAAATACTTAATTGCAACTGTACTTATATGGGTTTTTAGAATTTATAATCATTTCTGCATCACAATATCATGTCAGTAGAAATCTCTGAATTGTCGAAATCAAGACATGTGAACACTAAAAGTTTTGTAGGGTGACTTGTGTACAAGTTTTGGAAATTCCACAATGCAGCGTAGGCTACGATTAAATGTTAGGATTAAAAAAAGGTTATTGAGGTAAATTAACAAATATCAGATTTCATTATGTTCTGTGTGACCTAAACATTATGATCTGTTCAGCACAGAGATGCATGTAAATCAAGTAGGGCCTCTAAAAAAATTGCTGAAGGTCTGATTTCTGAATTCTACTAAGTTTCGTTTTTATATTGCTGGTTGTAGACACCAAAAAAGCATGGACAGAAAATGAACAAGCTGCTGTCAATCGTCATCTGTTACCAGCAGTTCTGCGTGGCCACCTACCGGGAAAGTGTGAAATAGAAAATTGTATTGAAGCTGAACCTTGTTTGAGGAATCGTACTTGGAAAAACATAAAAGACTTTTGTAGATCAAAAATGAAGCACCATATTTAATGTTCCTCAAATGAACAAAATCAGTGTGTAAAGTTTACAATGTTGATATCATGAAACTGGACAGTGGCTGGTCTTTTAATAATTCAGGCAGTCGAATGACACACCCTACTATTAGATAAATAATAAAGAATGATAAACCTGACACACTCTGCTATTATACAAGTTATACCAATCCAAGACACACTCTAATGTTAGATTAAAACTAATCCATGAAACTTATCTTTGAAATTATACTACACTGGACATGTTCCAACCTCAACACACTCTGCCATTAGATAAGATAACATTCCGTGACACTGCTAGTTGATAAGTAATACATGTACCAACCTTAACACTGTCAGAGCCTGTAAGCCACTTGAGCCTTGAGTGTATTGACAGAGATGAGCTTTGAGCATGACCTAAAGTCCTAGACGTTAATGTGTGTTTTGACTATCATAAGCTATATTATGGTGTAGACTTGACAAAATGTATGCTTGCATTTTTAGACGACTCTGAATTGTTTGGAAGGATAGAATGATCATAGAAGATCTGTAAGAGGATGAGTTCGGATTCAGGAGGGGTAGATCCTTGTGCGTTTGAAGCCTTGAGGGTGTTGACAAAGAGAAGCCTTGAGCATGACGAAGACGTTTGCGTGTTTTGTGATTTATGAGAACGGATTTCATGGACTGTATGTATTCAGGTGACTGGGAATTAACTTGAAGGGTAGAAGGATAATAGGAAATCTGTATATGGGCCATAAGGTCAGAATAAGGGCAAAGGGGAATATGCAGAACCGGGAGTAATTGGTAGAGGGGGAAGGAAGGATTGCCCACTCTCACCTCAATTGGTCAAGTCTACAACTCTTGCACTGAAGAATTTCTGGCCAATGGTCCTTTCAGTTTGAAGTCGACCTATCAGTACCTGACCTTTTCTGCCATGCTAGTCTTCTTCAGTCTGCTTTTAATCTCAACTCCCTTGCTGCCTAAAGCTTTAGTTATGTCCTACCTTGGCAAAATACTTATTACCACAACTTCTCTCTGTCTCTCTTGCGTCAACATAAAGGAGGAAATAAATGTATGAGGCCGGATGGTAAAGGCTTTAAGATTTTCGGACACCGAGTCGCTACTGGAGAATAGTCTGGAAGATTTGCGAAGAAGGTCAATCTCAGACGATTGTGGAGAATGGCCAGGAAGGTCTGCAAAGAACAATGAACCATCTAAATTTGATTTTCGATAGAATAGGCCTATGGAATGAAAATAAATATAAATGAAATAAAAAGGATAGCGCAAATAGGCTTTATGAAAATAAAGGACCTAATGCAAGGAATTGAAACAACGCGACTGATAGTATATAGCTTCTCTCAGATGGACATCTGTGAAAGAAATCAGCAAACAATGACACGAGGTGAAAAAATGATACACACACTGCTGCTGTAAAAGACATCGAAACGCATGACACACATTGCTGCTCTAAAATACACGGAAAAACATGACACACACTGCTGCTGTAAAATACATGGAAAAGCATGACACACACTGCTGCTGTAAAATACATGGGAAAGCATGACACACACTGCTGCTCTAAAATAGATGAAAAAGCATGACACACACGGCAGCTCTAAAATACACGGAAAAGCATGACACACACGGCAGCTCTAAAATACACGGAAAAGCATGACACACACTGCTGCTGTAAAATACATGGAAAAGCATGACACACACTGCTTGCGTTTTACAAGGGATACCGATGACATACACGCCGACACACACTGCTTCCGCTTTACACGGGATACCGATGACACACACGCCGACACACACCGACCCCATGCATTTTTCAAGAAAAGGGCCAGATGCTCAGCCGGCCGGTCCCCACATTCTGTGAAAATCTCGTAGCTCTACTGCCAGTGGTTTCGAAGATATAAGCTGTCAAAGTCGGTCATGACTTTGATAGACTCTTTGGCCCGTCGTGGAAATGAAGGTCCCACACGTATAGGTGTGTGTGTGTGTGTGTGTGTGTGTGTGTGTGTGTGTGTGTGTGTGTGTGTGTGTGTGTGTGTGTGTGTGTGTGTGTGTGTGTGTGTGTGTGTGTGTGTGTGTGTGTGTGTGTGTGTGTGTGTGTGTGTGTGTGTGTGTGTGTGTGTGTGTGTGTGTGTGTGTGTGTGTGTGTGTGTGTGTGTGTGTGTGTGTGTGTGTGTGTGTGTGTGTGTGTGTGTGTGTGTGTGTGTGTGTGTGTGTGTGTGTGTGTGTGTGTGTGACCTCGGCCGAGAGAAGGGACCACTTGTCGCTTTCTAGATTAGCCGGAAAACGCGTTTTTACGCTAAACTATTATATTGATTTTTGCGTCTAATTAATCAATCTCGTAGCTCGGACTCACTGTACTATAGAGAATCTTATGCTACTTGATGCATTAAGACGAAATATAGGCATTAGTGCATTTGGTAGGGACACATTAAATTTTTTTCTGCGATTTCCCGCCAAATGATATTTTATGTTTTTGTGAAAAAAGTGCATAAATTATGGGCCAAACGCTCTGAAATTTTTTCCTCATTTTACCAAAGGTGTAAGCTTGTGGAAACTGCTAATAAGTCCATTTGCGACAAGTTTTTAAATAACTTTTTAAATCTCGAGTTACCCTCTCGGCCGAGGTCACACACACACACATATATATATATATATATATATATATATATATATATTGTTCTGTGTTCATGAATAGCATACAAAACGTCATTTTGCTCCCCCTACAAAACTTTTGCCCCCCCAAAAAATTCATGCGGACTTCCATGACTGCTAAGAAGGCCCCCAAGCATAAAATGTCCAAGGGCCCCGGGTTAGTTTGTTACGCCACTGGGCAAATGCCCCTTCTCCTCTCCGGACGCCTATGGTGCCTTGCCAATTAAGGTCCCCGTGCATAGGCGTAATTTGTGGGGGGTACGAGGGGTACCCGTACCCCCCACTTTAAAGACTGGGGGTACCGTACCCCCACTTTTTGAACAATGCCAATGAATATTTTATTAGTGTGCCTTCCCAAAGATCGCAGTCTCAGCTTTTGTTTCGTGTACATGTAAGAAATTGGTACCCCCCACTTTTAGACCAAAGTTACGCCTCTGTCCCCGTGTACGGAGCGTGCCAAATAACTTTTTAAATCTCGAGTTAGGCCTACCCTGCCAGCATCGTATCGTAATCGTAATCTTCAAACTTCTAAAGCGCCACTCGAAGGCCAAGCGCAGGACACCAGCCTATTCACGAGCGCATGCTTAGATGTGGCCCATATTCCCATATTCAGCCGATATGGGTACCAACTATCACTGATGGGCACTAAACTATTTTTTTTAGTTAAACTAAAACTATTTTCCAACTAAAAAAAGTAGTTAAACTAAAGTTGCCAACTGATTTTGGAAATTAATTAACTAAACTAAAAAAAAGTAGTTAAACTTTTTCCAACTATTTTCCAACTATTTACGACAAACATTTTTGCAATAAAAGACGTTAAGTGAACTGTAATAATGCAAAGCGTCAATGACAATTTCACCTTCAAACTATGCAATGTATACTGTTCTGGCATACAGTTACATGTGCACTGTAAGTAGAGTATGAATTTGAAAACACAGGCTGTAAATGCTAAAACCATGCAGTGTTTAAATGTTTTTTTGCTGACAGTGTTCAATGTTCACTGTGGAAAAATAGTTGCATATTGCTGATTTTTTTAGTTAAACTTTTTAGTTAGCAACTAAAAAATTTTAGTTAAACTATGGTTTTAACTAAACTATTTTTTTTAGTTAAACTTCTTCCTTAACTAAAATTTTTTAGTTAAACTAATAGTTAGCAACTTTTTAGTTAACTATTGCCCATCACTGCCAACTATGCCCATAGAAATACCGGCAGGGTAATTAATTATTGTGATTTAATACTAATTTCGGTCCCATCTAAGATCACGATGTAATTGTAAACTGTAAATCGTATACGGTAGGCCTTGTTTATGACACAACAAAACAGACCATCCACAACTACCGCAACGATAGCCAACCCATCTGCTCTAGTTTCTGCAGATGGCGCATGGTCCTTGGCTTAAACCTGGCACCGCTGTAATTATATACGTATTAGAGATCGTTGCCTAGCCCAGATTCCCGAGGTCAGTAGCTTGGACCTAAAAATAGCGGTAGAGCTCGGCTAATTTTAGCCTACCTAATCCGGTCGGAGCCGGTTTTCGTCACCGTTTTGCGCTTTGCGCATGCGCCAACGTAGCGTGGAATCCGTGGATGCAGCGACGTCACTGTTATTTATCAACAGCGAACCTAAGTGTCTTGGTCAGGCCTCGCTTGAAAGAACAGCGTGAACAGCACTCGTGGTTAGCTTTTGTTTTGGTTCCGGGACTAATTATAGCATCGATTTCGGATCTATGCTAAACAGGTTTGTTACTAAGCACTATTGAAACGGCGAAGAATGAACGTGTGACTTGATGATGATGGGAGACAGAGGACCGAGACTGAGAACCAGTTGCGTTGTTTTGATGGAACATAGCGGATAATATCATGTAGCATCTGGAGTTTATCAGCGGGTGATGATCCTCAGCTGCTTCATGGTACTTTGGCCTGGTAGAGCAAACTCGGTCTTTGAGTATAAGGCAATCAGTGGCTCCCGAATTAGGCGACCTAGCAAGCCTATGTCACTATCTGAGGTGCTATTCTTACCAGTGATGGGCAATAGTTAACTAAAAACTTCCTAACTCTTAGTTTAACTAAAAAAATTTAGTTAAGGAAGAAGTTTAACTAAAGAAAATAGTTTAGTTAAAACCATAGTTTACTAAAAAAAATTTAGTTGCTAACTAAAAAGTTTAACTAAAATAATCAGCAATATGCAACTATTTTTCCACAGTGAACATTGCAAAAAAACATTTAACACTGCATGGTTTTAGCATTAACAGCCTGTGTTTTCAAATTCATACACTACTTACAGTGCACATGTAACTGTATGCCAAAACAGTACACATTGCATAGTTTGAAGGTGAAATTGTCATTGACGCTTTGCATTATTACAGTTCACTTAACGTCTTTTATTGTGAAAATGTTTGTCGTAAAAAGTTGGAAAAAAGTTGGAAAAAGTTTAACTACTTTTTTTTAGTTTAGTTAACTAATTTCCAAAAGCAGTTGCCAACTTTATTTAAACTATTTTTTTAGTTGGAAAATAGTTTTAGTTTAACTAAAAAAATAGTTTAGTGCCCATCACTCATTCTTACTGGCTTGAACTAGGTCCGTTAAAACAAGGAGAAAAGGTTTTTAATTTGACATGTTGGCAGTGCACAGTTTAACTGTATAAAAATGTCTAAGTAGTTTTAGGATTTGTCCCAGTAGTTTCGGTGATTTGTCCCAGGTAACACTCTACTTTTAATGTTATTTTACAATATTAAATTATTAACCTTCTAATTCGAATATTGAACAAAATTCAACGAAGTAAACATTATCTGAAAATTGAATCCACGCACGCTATAAATACACAAATGGGCCTAGTTAACACACGTGTGATACGCAGGCCTGGAGTATATATACCTATGAGTCGACTATTTTCTACTTATGATTATACTCTGCACCATAGCTACTCAATCTGTATCTCAGCCCCTATGCGTGCTAAATTCATAGCGCAAAGCTTTAAAGGTCATAGACAGTCTTGTTGTCAAGACCTTAAACCTCAAGACCAAGACCAAGACCTTGAACCTCGAGACCAAGACCAAGACCAAGACTTTGAACCTCGAGACCAAGACTTTGAACCTCGAGACCAAGACCAAGACTTTGAACCTCAAGACCAAGACTTTGAACCTCAAGACCAAGACCTTGACCAGGACCCACAAAATCACATTCAGCTTTTTTTCCTTACAACAAAAATGTTTAAGTCGGACTTAGGGGCCATCCATATATTACGTACACAAAAATCCGGGAAAATTGGACCCCCTCCCCCCTGTTCGCAAGCGTACTTTCTTCCACCACCCTTCCCCCCCCCGAGTACGTACGTTTGACGCACACCCCCCCCCGATGACCAGCTGCAGAAAGTGTCTGTCTCCAGGCAGCCTGTCTGCACTTTAGGCCAGATTATTGAAGGGCCAATATAGACAAATTATAGGTGTCGTTCACAGCACAGAATAACTGCACATGGCTTTTATATAATGTAATAAAATGCCATGGGACGACTATAGGATAATACAGAGTTATAAATAGGCTAATGTGGACGTCATAATTAGACATTTATTTTGGGTACGTACACATTTTGTTACCCCCCTCCCCCCCGTTCGCACCCGTACGCAAAATCGCCAAAATCCGACCCCCGACCCCCCCCTAAGTGCTTACGTAATATGTGGATGGCCCCTTAGCGAAAAATGCCATATAGCAGGTCCATTGAATACAATTCCATTTTCTTGAAATTATGTCAATTTATTGAATTTAATGCAGTTTTAGAAAACTTCACAACTGCACAGAAATGTCTAAAATTCAAAGTGTATCAGTCACTTATTACAAGTACACAAATTTATTTGGATAAAAAAATTTTTTTTTTTATTACGTGAAAATGTGAAGCTTTGCATATGCCCCGGTTCCTTTCCGGATCCGGCAAATAGTACATCCAAATACTCGAATTCGGTACTCGGTGGAAAATGTCTACTCGGTTGATCCCTATTTTCCAAGGTATAATTTTTACACCAAAATATAATTATATTCTGCATCAAAGCTACTCAGTACTAAATATACTTTTTTTAACATTTACATTGATATTTAAGACATTTATGCACGAAATTCAACCTAAACGTTAATGTTGGTACTATGTAAGGCTCAGTAATTTGTTTTAAAAACAAGCCGCTTAATTTTATAAATATATGGAATATACACTTTGAGTAGCAGCGGTTCTCATTTTCACCAGGCCTGATATAGCAGGTCCAATTTCAGATAGAATTTCCTTTTAATCTACTTGCAAATCAAGGTTGCTCCATGGAATATCTGGTACCAGACTACGTCAGCAGTCTGGTACCATTTTAATTTCTGTTAAGAAACACTTCTGACTATTTTTTTCAGGCTCTCAAATGTTAACTACTCACCAAAAATGAAGAGCTAACGACAAAGAGTAGATTGCAGATATGTTTCATAGGAAGAAATGAGTAGCTAATATACAATTAGTACTAATATATACCTCTCCAAGGCATGTTTGAAATACCAGACATCTGCAAAGACAAGCTATTCCAGAGATATACTGTTCCTTGCGTAGAAGAGTTTTCTACACCGTCTGGAGTTTAACCTTTGAGTAACAACAACAGCAACACTAACAATAACACCAACAACTCCAGTGACAATACCCCCACCAACAGCAACAAGATAATGATAGTGGTGTAACGCTGAAAGGTGTGGTGTTTCCCATAATCAAGAGTTTTAAAATGGAAGTTATGGTTACAGTTAATGTTATTCAGTGTTTCATTCAGAGGGGTAACATATATTAGAAATGTGTTGTCCTAAAGTATGGCCTTGGTTAACATACTTTGTGATGGGCACTGGACAGCCATTGCGCATCAGCAGGTGATTTCTTCACTATGGCCTTCCTGGTAGCACAGACCTCCAGCCTCACGGAACTATTGGAAACTAATTAGAATGTTCACCTCATTGCTTTAGACTTCGCAAAGGCCCAATTAACTTTATCAGTTCTATCTCTAAGCTCAGCATGATCCACCCTGGAAACAGGATCCAAAAATATGCAGATTACAGCTATTTAATGACTTCCACCTCAAATTGTGATACTGTAACAGCTGAATTGGACCATATAGCAAATTGGGCTGTTTCATGCAACCTTAAATAAGTTAAATTTAACAAAAAAGACACAGGAGATGATCATCAGGGAGACTGGGGACCGGGCGGGTCATGTGATTGTGATTGACCCACCTGTTGTTCTGGGCATGGCCAGAGTAAGCAGCATGAAGGTTCTGGGAGTTATGCTCTCGGACACCCTTAGATTCAATCAGCACATTGACCAAATATCTTGTTGGGCAAGGCAATCTATGTATGCCCTGCGCATACTGACTGCTCATGGTTTATCTGGCCCCAAACTCCACGACGTGGTGCGAGAGACCACGGTGTTCAGAATGTTGTACACTGCACCGGCCGGCATGGTGGGGTACGCTGGTCAGCAAGAAAGAAAGCTCCAGTCCATGATGGATATGCTGACCCGCCAGCGATACCTCCCATGTAATAATCCAACATTCGAACAACTCTACCACCTTGCTGATGTTGCCCAGTTTTCGGCAGTCCTTGGCAATCCAGGTCATGTCCTGCACAGGCTGCTTCCACCTGTTAAGCTGAAGGTTTATGATTGAAGTCCTAGATCCCATGACAGGGCTTTACTGCAAGGCAACAACAGCATGAGGAAAACTTTTATTGTCAGAATGCTGTATACTTACTAACCAACTGGATGTATGCAATTATAGTAATATATAATATATATATATATATATATATATATATATATACAATTGACCTGTGCAAAGACTGTGCATTGTATATATATATATATATATATATATATATATATATATTAGGGTGGTCCAAAACAATGAAGTGTCTCAGAATTGCACTCCACAACCCGCTTTTTGTTCTATGGCTGCCCACTATTACTTCTACCAAATTTGAGGGAGATTGATGAGCATTTAGAGGTGGTTCAAGGTCAGGTGGTTTTCACCATATAAGCATGAAATCGGTAAACTGCACTGAGGAACAGAAAACATAATTGAGTTGAATTAAAACACATATTTTGGGGGCACGTGCCCCGGCTGCCCCCAGAGCCTACGCCTATGGACATCGTGGAGTACTTTTTTCACATTATTTTTGAATATGATCAATAGCATTTCATAAATTTAAAATAGAAATAAGAAAAAACGAATGACATTGAACTTTTTCAAGGGGCCTAAATTTAGAAATTCATTTTTGGGGGTGTTCCCGTGGTCCGATTTTGTCAGATTCTGGTAATGTTATTCAGCAATGCTTCATGAGCAGGAAACCGTTTAAAAAGTCTCAGAAGCAATATTGTCCAGGTTTAACTGCAAATTATTGGTAGTATTACTGGTATTTCTTAGGAAACAGCCAATCGGCCATTTTGAAATTCATTTTTGGGGGTGTTCCTGTGGTCCGATTTTGTCGGATTCTGGATATGTTATTCAGCAATGCTTCCTGAGCAGGAAAGAATTTTAAAAGTCTAAGTAGCAATATTGTCCAGGTCTAACTGCAAATTATTGGTAGTATTATTGGTATTTCTTAGGAAACAGCCAATCCGCCATTTTGAAATTCATTTTTGGGGGTGTTCCTGTGGTCCGATTTTGTCGGATTCTGGATATGTTATTCAGCAATGCTTCCTGAGCAGGAAACAGTTTTAAAAGTCTAAGTAGCAATATTGTCCAGGTCTAACTGCAAATTATTGGTAGCATTACTGGTATTTCTTAGGAAACAGCCAATCCGCCATTTTGAAATTCATTTTTGGGGGTGTTCCTGTGGTCCGATTTTGTCGGATTCTGGATAAGTTATTCGGCAATGGTTTTCTGAGCAGGAAACCGTTTAAAAAGCTTCAGAAGCAACTTGGCTCAGGTCTAACTGTAAATTGGCTAGACTAGTAAATTACAGTCAATGATTTCCACTAGGCCGTACGTGGTATTAGGAAGAAAATGTTGGGGGCCTTGAGCCACCTCTAAAAGTGCTCCAATATGCTTCAGATTTGGACCACATCTTACTTAGGTCAGGTAGAACAGATTTAAACTTGTGGAGACTAGTTCTGCTAAAGGTGAATTTTTACCATTGTCTCGTGGACCACCCTAATATATATATATATATATATATACACAATGCAACATACAATTGACCATGTGCAAAGACTGTCTCTTTAAGACAAACACCCACTGGGTCGAATGATTGTCCTTCTGCTCTAGTAACAGTCAGCACAAATGCCAAAATGATGAGAACTGACGTTGTCCCATTGTAAATGGCAGGCTGGAATCACTGGGTTCTAAGTTGAGTCCTGGAATGAAACCTCTCTCTCCTTTCTTAGTTCCAGTGATTATCTATTATTGTCAAGGTACAGATGCACGGCTGACTTAGCCGGAGGGAGGGAGGGACTACCCGCGGTCCCTCACTGATGCCAGCCGTTGGCTGGCTGGTATGAGGGGAGACCTTGGGTTGGAAATAAGCCCATAGTCCAAGTTGAACAACCGACCCACAGACAGACGGACAGAGGAAATCATATTGTTAGATATATGTCTAATGCTATGTATATAATATATATATATACACATACACTACACACAGACATATATATATATATATACACGGATGTATGTTTGTTTATATACTTTAGAACAGCAGTTCCCAAACTTTTCTGGGTCGCAATCCACAGTGAAAAATTAAGCATAGTGTACTAAAATTTGCTTCGTAAATTGGTATCGAAATATGTGGATTTACGTACCGTGCTTGGAAGTTTAAAGTATTAAGAGGAAATTTATGTAAAAACAGTTTACAATTTATTGCAATCCAGCTAGTTATAATCAAATCATAACCAAAAGTTGTTGCTACAAAAAAAATACATGTTTCTCTAAAAAAATTGGCGACCCACTTGCCAGAACTTCTCGACCCACTTTTGGGTCGCGACCCACAGTTTGGGAGACTCTGCTTTAGAAGATTTATTTGACAAACTTTGTTCACCAGAGTGCTGTTTGGCAGCTGGTTTAATAAAGAGTATACTTACTTACCTACTTAACTCTGGTATAGGCTGCCCTGGATGAGGTTGAGCCCAGGCCAACAAAATAATGTTAGCCTTGAGTCTTTATAGCAGTGTTATTCTTGTATGTCAGTGATGCTTCTTAATATCAGTAGTGTTCTTTGACGTCAGTAATGTTCTTTGAAACCAGTGATATTAGTGATGTTCTTTAATATCAGTAATATATTTTAATATCAGTAATGTTTCTAATATCATTAATGTCACTTAATATTAATAATATCATTTAATATCATTAACATTCTTTAATAGATATCAGTAATATTCTTGAATTTCAGTAATGTTTTTTAATATCAGTAATGTGTTTAATTATCAGGAAAATTTCTTTAATATCAGTAATGTTCTTAAGTATCAGCATTTTTTTAGTATTAGCGATGTTCTTAATTATCAGTACTTAATGTCGTTTAATATTAGTAATATTCTTTAATATCAGTAATTAGTGTCCTTTAATATCATCGATGTTGTTTAATATCAGTAATGTTCTTTAATGTATGTTTGTATGTATGTAGCTGGACTTTTATAAAACACATAAGTTATTACTTATGCGTTTTTTAGTATTAGTAATATTCTTGAATATAAAATTTTGTAATATCAGTGATGTTCTTAATTATCGGGAAAGTTTCTTTAGTAATTATTGGTGATGTCCTTTAATATTGCAAACCATTAGTAATGTTTGTTGATATCTTAAATATTCTTTAATATTGATGTAGGCAATTAAACAGTTTTGTGCAACAGTTGTTTTTTAATGATATTTCATTTCTGTTTCAACCGGAGTTATTCTAATGTTTATAATATAATTTTCAGAGAAGGTTTGACTTCTTGATGTGGAACTCTGGTTGTTCTGAGTCGGAGTTCAGCAGCTTGACAGAGACCTGACAGAGAGGGCATGGTAAATGTCATCAAAGCAACATTCAGTAATTTCTAGTATAAAATGATGCTTGCTAAAATGTGAACTATTTAAGCATGTTATTACATGTATAACACAATCAGATCTGAATTAGCATGATGATCTGTTTTCTGTTTTGTACATACAGCAAAAGACTTATTTTAATCATATTATGTGAAAATAGCTTGGAGAAAAACAGAGGTTTAATAGCTAAAGATTTTCTTAATATTGTAATATATAATATTTAATTTTTAAAATAAATCTGTATTTTCATAATGCATTCAATACATCAATGAGTCTTGCTAATTATTGTGATGAAAATGATGAAGATAGGTCAGCTAAGATCAGAAAACCAGTGACCTACATTATCAGGCTGCAGAGACGAAAGAGGTTTTCTGGCCTCCTTTGCCCTGTGGCTGCTGTCATCAGGAATGACTGATGGCTGTGGGTGGTTTTGAGGTGAGGTCATAGTTCTAGCATTATCTGGTTCACAGGTGAAAAGCAAGCATAGGACTGATAAGAAGAAACTAGGTCATCCTCTGCAAACCATTACACTTCTAAAAGGGTAAAAATCATGGGATGGATTGAACAGCTAGCCCATGAAAGAGGAAGAAGAGAAGGAGGAGAATTTTAAGATAGGCACTATTAATATTTTGCCAAGCCGGTTTCAGTAGGTAAATATTCAGCATTTATCACACACACATATTAAATTTTATAGACCTGTTTCATTTATATACACACAATTATATGCTTGCATATTAGTCTACAGAATAAAGTACACTTATTGCTGGTAGGTATATGAATACATTTATGCATGGAACAGGAGGCTTTATCACAGAGGTTTGACTGCAAAAAGGATGAACATTGAACAGTCTGTGATATAAATAAATAGTCCTTGCTTAGATGTTACTATGATAAAACTGGCCAAGCTGATGACCTGGGTGTTTTGCAGTTGGATCCTGGTGGACTGTTTAAATGTTGGCTCAACAGCTTTATCATTACAGTCACTGACTGAAGATGTTCATTTTAACAAATATATAAAAATAATTTCATTAGTGGTGTGCCTCAGTGAATCAGTTTTTGTGTGTGCAATACTTTTAGACAATGGAAGGAAACCAACTGATAGGAGAAGAGTTGGGAGGACACAATTTGTTTATGATCAAATGTGTCGTCGTTGGTGACACTGGAGTAGGGAAGACGAGAGTTATATGCAGCCGAGCATGTGGAACCAAGTATGTATTGTCACAGCTGACGCAAACCCATATTCCAACCGTCTGGGCCATAGATCAGTACAGAAAGAACTCTCAGGTTTGTTGCATTAATTATGTTAGAAATACCATTATGTTATTTTAGTTGTATTTCACCCATTGCCCAGAGCTTTGTCTTTCAATCTTCTGGCTAAGGTGTGTCTTAACATAGGTAGAAAAAGTAACTTGACCAGAGTTTAAAGATACAGCTCCAATGTTAGCGAAAAGATTGTGCTAAAGACGCACAACAATGTAATCCAGATGATTGTTCCAAAGGTATACAAAAAATAGTATATGCTGGTGTTGATAAATGGTAGTCAGGGACAAAAAGATTTCCACGAACAGCTGACAAAAGCAACTGGCGACCTGAATCAGTTGAAACCGGCACAAACAGGTCTTTTATGTCTGATGAGGCAGAGTCAGCCAATGAAGTCCGGCTAAGGAGGAAGATCTTGACATGTAAAAGCATGATTTGTGGGGCATATGAAACTTGTATAACAGTATTCCAATATGGGCTTCATGTATTGTACATTCTTCGAGACTCTTCCACCGCTTTCTTCTCTGCTCTAAAGACTGTTCTCTTTCACAAGGGTTGGGCTGGGAGCACCTCGGAATAGCTTCCTTGAAGGGGTCAGGATGCTATATAAATGCTTGATTGATTGATTGATTGATTGATTGATTGATTGATTGATTGATTGATTGATTGATTGATTGATTGATTGATTGATTGATTGATTGATTGATTGATTGATTGATTGATTGATTGATTGATTGATTGATTGATTGATTGATTGATTGATTGATTGATTGATTGATTGATTGATTGATTGATTGATTGATTGATTGATTGATTGATTGATTGATTGATATGATCCAATACTGTAGGATATCTGACGTTGAGTATGTTACAAGACTTGCACCAATTTTAGTATACATGTATTCTGAAAAGTTGTATACCTGGTGATTTATGCTACGACAGTGCAATGTGATAATAAGTAAGTAAGTATGTATGTTCTTTCATAGACCACCTGCAAACGCACTGTGGCTGACAAACAAGTTATACAGAAAGAGGTGCATGAAACAAAGGAAAAGAAATATTAACAATGATAATTAGGAAAAGAAATAATGGAAATGAAAAACTAATAGAGTCGCAAACGATGAAATTTAGGAATCTAAATGGCTACCAGGTTCGAGATACTTTTGATTGCAGTGGCAAGCTTAGATATTTATTTTATTTTAAATAAAGCAGTCTGGTGATGAAACTCCTCCGGGTCAACGCGTCGGCCTTGGGAATCTTACGATTATGCGAGCGGGGACGGAGCGCATAGTTGCTTGCCTTTACTGGAGGAAGCAGGGCATGTAGGACATGACCGGGATTACATAGTATGGCAGAGAATAGAGTACTATCAGCTCTCGCTCAGAGGGCGTCAAAGGATTCAAAGCCTTCTGGCAAATACCCTAGTCGAACCAGCCTTCTTGGGAATGTCACAAGACTGCTCATTCTTTCAGCTTGGCTGTCCTTCCCCACCCTGGCTCAGCTGTTTTCGTATCGTGGATGGCACCTATGCATCAACTACCCATATCTGTCGCATGCAAATTTTGAAAGGATAAGAATGGCTTACAAGTGATGTGCTACTTACTTTCAATCCAGAAAATGGGTTTCACATAATTCTTATGTTATTTCTTTGAATTATTCATGGGGTGTTTGTATGAAATCTATGTTTTTTTTCTTGCTAATATTATTACAACAGTGTAGTTATAGTAGATTCTAGAGAGAAGGAATGAGCTAAACCACTTGAAGCATCTGCTCTATGGACAATGGTTAACTAACTGCACTTGCGTTTCTTTACTTATCTGCTGCATTTGACAATGTTGACCATGCTATCATGCTCCATTGCATTGAGCGCTGGTTTAGAGCATCTGTATTCGATCTGTAGGCCTACTCGTCTGTTGCATCCCTAAAGGGTTTTGTTCTTGTTTTCTCTGTATACATAGCACTCCACTAAATACTTCACTGAGTCTTAAACATTATATTTAAGCTGAAGATACTCATATCTATAAGTCCTTTGACAATTCCTTATCTTCCAGCTGTATTACTCTATTACCTTATGTAGTTCATTCTGTTTAGTCATGGATGGCAGAAAGTGGACTGCTCTTTACAAAAATTCCTTCAACAGTTTCTACATTTTGGTACCACACAGCAACTGAAAAAAGTAATGAACTCATTGAATTGTGTCCACCTTGGCAATTCATAGAATGCAGCTGGTTGGCATGCAATTTGGGGATTGTATCTGAACTTTAGGATGTTAATACATAAAACTAGATTGGCATTTGTGCTAAGATGCAGATGCACAGATTGCTTAACTCTATGCTTGACATAGGTGCAAATTGCAGTGGGCAGTAGTTGGCAAAAGACAGCTGTCCATAGGTGTAGAAATGAAGGAGGGGTTGAAATTAGATATTAAATTTGAGGATCATGTGAGTCAAATACAAACAATCTAGGAAGGGGACAATTTTGGCAGGTATATTATATTGACTTTCAAATTTTGAACTTTGGTTAAAAGTAACCAAGATTCAAAAGTGAAAAAGTGAAATTCGACCTACTTTTCACTAACTTCTGTCCACATTTGATCCAATATTTACTGGATCGACTGACATAAGAGCTAAATATTAGGTTGCACATGATTTATTTCAAATAATAAATATCTTTAAATGCTGCCTTATCATGCATGTCTAAATGCTGCCTACGTCATGGGAGGATTGTGTCATATATGGTCTGAAAGTGGTACCCAGGGTTATTGAAGATTTTTTTATCCTACTTGAGGAAGCTGGCTTGCAAGGACCTGTCCTGTCAATTTGCTGCAGTGCCCTTGATCTATGAATTATAGATCCATAAGCTGAGAGAACAAATATAAGGTCTAAAAATGTACCAGTAAACATCACCAATACTCATCTCGCTAAAATGAATGTTTATGAGCGTATAGACATCTGTGCATAAGTTCCGTTGACTTTTCTAGCTATATCTTCCTTTGTCTGTGGCAGGCAATGGATTGAATTCCATTTAAATAGAGTCCTTCAGAATAATGAACGAATCCTTATGTTGCCAACTTCTAATATTTTGAAGTACCTAGATAATCAGCTAACTAATTGACTAACATTAAGTATAAGTTTACACTGATTTATGTATTCTGGGTTCAGAAAGTCATGGTTTTCAGATTGACTCTGCTGCATGCTGCATGTAATTGCTCACCACATAATTTCTAAATCTAATCTATACAAACGACTTCCATAGCACTGATATCGTAATGCATAAAGCATGAATAAAAGGAATAGAAAGAGTTAGGGTATGCATTGATTGAGTTGAATCATTCCTGGCACGTGGGGTGAGCAAAGAGCAGAGATAGGAAGGGACTTTAGGAAACCTGAGGCTGAGAGGCAAGGAGAATAGAATAGCTCTAAGAACCTGTCAGCAAGGGAGGAGTGCTGTGAGAGCGCTCAAGTGCACTGCATCTGTCGTGGTGCAAGACCTTATTTACTGCTTACTGCTTGGAGAAGAGAAACTCAGAGATGATACAAAACAATTATGTTGATCTGCAGCTGAGAAAAGTTTACAGACAGTACTACACTGGCATCTGAATATGAGGAAGATGCAAAGGTAAATTTGAAGGTAAATGGAAGCTTTGCTGGCATCTTTCAAGCTGGCTGTGCAGTTTTCTGGCAGAAGCTATGTCCGAGTTGTACCAGGGCTGAGAAGGTCATGCAGCAACCCTCTTGTAGTTATTGGGAATGTGCCTGTCCAAATTTCATATAGTTGAATTTAGTTGGGCAGCAAGCTCTGTAGATGTCCATGCTGAGCATGACCACAGTGAGAAGGTGAGAAAGTCAAATTTGAAGGTTGAAACGTTTAGCAATTTCCAAGGTCTGGAACTAATTAATTACTTTCTGGGAGGCAGTTTATGACAGAAGAAAACCTGAGCAATATTGGTAGTATGATTAGACAAATAGACTCAGGAGCAGATATATTTTGACAGCAGAAAAGTAAGACCAGGTTTAAAGGAAATCAGTATGGCCCAAGTCATGAGTTGGAAACATAGATGCCTGCCTTCCTAATTACCTATTCTGTCTATTATGACTAATATGCAACCTACAAGCCCTGCAGTTTGCATATATTTTGGGGCAAGCATATCTGATCCAATCTGAAATAGCATAACTAATAAAAGCACAAGAAGCTCCGTGCAATGGTCACTGCAGAGTAAGACCTACAGGACAGCCTACAGGAGGAGCAGCAAAAAGGGAAAGTTTCTTATGTCATGTTATGAAAACAGCACAGACTGCAAAATATCAAAATGGAAGAAATTTCCATTTCTTCTGTTTCTTTCCCATTTCTGGAAATTCTTCCATAATGTAAGAAATTGCCAGAGTCTTTAACCACCAACTAAAAAGGTGTTTTGCTGAATGGGTGTGCCTGGTACTTGATGTGTTTAGACTCAGAGGAACTCATGGTGCGTTGTTGATGGCGTGACTGTTTCTCTGCGCCTCTGGGACACGTTTGGTGATCACAACAAAGACAGAAGATTTGCTTACGGCAGGTGATGTTAGCTTTCGTAACTTTCCAAAATATGAGCTATATGCCTGAAAATAGAGAATAATGATTGCGTAGCAACTGTTTTAATTAATGGCAGCTTAGTTAATTTAGCTAACGGAACACGTATGCTTACATGCTTAACTGAAAGAGCCATTATCCTTTAAGTTTAGCTTGAGATAGTCTATAATAATTAAGGTTCATTGTCATTTATCAGCCTTTATCAACTTTCAAATTAATGGCTTGACTTCAATCCATTCCATGTAGTTCACAATGTCTGCTTGTGTGTTTTTTTAAATAAGGAAATAAATATGTTTCCTCTTGAATGCATTAAGTGTGAAAAGTTAGTTGAAAGGAAAACCAGGAACCAGTTATACAAGTGGTTTAGAGTTTTACTAGTGTAAAACATTTGTGTAACCCGTGTATTCATAATCGTAATCTCCAAACTTCTAAAGTGCCACTTGAAGGCCAGGTGCAGAGCACCAGCCTATTCACGAGTTCTGTGTCAAATCAGAGGAGTTTCCAAAGAGTAGTCCAAAGGATGTCCGAGTCCGGTTACCATAGGGGTCAGGTCAAGAGAGGAGGCAGAGCAGCTGCTAAGGTGGGTGTCATTTAGGGCAAGAAGAATTGGAGGGAGAGGATCAGATGAGTCAGAGTAGGAGTTCTTGAAAAGGTGACACTTCAGTTTTGAGTGGAAAGCCCAGGGGTGTGATAGATAGAAGAGCACGAGGAGGAGGATGGAGGACGGGTTGCAGTGGTAATGATGGAGGTACCGAGAATCTGTGGAACTCAGAGGGGAGAAGGTTCCAGAGGAATGGTGGGTGCTGTGTTGGATATGGCTCAGTTGGAAACTTGAGATGAGTATTGAGTAGTGACTGGAGGTCGAGAAAGGCTGAGATTGGAGGAGGATTGGGTGGAGCGGGTTGCCTGGATGGTGAAGAGATCACGGAGATAACTGGGCTGGGAATATTGTATGGAGTTGTAGATTTGTGATAGAACTTTGAAGGGGATTTGCTTTGGGATTTTAGCTAATGGAGTGAGTTGTTGATGGGAGTGATATGATAATGTTTGAGCATTCTAGTGACAGCCCTGACTAGTGAGTTTTGGATGTGTTGCAGACACTTGATTTGGGTGGATTCAAGGTTCAGTAAGATGGAATTGCAGTAGTCAAGCTTTGAACAATGGAGGTAGCAATGGTGGAGGCAATTTTAAGGTTGAGCGTGGGCCGAATGCGGTGGAGGTCATGAATGTGCATGAAGCAGTAGCATGAGAGGTTGGAGATGTAGTTGGAGAAGGAGAGATGTGGGCCAAAAGTAATACCAAGATTGCAGACAGGGGAGTCGGAGATAAAGGTAAGAGACAAAGAGTTAGTCGATAGGTGAATTGAAGGGTCAGCGATTTTTTTTAAATGATCAGGAAGGCAAAGGATGATGAATTCTGGGAAGGGTTAAGGCAGAGGAGATTGGATGACATCCATTGAGAGATTTGGTTAACCACATTGAATAATTGTGTGATGGAGGTGGAAAAAGAGCTTGGGGAGAAGGATTTCAAGAATTGGGCATCATCTGCATAGAGATGATGGTCAACAGAGGAGGTGTTTATGAGATGGCTTAAAGGTGTGGTATACAGGATGAAGAGGAATGACCCAGCCTGGAGGACACCACAGGAGAGATGGAGGGGTTGCGATCAGTGGCTGGAGGCTTTAACAGAGAAGGATCAGGAAGACAAATGTATTATTAGAGTTAAAGAAAACAATTTACATACTTTAAATGTTCCTCCATTATCGACTCAGAATTCGTGAAATTTTAACATAACTCTATATTTTATACCAAATATCTGTAATTTTTAGCCAAGCAACCATAATAAACATGTTTTGATGCATTCAAGTAGGCCTACTGTTGATTTATGAATATAGAGACCCTGTTTAGCAACTTTAGGCTGATAGTGCACAGTAGTGTTTTGAACAGTCATTATTCTGCTCTGTAAAACCTTATGAATATCTCAACACAGATGGACCAAGGATCCTTTTGGCCCTCATTTTTTAACCTATATATTTCAGTGTTTGTGTAGACAAATAATATTCAGCAGTACTCTTAAGTACATAAGTACTATTGGAAAGCCCTTTTAATTTTAACTGCCACTTTATAGATTGTCTAATGAAGCAAATGTAGGGTAAATACATAAACAAGGGGAGATAGCTAATTTTCACTTCTGACAGGTCCTTTGACCTCATCACTGTCCTACTTAAGTCAAGGGCATTAGCATAGGAGAAGAAGGAAGGCCTAGCTTGCATTGCTGGGACCAGAGATCCTTTTAGTTCTACCACTGTTTAGCCAAAAGATCTGTCTTCAGCTGCACAAAAATAAGGATCATTGTGAGTGTACGATCACCTTTAAACAGTCCTTTAGATTAACCTGCTGCTTATATACCACTTGGCATTCATAAACACAAATTTTATTAAAGAAATCTAAAATAATAATATATATATTAATTAAGGATTTCTACACATATGTCTGGTGGCAGATTGCTCCAGAGAGACAGAGGAAAAGGCACACCCAGCTCGTGCCAACATTACGAGAGCATGGGACCATAAGCTGACCATGGGAAGCCAAATGCAGCCAGCTGCGGCCGGGGTGGCTTGAGACTGATGTCAAGAGCTCTGAAATTTAGTTTGCTGCTGAGCCAGCGATTGAAGCCGGCCTATGAGGAGCAGTTTAAACTGAATTCTCTTCTCAATGGGAAGCCAATGCAAGGTGTCATGTATGTAGGCCGATGTGTGAGAATCTGGATATGTTGGCTATAACCATGGCAGCACAATTAAGGACGGGCTGTAGCTGACAAATGCAGAAACATGGAAGGTCTACCTAGACTGAATTGCAGTTGTCCAGATGAAAGAAGGGACCAATGTGATGGCAGCTTCGAGTGAAAGATTATGCCATATGGCTCTGATCTTACACAGTTTGTAAAAGCAGGGCCTACAGAGTGAATTGGCGTGGTCTGCCATCTTCAGACCACCACAGAAGAACACCCAGATTGTGAACGATGTGCAGTGGAACCCAGTTCGGGAATTATGTCAGAATCACAGTTTTATCAATGTCTGATAGCCTGTGTGGAGGTCGACCTGCTGTGGGACCCTGTCTTCAGAATGTGCAAGCCAACAGTTAATGGGTGTGCAATGGAAGTTGAAAGAGATGAGTCTTAAGTTTAGACCTGAATTGACAGAGAGAAGGATATACTTGAAACTATCAAATAATAAGAATAGCTGGGTATGCCAGTAGGCACCCAAGTGAAGCCCTATATAATGTAAACAAGAGCGGCCCAGTACAGTACTGCAATTCAAGACAGTGGGAGTAGAGGTGTGCTGATTTATACCAATTGATTTAATAGGGAGTTTGTAGGTAAAATGAGAACCAACTGAAAGCAGGATCAGATAGACCAAACCAGTGTTCAAGGTGGCGTAGGAGTATTTAATAATCAATAGGGCATTACCGATTTTGTTTTTGTTGCAGATATCGATAGTATAGGCCATTATTTGCTGATTCCAGATCTGATTCTGATTAGTAATAAGGTATGTTGTTAACTGTATGCACTAAGGCCTAATTCCAAGTTAGTCATCATTGGCCAATGGCTCTGCATCAGCTACAGGCGTGGTAGGACAGAAGAACAGCCAGTCAGTCACCCCCTTCCCTATACACAATATATTTCTTCACTGATTGACAGGCCTAACGGTCACCGTTCCTGTGGCAGATACAGGGTAGATTGAAAAAACAACTCTTATTAATAGGTGGTTTAGACATTCTGGATCCAGATAATTCCGGATTGTCCAAAAGTCAGCAAAATCGGTTTACCGATCCAGATTTCGGTTGTGCCCTAATGTGTAGTGTCAAAAGCAGCAGTTAGGTCGGGAAAATGAGAGCGGTTACTTTTTCGTTATCAGTGTAGTTGATTTTTGTGTTTGTGAGTAGTATGTAGAGCAGTTTCAGTGATAGGTATTTAAATTGGTGGATTGGAAAGGAAGAGACCGGTTGTTGGAAGTGAGGGAACTTGTCAGATAATTGGCTACTACTTTCTCCAAGATTTTGGAAATTAAATTAAAAGTAGAGATGGGGCAATAGATTTTGAGAAGAGGGAGATGACTTTTTAATAAGAGGATACATCGTGGCATGAGGACAACTGGTGGAGAAGCAGTCTTCTGGGAGAGCGAGGTGATGATTGGGCCCAAGACATCAAAACATTCTGTTAGAAGGGCAGTCGGAATAATTTCTAAGGAACATTTCTTATCTGGAGATGAGAAAATGAGATCATGAATCTCACTCAGTGTTGGTGGTTGGAATAGATTAAGAACAGGTGGATATGTGAGGAAGGAATGTTGGAAACTGTTATCCATCAGATTGCACTACTTAGAGCCAGCAGCATCAGATGGTGGAAGATGTGACTGAAAATGAGAGACGATGATATGGTAACGGCCATACATAATATAACATGTATTAAATTGCAAACCTGAAGAGATACCCTGAAGCAATGGAGCAGCTGCTCAGTAGCACTGCTACCACCAACACATCTAATTCTAGGTTGTTACACTGACCAAGATTATTTCTGCCCTTGAAGCCCAGGTTCATCAGTATGATGACAACATTTAGCTGCTGCAACTGACGTACCACTCATCTGTAAGTAAGTAAGTATATTCTTTATTTTACCGGCTGCAAGACACACTCTGGTGCACATAAAACATATAAACAACTGTTACCAAGTCAATAAGAATACAGCATTCTACATATAAAGTTTTCATGTTATGATCAGCTATTGGTAAAACTCAGTCATGAGAATGGGCCAATGGTTTTTTTGGGGAGCTAGCTCGTGGAGGACATAGCCAAGGTTTCCTAGAACTGTCGTAAATAGATGTGTCGGTTTTAAGGCTCATTTGACACACTGGCAGGCAACATTACAGTTGAGTTCTTGTCAGAAAATTGAAGGAACCTGTCTGCAAGGGAAGAGCGCTATGAGAGGAAACTAAAAACTTTGATATCTTTAGTTCTAGTTTTCTAAACCTAAAGATATCAAAGATATGTCATCAAACCTGGAAATGCTGCCATTTCTCACTTCCTCTTCAAGCCTTTTATGTGTCTGTCTTGTGCCAAAGCGATATGAATTCTGTTTCTTCTGAGTTGGAAGAATCCATGTCTGTACTTTGGTCTATATTGCCTGCATTTTTGCCACTTCTTTGCTACAATTTGATTGAATCAGTGCTTAGACATGTGTCTCTGTTACTCCAAGGCCTGTCGCATAACTCCTCCTTTATCCTTTTATTCAGGTCAGGTTTCAGCTTAGTTATACTTGCAGACTGGACTGCTTTCTAAGTGATGCAGACTTTGCACTGTTCTGTTATCCTATTTTCTATCAGCACGTGAGATCCTCCAGCCTAACAGAGTTTATAGTTTGTTGGTTGATGTACTGGCTCTTAATGTGCTTTCCTTTTTCCCTGAACATTTCAAATCTTTAAATGGGTTGTTACTAGCCATATTTAGAGTTCAAACGACTTTAGCAGAGTTCAATCTACTGTGCTTTAACATTAAAATCTTTTCACAATGTGCTTTTATGACTTTCTTAGCTTCGATCCTGCTCTGGGTTGAATTCCGTTCAATGGTTACCTCCTATGTTCATCTGGTTTGCTAGTTATCCCTCCATGCTGGTCTCATCTGTTATAGATTAGCTGGTCTTTGTTCTCTGTCTTGCTGCTTTTGTCTCTTGTTCATTCTGTTGATCTTTACGATTCATCGTAGGCCATTTAGCTGGAAGTAACAGTATATAATTTGTTAATTCATGCAGAGTTTGTTAACAGATTTTTGCTAATTGTTAATCTATGCAAAATTTGTTGGCTTATGCTGCTACTGCTTGCATTAGTCTACTATGCCTGTCAACATGGTCATCAGTCACAGTGTTCTTGAATGAGTTGCATGTCGCTGTCCTACTAAGCCACACATTTACACTTGCAGGTTGGATCATGTATTGCATTGAACACGCTGCATGAAACTAATCTCCCACTCTTTGGTCCTTGGTTCCATTTAAAGCTGTTAACATTACATTCCGAGATTATGCCATTCTCTGATTACATGTGAGATGTTTTGAGATCGTTTATCGGTCTCTGCCTTGGTGTGGTGCTGCTACTTGGGTGAGGCCCCGGTGTATTTGCAAGAGTTTTGCTGCTCCACCATGACCAACGTTGTGGTTCTCTGCACTCATCCAAGCAGGCTGAGCTCCTAGTTCCCCATTTGTGGACTACTCTTAGGCAGTGTCATACTTTCTCCATCGCTAGCCTGTAATCTAGAATGGGCTTCCTGTGGCGCTTCGCTTGGTCCGTAGATCCCATGCTACCACATTTTGCTTTAATCTTAAGACAGTACTCTTCAGCCGGGATAGGGTCAGGAGTGCTTCTGAGTAAACAACCTTAAAGGGGTGCTATATACATTTTTTTTATAAGTAAATAAACATAAATTTCTGTAGCATTCAATGCTCACCTTCTGCTTTGTGACTGACAGCCATAGTGATAGGCACTAACCAGGGTGCCAGCCCTCCTAGTTTTGCTGGAAATCTTCCAGAATCAGCTTTCACTTCCCACCTCCTGAGTACCATTACTCAGGAAGCAGATACCTTGCATTTCTATGTCATGTTGAATATTGACAAAATGAAATTTGTTAAAACTCTTGTTTGTACATTAAGTTTTGATAAACAGTAATAAGTTTCTACAGGTTGAATTTGAAGGGTGTTTAATACTCTCCCCCTAATTTCAAGGAAGAGGTCAGCTTGATGTTATATGGGAGTGTCCTGTAAAAATTAAATAATGAAAGAAGTGGGCAGGAGCACTACACTATCTGACCTAGCTGCAGGGTTTTAAGGGTTTGGGTGGGATACTGATTGTGCGTTGGATCGTGATTCTGGAACAATCTTTTGTTAAAAGTTAAATGCTTTGTCACCAGAGGCAGCTGAAGAAATATTTTCAGCTAATGTTGAAATAGCAATAAGGTCAGTAGTTTCAAAAGTAGTGATTGTTTTAGAGGTTTTAACTTTCCAAGGTGGCTTTGTCTCGTGTGTTTTGAATTGTTATGTCTGTTTTCAGGGCAGACGTTGTTTTGGTTTGTTTTTCGGTTGTTCATCCTCGTTCACTTAGAAATGTCATAAACCACTGGTTCCCTGAAATACAGAAACTCTGCCCTGGTGTACCAGTCATACTGTGTGGATGTCAAGTAGATCTCAGGCACCTCTGTAAAGACCCAAACTTTATTAAAATGGACAAAGGATCATTTTTTCGGTAAGAAAGATTGAACTTTCAATTTCTATAATCTGTGGACCAGATGGTGGTTTGGGCCACTTTAAACCTGTGAAGGAGCTTAGATATTCCTTCATGTTTATGTACTACACATCTTGCATTGCAATCCAACTGTGTTTATTCTAAAGATATATGCATGTGAGCATATAGCATCATTTAAATAATATTAATTTACGCATGAAGCTTCACCACAGTTTAAGAAATGACTGTTTGTAGCAACACAATACTGTCAGCTACTTTAAAACATCAAATATTAAGCTCTAATAATTATATTCTTATGATTCTATGAAAAAATGTTCACTAAAACTTCTGGTTATCTGCTCCAGCATTAAGTTTTAAAAGTATTATGTATTATGTGCTTTAATTGAAATTATTTAGTAATAATTATATTGACTCCATTATTAAGCAGATCTCTGAATGTTCAGCTAAATCCATTCATACATATGTTCTGGGTAATGTATTTTCTAAGCTTAACCTCTTCGCATGTCTCATCATGAAAATGCTATTGCCATACGCGAAGGACGAGTATGTCTCGTCATAGAAATTATAGGTACACATGTGATGCCCTGGTCATATACCACACATAAATACATACATATATACATACATACACGCAAACAGTCATATATACATACATGCATACATATACACATACATACATACATACATACATACATACATACAATCATACATACATACATACATACAAACATACACACATGCATTATACATACATCATGCATAATATACATATATACGTACAAACATATATACATACATGCATAATATACATGTATACATATATACCTACATATATACATATATACCTGCATATATAAATATATACATACATACATATATACGTACGTACATATATAAACACATACATATATACATACATAGTTACATGCATATATACATATATATGTACATATATACATACATACATACATACGTACATACATACATCCATCCATACATACATGCATACATACATACAAACATACATACATGACGCACACGGGATTACAAGGCCGTCGCAGCGAAGGGGTTAAGGTACCCTTAATATGTATTATATATGAATCAATATGCCCCATGACATGCTTGTGTTGTTGTGTAGCAGTGTGGTACCAGCAGGACCTGCAGTTATACCTACCCCTATGTTCCATGTATACCTGAAGCCCTAGTGCTTCAGATATGTTTGGCAGCCATGTTGTAACTGTGTTTTGCTGCTCTTCATTTTTTCGTAACGTTCAGCTAAAATTTGAATTTTCTTAATAATTCTTGCATGTTCAGACTGGTACTGTGAAAGATCTGGTGTTTCGGTGTTGTTTATACAAATTTTATGTGAATTTTGAGTTTTCTGATGTTTCTTTCTGCTTGGGATTAATACCACAGTCATTGGTATAATCCATTTCTATTGAAGGGGATGAGGGGTTCTAGCTGGTTGGTTTTGGTTCAAACCTACGCCAGGCTTTTATTTATGCTGTGTCGTTTATGCCAGGCTTTGCAACTGCTTTTACTATCTACCGGAGCAGCTCTGGTTTGTCAATTACGTGTGCTCATGTTTAAGATGTAGAATTTTAGGTAAAATCTGTCAGCACAAATACCAATTTTCAGTTTTCCTTTAATTTTACAATGCCTTTTAATTACCCCAGGAAGGGGTCTTTATATTGTTTACTGTAAAACTTAAAAAAATTGTCCAAAACTGTAGGCAAGCAAGATAATTTGTAAGTTTTGTCTTTTCTCTTAAAGAAAAATTTGGTACCTTTCTGAAAACCTAAAGGTTGATACGACATCCTACTGTGCCTGTTGGCTTTGAGGTTTGGCACAGTGTACAAAATTGGTGAAGGCATCTGGGATGTAGGCAAACCTGAGAAGTTAAAGTAACTTAGTAAAGCTCAAATATGTATGTGCTGGTTGCCACAAGTAGGCCCCTAATCCAATTACTTACAAATATTTGCTGGTGGAAGGTGTTGGTTACTTAATCACCCTTACAAAATTCTGAGTAGGTTCTGAGGTTTTGGATTTACAGAGGTAAAAAAGCCTGTCAGCCATGTCTTGAAGGGCAAAGTTGTGCCTTAGCTCAAGCAAAGTACCATTTGCATAGCCACTTGATTTTTGTGAACTTTTGTGCACAAAACAAAAACTCTAGGTCAGACTCTTGTTGAACATTTACAGTGACGGAGCTACCATAGGTCGCGGTAGGTCATTTGACCTGTCTATTTTATTGTTGGCCTGCCTTATGACCTGCCTATTGTACTCTTGACCTTTAAAGATTAGTTAAATAAATAAAGTTTTAATTGCTGAATTGTTTCAAATTTGAATATGCTACAACAATTGGGCTATAAGCGTTCAATAATAATTTTCTTCGTTTTATATATCTGAGTTATGCTGCTTGATGCATCAAACTCAAAAATTAATTTCTTCGACCTGCTGATTAACTCCCATCACCCTGACGCGACCTGCTGAAATTGTATAGCTGGCGCCGCCACTGAACATTTAGTTTATTTTGCAGCTATATGGAACATCTCTTAATTTTCAGTAAATCACAAGTAAGTAAGTAAGTAAGTATGTTCTTTAATATACCACCTGCAAAAAGCAACTCCACAAATTTGGAACTTGTATTCGACTAAGTTCATCTGGTCAAATTACTTGGTGGTCACCTTTCTGGTGTTGAACTGTGCTTTACCCTGACCTTAGCACTTTTCTTGTAACATGTTCTGCCTTGTTCTTGATGGATGTTCTATGTTCAATAATTAAAAGCTTAAGAGCTCTTATCAGCAGTATAACATATCTTTCAACTGTTTGGGGAATAGTGACACTTGATGCAGTTGAGTAATTCTTTCTTGAGCTAAGCTAAGAGCTGAGCTAAGCTAGAATAGCATGACTTAATACATCATGACTTACTTGCACTGTTTGAGGTAATTGAGAGTTTATTAGAGCATGTAGTTCAAGAGTAATAAGTCAGCGGTTCCCAAACTTCTCAGTGTGACGGACCGGCAGGAATTTACTTTCCGTTTGACGGACCGGCAGGAATTTTCCCATTGCATTAGAACCGGTACCCAATTTATTAATTATTTTGTATCTATAAACTGGGGCAAAAAAGTTAAATTATTTTTTAATAGTAGCGCGGGTATATGATTCTGTATTAAATATCAACTGAATACTTATTGTACTGATCTGATATAAATCAAAAAGTTGCATTTAAAAAAATTATAAATAGGCTATAACTGCTAGTGCTGTTTATTAATATATTTATTATTTTAAAATTTTTTAAGGACCGAGATACGAAAAATCTCTCAGGCTCTAATAAACTATATAACAGAAGGGTGTCTAAGCTTGGAGAACGCCGTCGTCGTCTCTGGAGTGTGGTGTGGTATTTTCAGTTGTTAAAATTTTCAAATTTATAACTATGTTAGGCCTATACTTACATCTTACAATAGGCCTATCGAATCTAAAAGCAGACGTGTTTATTTTCTACTGACGGCAGTAGTGACCAGATCATTAAGACGAAAGAGATGCATCACATCCGGTTTCTAATTGCTGGTCAAAAACCGCAAATGTCACAATCAAAATTTCTAGTAAAGTCGAACAACTTCTATATAACCTGTCAGCAATTCGTCGAATAACTATTTCTATGGCAGTTTTTTTTACAGTAGCTGAAATACATTTACTCTCAGAACAAATCTTTTTGATTTATTTGAAAAATATGGTTTTGATTGTGAGACAATCGTATTTTTTGAAGATAGTTCGAAGCGAGACCCAATCGAGAAAACGTCTATCATCCTTTTTTGTTCAGTTTCTTGACTCACTTCGCGGACCGGCAACTGAGGGCTCGCGGACCGGCACCGGTCCGCGGACCATAGTTTGGGAACCACTGTAATAAGTGATGAAGGGGTTGATCCTGTCTGAGTGTCTTGTTGATCTGCATCTGTAAACATGATTCCTTTATATTTATAGTGGATGTACATGACAGTTTAACGATGTCACTTAACCTCAGCTGTTGGTAAAGTTGACTTATTAATCAAAACTGTTGCATGTTTCAAGCTGTTTATCATGCATGGACAGTGTCGTGTTATAATTTTTTTACACTATATACAATTTAATATTTTATTTGGGTGCCATCAATATTGTGATTCTGGTTACCATTCCACGGCTCAGTAACCAATCACTTGCAGACTGGCACCAGGCTACGGACCACAGTTTGAGTAGCACTGTTTTAGATCTCGGAAATTATAAGTCAAGCTGTGGTGGGTAAGCTAGTTGAATACCTCACTTTGGCATAAAGCACTCTTTCACTGATGATGGCTTGCATACTTCAGAGCTTCCATGTTTGGATCATCTCTGACACAGGAATAAGCTGGTTCCCGCGACTTCGCTTTTTTGGGCGCTGTAGAAATCCGAAGATTACGATTACGATTAGGAATCTACATCAGTAGATTTCTGCGTTAGTGATGCGTGCCATTTTGCTCATGCGCAGGATTTTAATTTGGTACTAGCATTGGAAGGCTTCCAGCATCTTTTCCAGAGCCCTGGTAAACACTCCAGGTCTTAGCCCATAAAGGAAGACAGACAGAATGTAAACACTTAATTCCTTTTCTCTTTTATTTGCAGCCTTCATGCTTTCCTGGTATGGGTTGATTATTTGCTTGACTTGGATTTATTACAGATTTATTGTTTTTTTTCTTTAGAGAGATCACTGAAAAGGATGTTCTGCTTCCAGCTGCAGGTCGAGCTGTGGCAAAGCAGATTGGTGCCGCATACTATGAGACGAGTGTTTTAGAACAGTTTGGCATCGACACAGTATTCGCTAATGTTGCTCGTGTTGCACTTATTTACAAACGTGAACGTCACTTTTGGACAGCCTTTGGTATCCTTAAACAAATCAGTAAGCCACTGTGCCAGCAACCACATCTGCCTCCAAAGCCTTTTCCGCCATCAGCACCAGTGGTAGAAACACAGCCATGTGACCTGGACTGTCTACTAGAGAAAGAAGCATTTTTTGATGTAATTTTTTTAGTGCAAAATGTGCCTGTAAAAGCTCACAAGGTCTGTCTTGTGGCTGCTTCTTCAGTTTTTGAGAAGCTGTTTTTAGTTAAGGAAGCTCATGTGATGGATACGTCGCCAACAATTTCACGTGCTACCCAATGGAAAGAAGACTCTTTGGATGCTGTATCTTCTACAAGTACAGAACAGCCACTGGAAAGCAGTGATGCAAATAGCAACTGTCGCAGCATTACCTGCACTGTGTCTTCAGGTATTTCCAGTGAATTATCTGACATCATACTTCCAGTCTTCAGAAGTATTGAGTCTCGGCCTATTCAGGTAGATGGTTTATCTTTCTCTGAAATGACCGTTATCACCCTGAATGAGAGAATCTCTCCTGCTGTCTTTCGATATATCCTCGCCTACCTGTATGTCGGCAGATGTCAACAGAGCGTGGAATTGCTTCCAGAAGTCCTCTTGGTCAGTCAGTCGCTTGGATTGACAGATTTGGCAGAGGCAGTTATTAACATCATGAATGATCAGGATTTTCTGAATCGAGAAATCATTACTAGTTTTTTAAGACAAAAAAGTGAACGGCTCAAGGACCTGATCATCGGGAAAGGTCTCTTTTCAGGTGAGAAAAACTAATCTAACTCTTAGGATTTAATGTTTAGTTGAGTTTTTGTTATGAGTAAGTTATAAGTTTGTTAAGGGTGTTGAGTGCAAGTTCACCTGAAAAAAGGCCTTTATTTGAGAGACATTTTGAAGCCATACAACTTTTGTGATTTCAATATTGACAGACCCTTTATCGATGTATACACAATGTGTAAGAGAGCATTGATAATTTTGTTTACAGCAAAACAAAGTTAGAACCTGGAACAGAGCTGGACGAATTTCAATTTCTTATTATGGCTGCTAGTATGGTAATGAAGTTGTAGTAACCTATAAACTTGCATCCTTCCAAATTGTGTAGTCCACTGAAATGACTGGTGTTGTAACTTTGGATTGTGGGCCCCCTGCTTGCATACAGTTAAAATGAGCCCTGTTGAATATCAAAAAGAAATAAAAACTCAGTGAAATAAGTAAATGTTTGCATTTAGCAAGGTTATTATTACCATTTGGGAGGGGGATAGAGTAATGGGATTTACGTTAATAACCGTGATCACAAAACCGCGATCCTCAAAATAGCGATCACAAAATAGCGACACACAAAAGCGCGACTGCGGCAAAACAGCGAGGGTCAAAACAGCGATTTTGCCAGTTACGATGACCGATAAACATAAATATAAACAAATTATTTTAATAAAACATTTGAACTTTTAGTAGTTCAATCAACACACGACTCAACAGCCTTTGTTCTGATGACAGACAGATTGATGAGTAGCTACATTCAAGTTCTAATGGAACTCAATAAGCTTAACAGCAATCTTAAACCAAAGTCTGTGATGACGAATTTTGAACAGGCTGCTCTTCTGCCATTTAAAACAGTGTATCCGGACATCGAACAGCGTGGATGTCTATTTCACCTGGGCCAATGCTTATGGAAAAAATTCATTCCAATCAAGAGCTTCAACAAAGATACACACCGGAGTCAGAATTTGCATTGTGTATAAGGCAAATTCTAGCACTTGCCTTCGTACCAATAACCGATGTGGTCGCTGCCTTTAATGACCTCGTGGAATCAGCGTTCTTCACCAATAACGAAGATACTATAATCAGAGACCTCCTCAACTACTTTAAGGACAACTGGATTGGTAGACCGGAAAGAAGAGGCGGGCAAAGTGCTCCATTTATCGCTCATGCCCTATGGAACTGTTTCGATGCTGTTCTACAGGATCTGCCCAGAACCAACAACTCTGTTGAAGGATGGCACCGAGGATTTAGCGAGCTAATCATGGCCAATCATCCAACCATCTGGAAATTCATCGATGCACTGAAGATGGAGCAGAATATGAATGAGATGAAGATCGAGCAATACATCTACCGGACAACTACCAAATCCATCTCGAAGAATATACAAGGAAGCTGCAGAAAGAATAGAATTAGTCGTCGTCGATTACACTAATCGCATGATATTGGACTATCTACGTGGAGTCAGATATAATTTGAGTATCCAGGTTTAACATTAAACTTGTGACATTAAATTAGATTAGAGTCTTGTATACTTCGTACGTATACTTCGTTAAAAGACGCTTAAACGCTCTTTTGGAAATAAATCTATATTAGATTGCTGTTTTGGTTGTCGCTATTTTGAGCACTTGCGGTTGTTTTAATCGCTAGTTTGTGATGGCTATTTTGACGATCGCGGTTTTGTGATCGCGGTTATTAACATATACCAAGTAATGGTAACACTCATGGCCAGGAGAGCATTAGATTGCGGTTCGATACCCATAACCCCCGTCTAGGGCGGTGCCTTGCATGGCTGCCAAACCATGTGTTTAATTAAGATCTTGATTGTACTGTCATGTTTCAATGTAATCTTACTGCATACTTGTCAGTTTGAATTAATAAAGAAGATTATTATTTATTATTATTAGTATTATTATTATATTTGCCTCAAAGTAAAAATGATCTCTCAGGGACTTCAACATTATTTAAAGTGCAGAATTGTTGGAATGGACCCTGTTTGTCTAGATCTAAGTTGGTGAAAGTACCCCTAATGGCACCCGTGTTGAAATGCTGGATCATAAGTGCAAGGTGTTCGAACAAACACAAGGTTTCACGAACATCTTCCGTGTCAAGGTTCTGCCCTAGAGCAGAAAGGAAGGCCAAGCCCTCAATGGTAATCGGGTCCAGGGTTGCAAGTGCCAAGGCAGTAAAGAGATGGGTAGCGGAATATATGGGTAGTTGGCAATATATATATTACGTATTTGTGGGTTGCCACCTTCTCGGCCGCCCCACCAGCCGCCTGAGAAGTATTGGGCAGATAAGAAGCGGCCAAGGTATCAGCCTCAGTCGCTTCCAAGATAAGACTGTTTACCAGCACACCATGGAATAAGGGTGAGGCTATCCGGTCTCTTGCCTTCAGCCTTCAAAAGGCCTACAGGTTCCTTAGTGGAAGAGAACCCAGCGCTGGTCAGACTGCAAAAATTGGGTCGTTCAGCCACCCGCCGGACCCAAAGGGCAAGAGAGCCCATGCAGTCCATCCACAGCCACGGGAGAGCTGCAAGGGCATCTGTGTGGTTCACAGAGTAAGACCCACAGTTGGAGGCCAACTGCCACCCTGACTGACTCATTGTCCAGTCTGAGACCACATGAGGTAATAGGGAGAGCCAGCAGCTCTGAGTCATGCTTAATGGAAAGGGTTCTGCGTGTACAGCTGGGTACTGATTTTATCGATCAGAGGTTTGTCCCAAGTTGATTGCTTGTGGATAAGACTACTGTCCAGGAGCTGCATTGAACTGGTCTTCAGCCATCGGGGCAGCATCATCCCATACTGTGGGTTGGTAGAGAATGTGTCACCTAGCATGATTGGCTGGAGCAAAAGGGTACCTGTGACTGAAACCAAAATGTGGAAGGTGCCAGAGAGCTTTCTTGTCGAATTCCCAGTCTGCCAGCTTTGATGAGAAGTGGCGCTTGAAGCCATTGACCCTCTGATGGGGCAGATTTAGTACCCCAATCAGTCCAAAAGTGTAGAGTGGTCTAGGCCCAAGTGTCCACGCAAGGGCAGCAACATAAATTGTGGAGAAGCCCATTACTTTAATACAATACAATATAACTGTAATTGCCGTCCTTCCAAAGTCCAGAAGTGCACATGACCATACAACAGAACATTGATGACACGGCAATTGTGAGTGAAGGACTTACTCAAGTTACCCGGTACCCAGTAACTGCCTCAGGCAAGGCTCGAACCCTGCACTGTCTGCATTACAGGCCAAGCACTGTAACCAATCAGTGACCATGGCACCTCCTGACCAGCTGTCATTTCCTAGTGTTTATTACAACCTTAATGGCTGTCACTGTTTTGTTTGGTTTTGTTCTTAGATATTGTTTTTGAACTGGATGATGGATTTGTTAAAGCTCATCGAGCGCTTCTTGTCACGCGATCGGATGTGATGCTGAGCATGTTCTCCTGTGAATTCAGGGAGAAGTCAGCTAAAATGGTGATCTTGGTTTATCATTATCACTATGTTTATTATTATTTTTTTTACCCGAGGTATCAAGGATCCCTCAGGATTTGGAAAAAATTATTGTTATTTAGGAGCAGAGATAGTGTCTGGAGGGTCAGGCCTCGTCTTCGGGGGGAAAGCATGGGAAAAGTGTCTTTAAATGCAACCAAATTATAGCATTGGATGCTGATGGACAAACGCTGAAAAAGAAATTATTATTATTATTATTTTTTTTATTATTATTTAGAATGAAGGGATATATCCAGAAGAAGTGTCAAAAACAAGAATGAATAATTGGTAGATGGTCATGAGCAGAAACAGAAGAAAGTCTTTGATGTCTTCAGTTGTGCTTCAAACATGACACCCAGGACAGATGATAAAAGCCAAGTCATGCTTGTGCATTTATAAGTTTTGTTAGGAGCCAGTCATCTACATGATATGTCGTGTCATTTGCCTTGGTGCCTGCCTTGTAATAATTTTGAATGGATTGAGTGCCCATGTGGCACACATCCCGCTGGATAAAGCCTCTTGTCTGCAACAAATGAGGTTTCTAGGTTTGGAGCCCCAGTTTCTTCCAACCTTCGTGCAAGCAATGAAGCCACCAGAAAAGATTGTTCAAGGTTTTGTCACTCAAGGAAGTAATGGAGTCTTGTTATTGAAGCCAGAGAGACAGGAAGTGCCAGCAGGGTTATTCAATGAATATCCAGACCCTCATCTCTGACAGGAAGAGAGACTTGACCAATCCAGACTATGATTAAATGAGGGCCAAGTTTGATGTTTGTAAGGCAAGTGATAAAAGTGCAGTAGGGCAGATTTACATTGGATTTCATGAAGGAAGGCGCCAGAGCTGATGGAGCTTAATAGGAGGATTGCCACCTCTTAGATATAGAAGCCAAGCAGTATAAGCCAAGCAAGGACTGTATACACAATTAGTCCTCACAGTTATCAGCACACACTGAGACTGGGTTGTCTCTACATTTTAGTTCCGATCATCCGGCTTCGGTTTCAGTAAGTCACATGCGTGTCATTGTGTGTCTAATGCTGTCATCTAATGTATAAAACTCAACTATATCTTTTGGCAACTTATGCTAATATTTAACGATGATTGCAGCCCTGTACCCCAGGTATTGACTTTTATCTACGACCATCATCAGCCCTTAATGTCATCCTTTGTTGACTACAGCCTTGAAACTGCTAACATAACACCATTAAGTACCTTAAGTAGCACTGTCTACACTTGTCTAACTGGTATTACAGTTCATGAAGAACAGTTTATCTGTAAATAATGCACATTTACATCTAGCTAGAAAGGGTTCTCCATGCATATACGGGCTCTTGCACTCACACAGAACCAAATCAATGGAGTCCCATCCAGAGTTAACAGTTGACAATACATTTAGAGTTCCTGGCCCACATTGTATTGGGGATGTGAGATGATGATGATGATTCAATGACATCTGCAGCAGTTGGTTATGCTAACCAATGGCATTCCTTTGCAGGTCGTAAAAGATCCACAAGTCCTTTAGGCCACTATTTCTGTGCAGGGCAGGCTTTTCACTTAGAACTTCTCTATGATTGTGGGTCAATTGTACTTCAGCTTCATTCCCTAAGTTGTCTTTCATCGGTTGGCTAACTTTATATGGACAGATTTCTGGTTATTAAGTACACAGCACAATCTATTTAACGCTGTCTTCATAGTATATGGTACTTGTGGTAACATCAGTATCATCATTGTCATCATCATTTTAATTACTGCACACTTTGAGATGTGCTATTTAGTTTTTCTTTTTTATGTTGTTTTCTTTGTTCTTATACTGTTATCTTTCTCATGGTGCTTTTCATTGTATTACCCTTATTATAGGTTGCGATTCTCTTAACACAGATTGCCTTCTTTTGATAGGTTGCCTTTCCAGGTGTTACATCCGGCATTTTCCGTTTGCTTCAGGAGTTTCTCTACACAGGATTTTCTCAGGATTTGTGTTTGGCCAACTGTCTGGAACTGATCGAATTGGCAAATCGTCTTTGCCAGTCAGAGTTGCTCCGATTAACAGAACAGTTTTTAGTGGCTGAACTGACGGTGCTAGATAAGAGTGCAGAGGACATTGCTGAAGAAGTCCTCACTCTGTTGGAACCAGCTCAGGTGTGTAATCTGGCATTTCACAAATTGATAGATATAAAGATGAAGTTGTTGTCCACCTAATGCTGCTGTGCTAACTGACATCTTTTGGAGGTCACCTTTCAGCCTGTTGGTCTTGGATGCTTAGAGGTAAATAATGTAGGAGTCTAAAGCCAAACCCAGTTTGTCACTAACGTTAATTAACTGGGTAGTTTATTTTACAGACTTTTCAGTTTTCGACCCCATTTCTGTCTCATTTTGGGAGTCAAGGTTATTTTACACTTTTTCTCCAGATTTGACAATGACTGGGTGGGGGTTTACAATAATGAAATAACTAAATAAGCCATAAGTCTGGAAGGACCAATTAGCAATTTATGTGGACTTTCCTTAATGTAAACCCAACAACACACACGCACGCACACACAAACACATTGGAGAAAATGCGATGACTTTTGCAAGAGAGAAAACAGACTGCCAAACAGAAAGACAATATTATGGTGCTTTTTAGTAGTTTCTGCTGATGACTAATTCTGTAGTTTTCTATGCGTAGTGTATCACACATTAGGTATGTTAGTGTTGTGTGTTCCTATCTCAGTTAAGTATAAAGCGGTAACTCAATCAATATTTGTTTGCTCCCAGCTGTTTTTCCTCTGTATTTGAATCTATTTTTCCTCTGTATTTGAATTTCATTATATTTTATTACTGCAGTGAAATAAACTATATAATACTGTGCTCATTTTGTTCTACTGCTGAGCTGTATAGTGACATCAGCAAGTTGTTTGCAAATCATTCAACATCGTACCAGCTTCAGTTTAAGGTCAAAGGCCTTTGTAATAATAATAATAATAATAATAATATTTTTTCTTTAATTAAGCGCCTGCAAACGCACTGCGCTGTACAAGTACATGTTATGCGATAAATCTTAACTACTAACAGAACAGACAGCAGTGTATTTTACACGGCGCAAATTGCAGCCTACAAAGCTGTCCGCCTACGGGACTCGATCTCTGTACCTCTCGCACTCTACGCCAGATCTAAACCAATGCGCTACCGGGCCCCCCAAACATACAGTAGACATACAGAAGAATTGGAACAGGACAGTTTTCCATGACACAGATGGAAGATTTAGCCAAATGATTAACACAGAGAAAACCAAAACAATGGTGATTGAAAAGTCCACAGACACACCAATAACTATCACAACCAAGGAGAAGCTATTGAGCAAGTAGAACAATTTGTTTTTTCTAGGAGGGGTACCGGTAATAAATGCAGATGACAGCAATGAAAAAGACATAAATAAGAGAATTGGATGCACTTCACAAGCATTTGGAGGAATGAACAGGATATGGAGAAGCAGAGGATTAACAAAGAAAACTAAGACAAAACTATACGAGACAATGATATAACCAGTTTTCCTATATGGATCAGAAATACCTCACACCATGTGTTGTGATGGTAGTTTAGGGTTGTTGAGTGTGGAGTGTGTCATGGTGAATTTCCTTTTAGTGACACTGTCTATGTAAATAATGGTTTACATTCCATTATATACTGGTACATAGGTAGTAATGAAGCATTTGCTAACCAGTTGTCTGTTGTTGCTTTAAAAGCTTCACAATGCAACATATCTGTACAACTGGTGTCTGTGGTACATAAAAGTCAACTATGATGTGGTATATAAACGCTACCCAAAGCTACTCCACTCTCTAAGACCAGACAAACTGATCTACCTAACCAATCACAGATGGCCACCTCTGTGGTAAGTCGTGTTCACAGACCTATTTCAACATATGATGTGTTTTCTACTGAATGATTGTTTGAATTGTAAAAAGATCAGTCTTCTCTTTATGTTATGCACAGCCTATGTCAAAGGGTTCATGGATGCTCATCGTCTTCTCTATCACTTCTTCTGTGCTTTGCTTCTTCTGTGAACCACCACATAAGGCTGAATTTCAGGGCTGAGTGAATATTGCTGTGTATTGATTAGATTTTACTGGGGATGATGTCATATCATCAGAGACTGAAACCAGGAAAGTCTAAACTCACAACCCTTCATTGTCACCATCTTGTGGACGTCGGCAACTTCTTGCCTTTTTCTCTGCTATGGGGCGGGGGTAGGTTGTTTATCGCTTATACTGGACACCACACTGGCAGACTTGGAGTCTACACGGTCAATCTTCTTAAGAGAGATTGTTTCTATCACTGGCTAAGCTGGTGAGCTACTCTGCAACGATCAGCTACTGTAATAGCCTGCTGGTGGACCCTTTGTCCTTTTCATTAACACTACAGTAATTCAGTAAGTCAGTCTTAGCTGAACTCTGCTGCTAATCTTATCTGCACTAAGGCTACTCTGAATACGTCATCACTGTGTTGTGGCATCGCTATGATGCATTAGGACCTTCAGTGGTTGACAGCCCTTACAGATCTCATACAGTCTGTCTACAACATAATGCACCAGAGTATCTATTGTTACTGGTGAATCAGTCCACCAGAATTCAAAATCACTCATCCAAACAGCACTTGCATGTACAAAAGACTAATATGAAATTCGAAGAATGCTCTTTTGCAGTTGCTGGGTCTGCTGCATGGAACAGTTACTGTAAGGTATATATATCAAAGTTTAGCATGCTAGCAGACTGTGTCATCTGGCCTACATAGCCAACCATTTCTTCTTCTTATATATGAGCTCAGATGTATTTATTTTCCTTTCCCATAGCCTGCAGGAGATTTCATTCCATAGAGTCTGAGCTAACTCGGATTGTTACTTGTTATTTCTTTGGTGCCGTTAATCAGCGGTCAGGTTACTCTGCTTCCTGATTTGATGTCAGAGCAGCCTTTGATGCTGTTGACCATGGCATTCTCTTAAAGTACCTCGAATATTCTTTTGACATCATGGTTAGTCCTCTGCTTGTTCCTCTGTGAGTGCTCTTGGTGATTTGGTTGTGCCCACTCAACCTGGCCCTCCTCATTTGAGCAACCACAGGGTTCCATCATAGGTTCTTGGCTTTATATCTTTTACACTGCAGACATAAGCCATGTTCTTTCCTCCAGTATCACAGGGTGACAATATTTTAGACGTGTATTCTTGGCTAAGCTGAGAGTGGAGAATCTTCTATCATCAGACCATTGAGTTCTAGGTGGTGAGCCATGTGCTCAACTGCTTTACTGTCATTATTACTCAGTCTCAGTTGAGCACAGACCAGGAAATCTGAACATGGGGTCAGCTTCATTGATTAGGTCCTAGATATGTGCAGCAGCCTATCAGTGGTGATATTTCCAGATAATTGAGCATATTTCCTTATAAATGAGTTCATTCTAACTAGGGAATGCAAACCCGGGTTTATGCCTACCCGGGTACCCGGGTTACCCGAGATTTTCGGAACTCAAAAACCCGGGTTTAACCGCAATTGAAATCCGGGTTTGAACAATAACATTACATTTTCATTACTATTTAAAATGTAGCCTAACTCGAATCAATGTTTTTCTATACAATATAAATGTACCCTATTTTGGATGCATATCATTATCATTAATATACTACAAACGCAGTCAAACTCGAAAGATTAGCAACAACAATGGAGGCCTACAGGTAAAACAATTATGTTTGAGCGTAACACAAACTTGGAGCACCACATAAGCCTTCCACCATAGACGAAGACAACTTCCGCTCTTTAGACTGGACGGAGGCAATGTTCCCTTTGTGACAGTTTGTCCTCTGCATCGAACGCAAGGATGGGGACCTCACAGCCAACGCGAGGGACGGACACCTGCCAAACCCGTCTATGTCATCGTAAACTGCGGTTGAAACCCGGATTTGACGAGATTGAATAGCATCACTTTCATCGTCGTTCACGCCGTGAAACTCACAAATTCAGAGTACTGGGAAATAATTGTAACGATAGTGCTGCGCTTTGTAAAGGGTTACGTAATACTACCTCTACTTACTTATTTATCGATTCGCTCCATGCCTTTTTTGGTGACGTTATATGAGTGAGGCTTCACATTTCGCACGACCAGTAGGCCTAATATTTATCATGTAAAGTTTGGAAACCCGGTAAAAACCCAGGTACCCGGGTTTTTATCGGCGCCAACGCCAGAGACCCGGGTTTGTAAAAAGCGTTCGGGTTTGCATTCCCTAATTCTAACATCATTTGCACCAGTACAACTGCCTTAAAGAGGTAGGTCTTCTCTGTATTAGTATAAGTGTGGATATTGTGATATTGCTTTATTTGGTGGCGAGTAAACTTCTTACTTACTGACTACTTACTTACCTACTTCTCCAGACACTAAGCATGTCCAGTTACATTATGTTACATTTTGGAACTAGGGTATTTAAATGTTAACTTTTCAGATGGACCTTTGGAATTATCAGTACCGTAACTCTAATGGCTGGCAGCATGACTGGCTGGTTGACTGGCTGGTTGACTGGCTGGTTGACTGGCTGGTTGACTGGCTGAATCTGGTGGTAGTATTCAGAACCAAACCAACACGTAGCTGTAAGCTGTACTTTTATTTATCAGGTATCAGACGGAGTATGACGTCTATGAGAAGAAAGTCCTTGAGCTACAGAGACAGAGGCCTAGTCATACTTGTCTTCCATGTGGCTGCCTGGCTGGCTTCAGTGGCAGGAAAAACAGAAAGATTAAATGTCAGAGTGCAGCAGCTGCTGTTAGTATTTCATCTTAGAACTTAATCGCAAACAGAGGTTGTTTTCTATTGTATTGGTGAGGTTAGATAAACTGGGCATACAGTTGCAGTTCACAATGAATGGGAATTCTGTTGAAACACATAATGTATGAATCTTTCATCTGAAGCATACACAGCAATGCACCATCGTCATCACCATTCTTATCGTCATCATCATCATGCTCATCGTCATCATCATTGTCATTCTTATCGTCATCATCATCATTCTTATCGTCATCATCATCATGCTCATCGTCATCATCATTGTCATTCTTATCGTCATCATCATCATTCTTATCGTCATCATCATCATTCTTATCGTCATCATCATCATTCTTATCGTCATCATCATTCTTATTGTCATCATCTAAATTCTTATCGTCATCATCATCATTCTTAACGTCATCATCATCATTCTTATCATCATCTAAATTCTTATTGTCATCATCTAAATTCTTATCGTCATCATCATCATTCTTATCGTCATCATCATCATTCTTATCGTCATCATCTAAATTCTTATCGTCATCATCATCATTCTTATCGTCATCATCATTCTTATTGTCATCATCTAAATTCTTATCGTCATCATAATCATTCTTATCATCATCATCTAAATTTTTATCATCATCATCTTTCTTATCATCATAATCATTCTTATTGTCATCATCATTCTTATCATCATCATTGTCATCGTCACACAAGTTTATGCATACAGTCGCACAGCAGTGTGTATTTGGAGGCATGGAACTGTGAGCTTTAATAGCTCAAACCAAATGCATGCTATTGCCGATTGTTTAAGCAAGTCTAGTATGTTTTCTAATTATCAGCCAATTGTTTTTTGTCTGATTAGGTGTGATAGAATGAATACGCAATCAAGTCTTCAGGATTGAAGAGTACGATAACATTGAAGTCCAGTGTAGAAGATTGTAATAATTTCTTTTAAGTTTCTGGACAGAAGTTGCATGCGTCAAGTGATAGAAAAGGGCATTTATGTGCCTAAATGTTATGGAAATATGGCATTATGGAGAGAGCTACATTTTCTTTATGCTTTATTCTATGCTTTACTTCACCAAATTATCCCTTTCAAGAATGATTGTTTATTACCAGTCAGATTTCTAAGGAATTCCTTTTGCCAGATTTGTATATATGATGCGAAAACCCAAAACTGTAAATGCACATGGATTTCTTTTCATGCATTTGAAATATTCCAGCAAGAAGCACTAACTAAGACTGCACACATAGTTATCACTATCATTCTCAACTTCTTCAGTGAACTGCAGCCTTTCCAACATTTCCCGTTACTGCCGAAACTGTGGTCAATTCTTCTTTTGCATGTATGGCAGTGAAACAGTATTACTGGATTCCTGCCTGCCAGGAAGCTCAAAACCAGCACTAGGTATTAGTGTCGATTACGAGCAGATGATTATGTGCTTTGAATACGTTATGGCACACACAACAGAAGGAAGTTGAACTGTACAAGAAGTAATGCTCAATACTTAAACACTCGTGGTTTTTTGGTTAAAGACATAGCTGTTTACTATGTTTAGCCCCAAGAATACATCGTTCATGCGATAACTTGACATTCGCCCGTGGACTTTTAAATGCCTTTAGCTTTGGCTGGATTTATACTGAATGGCAGAAGATCTGAAGACTTTTGGGGCTGTACGTGCCTCCTTGATCTTAGCAGTGCAATGTGATGAAGAAAACAAAATATTTTTATACATGTATTTTTATGTTGTTTTTATAATATTGTGCAATTTCGGCCATAAGAGTGCTTCTGAGATATATGGTATTCTGGTTGGGTTGTATTTTATGAATATAACCACACAATCTGATTTTCAGCCACTTCATTAATTTTTTGAATGCTGAAGTTAATTATTTTGATACTGTAAGCAGCAATATATTTTCTATAATTTTTGCAGTGAATTTTGCAAATTTAGTTTTAGTATCTCTCACCTACAATACACTCAAACGTATCAACCTTCTTACATTCTTTAGCTATTCACTATCCAACCACCCAGGTCACACACATACTTGCCCAAATAAGAGGAATGCATGAAATTTGGCCTCCAGTTTCTATCCCTTTCAAATTATGTAAGCACTCATTAGGCTGTGCTGTGCCAGCTCTTTGCAATGAACTCCCAAAAGATCTTAGTGGCTTTGAAAACTTTCTTCTTTGACATAAGTGCCAAAATGTTCATTGTGGCAGAGTAAACTTCTGAACGATCTCCACCAGTTCGCTCATCCTCTCTCTCATCTGTCACTCTTTAGTATTTCCCCACTTGCCCAATTTTACTAAGGACTGAATTTTCAAGCTGTCCTGTCGTGGTGTTGCTCTTACATGATTTCATGACCACCATCACCAATGATTTCCACCACAGCACCAGCTAACTTTGGCCGAGTGCCTGGATTTTCCTAGCACCGAAAGCTACCAAAGAACCTGAATCTTGTGGACTTGAATTTATGTATTGCAATATTTACATTACATTACATTTAGTGCTGAAAAACTTAATCTGGCACAACTGCTGAAAAGGAAAGTGTTCCTCTGAAACCTCTTCAGCCACAGTTGACTTAGCTTTCTGAGTATTAATTTATGAAGCTTATGATTATTTTGTATGTTTCAGGGCTGGGCAGACTTTTGAATGCCCATTTTTACTTTGCCATGTTATTGTTGTTGTTGTAAGAGTTTCTAACATGTAATAATAATAACACGGACAATTTCTAGAGTGCCGTAACGCAACCATGCCACTACAACATATGCACAGTCATGCAGCAATGCGAATCTGAGGTGGCTAGTTACTCACCAGATGGAATGCAGGCAGTAATGTGATACTCATTTGAAAGCCAGTGACAGTAGTGAGTTTTAAGGTGCTTCTTGAAGGAGGAAAGAGTTCAAGTTTTCCAGTGATCCAAGATCTGCTTATTTAGTTGAATGAAATAGCATTCTTCCATTTACAGATGGTTTATCAAAATTATTTATCTGTTCATCCAAAAAGGATGTATAGTTGCCCTGGCCTTCTTGTTTTAGATGACGTCAACTAAAGTGAAAGGACTAGGCAATGTTAGGAATTCATTGGTTTCCAATTATAAAGTCTTCTATTAAAGAGTTTACTTGTGAATTGCAAGAACATGTTTGCTTATGAATGTACTGTGCTTTGTAGTTGCCATACCTACCTATATATAATCTTCATTTTGAACCTAGTAATATGAATTTCTGTTAATGGCTGAAGTTTTTGCATTTAAATTTATTCATCCATGGGTTCAGATCTGAAGACTATTTTTAAAGAAGGTAGAAGATTGAGAAGCATGATAAGAATCTAACTTGTGTATGTTTTGTATCCCTTTAAAGTGAAGTTTTACCTAATCTGGAGTTTAAGAACGTTAACTGTAGGGCCTATGACTAGCCAAACTGTTCATCTGCTTTTGCAGAAAGTGCTTTATAGTTATATTGTATCAGTGGAATATTTAGGTAATACTGTTTTTTTGTCATTTGTAATTTTAGTATGGCAAACTAAATAAACGCTTTGCTGTGTTTGTTTACTTTTACTGTGCTGAATGTTTTGTGTGTAACATAATTATAGGCTACTGTGCACCTCTTCATATCATTAGGGCCTACAAGTGTCGCACGTTTATGTAAGGCAATTATAATAATGTGCTCATTGATTACTTGTGCGCTTTTTGGTTGTTTAAATGTACATACATGTAGTTACATAATTATTCAACACATTCACTCTTGGATACTGATCACTGTTGATTAAATACAGCACAAATTGTTTAAGACTGAAGACAGGGCACCAGATTAAAAAAAATTAACCGAATTTCGTATTGACTATTGACCATTAGGCAACAGTAGCCTAAATGCCAGCCAGAAACGTGTTAAGGCTGCGTGATTTACAATTCTACATGCAGCAAATGACGCTTATTCATGTACGTGTCACGTGTGCGTCTTTCTTTCTCTGCTCATACCCAGAGGCGGACCTACATGTTTTGGGCCCTCTGGGTCTGTGTAAAATCATTTCATACGTTTTTCTATGATTAAATTTCAGGTTACAAGTTTTGGCCCAAGACTCAACGTGCTCCAATTCAAAGGAGATGGATGAACTATTAGAGGAAGGTATTAAAAGATAGCAATCATCAGCATACTTGATAAGAATATTTTGAGGATGTAAAGTTTTAAGGATTGAAATGGAGACAATGAAATGTAGGCCTATAGGACCTGAATTAGAGCCTTGAACTATGCTAGCATTAATATGGATTAAAGTAGAAAATTCATCCTGGAATTTAGTACAATGTTTTCGGCCTTCTAAGAAATTAATTGACCAATTATAGACGTTATCTGGAATTGGCAAACTGGTGAGAGATTCTGCTAAGTGATTATGACTTATGGAATCAAATGCCTTGGAGAAATCTAAGGCGATCAAGTGAACATACTGGATGGAGCTTAGCATATGAGTGACATGATGAGTTAGGGCTATCAAGGCAGCAGATGTGGAGCCAGTGGGGCGAAATGCAAGTTGATCATAGAAAGGTTGATTTAGAGTAGGATTTGTTAGAATAGGATAAAAGAAACGACTGACTATTTGCTTTTCAATAATGCGACAGAGGATGGGAGTTATAGAAATAGGCCTAAAATTTGCTTCTGAGAGGGTTTGCAACCTTAGGGGCCATCCATTATTACGTACGGAAAAATCCGGGAAAATTGGACCCCCTCCACTCCCCTGTTCGCAAGCGTACTTTCGGAGGACTATAGGACAATACAGAGTTATAAATAGGCTAATGTGGACGTCATGATTAGAAATTTATTTTGCGTACTCGTGTACACATTTTGTCCTCCCCTCCCCACCCCCACCCCCGTTCGCACCCGTACGCAAAATCGCCTAAATCCAACCCCTCTCCCCTCATTGCGTATGTAATATGTGGATGGCCCCTTAGGAACAGGGAAATTCTACTTATTTTCCATTGGGGAGGAACGAAGGAGTGAGCTAGAGAAAGATTAAAGAGATTAGCAACGGGTATTGCAAGACCAAGTGCGGCTTCCCTAAGGAATCAATTAAGGGGGTAACCCATCCGGACCAACTGAGGTGCTTTTGATACTAGCCTACTTAGAAGGTGACTGATTTCTAGGGCATAGCCGGGTACTGACCCGGATAACCGGAAATTCCGGGTGTTGAACACCCGGAAGACATCCGGACCCGGAGATGAAAGGTCATCCGGGTCCGGGTGGGTAAATGTCAACTAACAGTAACATTATGTAATGACATCAGGAACAGTACCGGTAAGTTGCCTTGGCGACGGCCTTTGGCTGTCCATGATCTGCCGACGTTTTCTTTTGATTATTGAAAACTCCAGCAAGTCCCTCTCCCCTCCTCTTTTCGCCTATACACCGACAATTTCCTTTGATGATTGAGAACTCCAGCGAGTCCCTCTCCCCTCCTTTCGCCTACGCCTGGACAATTTCCTTTGATGATTGAGAACGCCAGCTAGTCCCTCTCCCCTCCTCTTTTTGCTTATACACTGACAATTTCCTTTGATTATTGAGAGCTCCAGCAAGTCCCTCTCCCTCCTCCTTTTACCTATACGCCGACAATTCTCTTTGATTATTGAGAACGCCAGCTAGTCCCTCTCTCCCACCCTTTTCGACCATTGCAGCTGTTTTCCTTGTTTATTAAAATGTTCTGAAGTTGATTCGTAGAGGGTAGAGTGGAGTTATTTTTTCGGGACTTAGTGTTCGGATTAGAGATTACTTTGTTTTAATACCCGGACCCGGTACCCGGACCCGGCAGGTTTTATTCAAACTACCCGGACCCGGTACCCGGTTGAAAAACGGCACCCGGCTATATGCCCTACTGATTTCATAATCATTAAAAACATAATCCAATTGATAATAATTATGCAGTTAACTTTCGCAGAGAAGAGATATAATCCGAGTCGTGAGAAATTTTTGCACAGAAATGCACAGGATTTCAACTGGAAACTGAAAACACAGATCTTATCGCGATTCCTCCGATGCCTCTTACGGTCTTAACTCCATCGCGCTTCAATTCTAAACAATCAATGTTTTTGGCTACTGTTGTAGAAATCTCGAGATAAAAGTTACGATATATCGGCGCATTATAATAATAATAATAATAAATAATAATATTTATTCTTTAATTAAGCGCCTGCAAACGCACTGCGCTGTACATGTACATGTTATGCGATAAATCTTAACTACTAACAGAACAGACAGCCTGCAATACACGGCGCAAATTGCAGCCTACAAAGCATGTCCGCCTATGGGACTCGATCTCTGTACCTCTCGCACTCTACGCCAGATGTTATCCAATGCGCTATCGTAATAATAATAATAATAATAATAATAATAATAATAATAATATTATGATAATATATAATATTATGATAATATATTATTATAATAATATTATTATAATAATATTATTATGATTATAGGGTAGCATAATGTGATCTTATAAAATAAAGGTGCGTTTGACGGTTTGAGATATTAACATTAATATTAATATTAATATTAATAATATTAATATTAATATTAATATTAATATTGAGATATTAACATTAACATTATATAATATTATGATAATATATTATTATAATAATCTTATTATAATAATATTATTATGATTATAGGGTAGCATAATGTGATCTTATAAAATAAAGGTGCGTTTGACGGTTTGAGATATTAACATTAATTTTTACACATCTATATGTATATTTCATATTAACGAACAATATAATTATGTATATATACAATTAATGCTCTCTGCTGCAATCAGTTTTGTTGTCCTCGAGACCAAGGTCTTTGGTCTCGAGTGCACTCGAGTTCGTTTTTAAAAGTCTTGGTCTTGGTCTTGAGACCAAAACTCTAGGTCTTGGTCTTGAGGTTCAAAGTCTTGGTCTTGGTTTTTCAAGACCAAGACTTTTGTCAATATGAACAGAATAATTACTAATACAATTGTTTTAGTATTTACAAAGTGTGAACGAGGCTTAACTGTTGTTTTGGACAATTATTTTGACTTCCGGTTATTTACCATGGAACGATTTCAAAAGTGACTCGACACGATTTGCTGCTGTGTGTGCCAGCGATTTTAGCACCTGTAGAACGTAGGCTAGCCTATTCTTTCACATGGCAGAATTTTTATGAGGCCCACAGATCATATCTTGGTCAGAAAATTCTCAACGAATTGGTTTTATAAAATGCAACAGGCATTTGGAATAACATTTCGCATGAAGAACTTTTGCAAATACTAATTCAGAATTAACTGCAGTCTGCATTTAGAGTTGGTTTGCTTGAAAAAATAAACTTGTGTGTTCATTAAAACAGCGAGTAGTCCGACTTGACTTTTTTTAGTAAGGAATAGCAGTCTGGATATTTGGGTCTCGCGGTCTTGGTCTTGAGGATCAAGGTCTTGGTCTTGGTCCTGGTCTTGAGGATCAATGTCTTGGTCTTGAGGTTCAAGGTCTTGGTCTTGGTCTTGAGGTTCAAAGTCTTGGTCTTGGTCTTGAGGTTTAAGGTATTGACAACAAGACTGGCTGCAATCCTTCGGGACCCAGGGCATGTCCTCCATGATTTGCTTCCTCCGATACGATCTTCCGGGTAGGCTACTCTCTTCAACCTCTCTGGCATAATCGTGAGATACCGCGTTGTGATCCTTTGATAGGGAAGGGTTACATTGTCAGATTACTGCATAAATGATAAGAAAACACTTGTCACTTGCTTTCTTATTTACTTATTTTCTAATATTTATTTTTGATTTATTATTGATTCAATGTTTTACAATCAATGCTTCTGTCCCATTGTGCGTTTGCTTATGGTGTAATAAAGAATATACTTACTTACGTATATCTAACCCATAGATATATATGATCTAACCACGTGTTATTAAGAGATTCTGTTTCCGGTGAGCGAAAATAAAACGGTGCTGAAACAGGGTACGCACGTTTAGGTTAGATAAATTTAAAATAATTAATCATGACGAAAGAAATTCGACGCTCGGAGGGTGAAGAAGAAGTGAAAGAATCGGTCGATTGGGATGTTTTGGTGTCTCGGGTTTCACCCATCGCCAATCCACTGGCTTCTAAAAAGATGGCAAAGAGAATTTTCAAAGTTGTAAAGAAAGGTATCACATTGGCCAGTTGTTTGCAATGCATACTTTATGTATATTCGTTTAATTCTTGACATCAAGCTTTGCTGGCAATAACGCAGCAAATTACAGAATAATGATAGGGATCGGGAAGATGCTAAGTGTCTTGGATGGGCCTATTACTCTTGTAATGCACAAATTTGCTTGAGCTGTAAATGTTAATAGTCTTAAACCCTGAATGAAAAGTGTTTGGTTAGCATCACAAGAAAAGTTTCGTTTGGTGTAATTGCTGAGCGTTAAGTCTAAGTTCCTTTTGGACCAGTACCGAATTCTTGGTCTCGTTGTAAAGTCGGGGTGCGTAGCGTATCCCCGAAACCAAAATGCCCGACAAGAAATTTTGGCCGGATCCCCGAAATCGATTTATGTCATGTATTTTGTTTAAGAGTTCATAGTGTAGGTTGGTAAGTTATGGCGTCGGAAATTATTTCATAGTAAACTCAAACTAGAAGTTGGATGATTGATGAAATTATTTCATAGTAAACTCATGCTAAAAGTTGAATGATTCATGAAAATATTTCTGAAACTAGAAACCGGATGATCGATAAACATATGAAGCTAGAAGTTGGATGAACGATGATTATTTTGCGCGTATAATTTACCAACCAATTTTTGTCAGTATCTACAGGAAATAATTTACCAACCTAAACTACAGTTTAACTCAACTTCCTACGCATATAGGAATTCACATCCGCGTCTCAGCAACTGGGTCTTTGTGTTTTCATGATAAAAGTAAATGCATTTAGTATTGGTCCTCAGATTGTGAAAAGCGGTATATATGTTTTTAGACCGTTACCAAATGTTACCAAATTTTTATCGGATGATACTTAGAACCACAAGTATTCACTATTCAAACATGCCTACCTCCACCTTCCAGAAATGACTGTGCAATTTAAAAAAAAGTAATTTCACTCTGGAATGCAAAAACCGTCTCTCTTGTTATGTTTACACATTCCAGAAATATTGCAAAATTACCATGCTGTTCCTAAGAAAATTCTTAACAAATTTAATTTGAATAGGTTTATTTTTTTACCTACAATTTGAGGAGACAATGCTTGCCACTGAAAATGTAAATTTGGCAACCCTATGAATGCCAAATGTCAATATCTCTAGAACTCTTTGGAATATTAATGTAGATGATGTATCGTTTTGAACATAATTGGATGTAGTATTTAATTAAAACTTCTGAAAATAATAAAAATGTGACTAAAGACTCAGTGGTATGGAACGGTTCACATTTGTTAAACTATGTTTTGTGGTATGTAGTTGATGGACCTTATGTAAATTTTTATACTTTGTGTAAAGATCTAAAATGCCCTTCTTTAATCTTACTAAGTGGTTTACTATTACTAATAACAGACTGTCATGAATGACAGTTGTTTCAAACCTGTCTTATTGGAGCCATTTGTCAGCAGTTTCAGTCAAGATATCTTATATGCGACTACTTAATTCTGAACCATTTTAATGTGTTATTAGTTCCTCCTTGTTAAGAAATTAATTCAGTTTGATCTATTGTCTGTTGTTTAGCTCAGAAAAACAAGCAATTAAGAAAAGGTGTTCGTGAAGTGCAGAAGTTTATTAGAAAAGGAGAAAAGGGGTTTGTAATCTGTCTTAAATATATCTGTCTAGTGTTGAGGCTCGAGAAGCATCTTTATTCAGCTGCTCATGTATTACACGTCTTAATCAACACTGATATTCGATCGACTAAAAGTGCCCTGTAATCAGATATTTCTGTAATGCCTGTCCCTTTGAGTTTGTCAGCTGACATGCAGTGTTCTTGGTTGACAGTACTACACTTGACAGAGGAGATTGTTTACAAAGCACACCTTTGGGATGCTTACCAGAAATCATGGCAGTCTTTTCAGAGGTGGCATGTTATATTTCAGCCCACTAAGATGCTCATTTCTAATGAAAATGCTCGGTGTTGTATTGCTGAAGAGCAATGAAATCTATAGGGCAACCATTTTGGCCTTTACGCATGATGTTAATTGAAGGGTCTCCACTCAGCTTGATCCTAAATTTACCCCAGGTGATATTTTTGCACCCACACAAAAATATTCTGTTCACTGTAACAGGCATACACAATGAGCATTCGAATAGTTTCTTAGAACAACTGCCCCAGTATGGTCCAAAAATCTGTTCTAATTCAAATAGCTTTTTTTAAGGTTTTGTTTTCTCTTTTGTATGGAGAGATGTTCTCTTCAGCAGTTCTTTAACTGTGGAGGGTCTTTGTCAATCTGTTATCAAGTGACCAAGGCCATAATTGAATTCTCTGATCTACACAGACCTATGAGCTGTGCTAGGTGTTACTAATATTGGTAAATAAATGTTATTTCACTTGCAGAATTGTTATTCTGGCTGGTGATACAAATCCAATAGATGTCATTTGTCACATGCCTGTGTTATGTGAAGAAAAAGAAATACCATACTGTTACGTTCCATCAAAAGAGGTAATGCTTTATTAAATATTATGGTTTGATTGATGTCGTATTTTTGCTTGAGCTAAAAGTCCATAATTTGGCGTGGGACCCCATGCAGGTAGACATTGCTTAACACTTTGCTTAAGCACAGGAAATAAGGTCTTTTGATCCTCTGTAAATCCAAAACTCAATTTATTTCAAATTCAGTGTGTACATAATTAAATCACAGACATTTCCATCCTTTTTTGGTTGTCACTATCAAACCCCATGCAGGTGGTGCGCCAGCGTCAAAGTGATGCTCGACATAATTATATTCGTTTTTTGTACCTTTTTGTTTCCAAAAACAAAGTGCAGTCTAGCCACATTGGCCAATTTTTATGTAAGATGTAGAAAAAGATTTGATATGGATCACGATTTTTTTTATTTTTCTTGCTGGAAGCATTCAAAATTGACATAATATGGCAAAAATATTAGCACGGAAAGTTTTCTGGTTTCTTGACAATTTTAAATTGATTTTCAAACAACACAAAACTGTGGTGGTTCAAAAGTTAAAGTATTACCAGATTTTATTACATTTAAATGTAAACAAATTTGCCCACATGATTGCTCTCCAGATTTGTATCTTAACAGCTTTACAAGCTATTTTACTTTTTAATAATGCCAGATACCACCACAATAAAAAAAAATTAGGTCAAAGTATGAAAAGTGACAAAACATGGAATTTAGGGTAAAGACAAAAATGATTAAAAAACCAAAGTAAATCAAGACTTTGACTGAGTTTACATTTTTTATTATAAATATTTTGAATAAACGAAAAAATTAGTGATTGTAAAATTTGCGAAATAAACATTTTTTAGGAAAAATATTGAAAATTGCTCATAAAACACGAGTCAGAATAAAGAGGGCTTTGCTAAAGTTCTGGTTTTTTAGCTCAAATCTGAAATGGATGCACTGCCATGTAAGTGATGCTAGTGACCATTATTACCAGACATCACTTGAATAACCATATATAGCTCAAATTAATTGGATAAAGTAGAAAATATTATAAGAGACATTTGAATTAATTTTACATTATGATATATAGTGAATGTATGGAATATAGGATAATGGGTGAACATTTACTATATTTATAGACAAGAAACACATTATGAAGAAAGACTGCCTTGTAACAAGTTTAATTGTAATATTATGACAAGTTTATTTTTGATAGGTGATTTAATTTTGGAATTCATCATAACCCGACTGTGTTCTATCAGAATTTGTGTTATAATGAAATGTTTAGAAGATAATTTCATTCAACATACTTTTGGTATCCAAACGGTAAATATTACATAATGTGAAAACTTCTAAGTTTAATCCTTTAACAATGAAAGGGATTATTTGCCCAGTAGCCTTTAGTACATTCTCATCAGTAAAGAGTTACGAATGAATGTTAACAATTATATAATGCAAGTCTCCTCAACATTTTATAAATAGCATCCCTAAACACATTCATGTAAATTCATCTGTGCAGATAACTTATGTGCCTCTGGTCTCCATGTCGCTCTTTCAAAGAACTTGGGAAAACAGTGTTCAGAGACATGAGATTATAGCTGAGTATTATAAAAAAAATGGAGACTTCATTTAAACATGACCAAACTGGTTTTCAGTGTTTTTCACATGCAAAATGCAGATTCTGAGCACAAATTTAACATCAAACTCAAATGACCAATGCATCGACCACGAGAGACTCCTACATATCTAGGCATGCTTCTTGTCTCATCATTTACATAGCATCACCACTTGAAGAAGACTGCAGCCAAGCTCAGCTCTTGAAACTACCTGCTGAGCAACAAACTAGCTGGCTCTACTGGGTGCCAATGCCCAGACATTAGGAACATCAGCCCTTGCCCTTTGCTGCAGGTGGGTGATTCCGTGTCAAATCAACCAAATTTGGAACTGAAATTGACACGACCGACTCAGATTTACATGAAATTGTGCCCACTTGTTGGGCCACATAAGATATGTATAAACCTGCGAAAAAAATTTTGGGTCAACTACATTCCGAGATACGGGTCGGCGAACTTTGACCCAACCCGCTCGACCTCGCACCTTTGGACGTCTGTATCTCAGCTTATATGAGGGCTAGGAAGGTGTTCTTGGTGTCATTATTCAGCTCTTTGATGAACTATTTGGGCAAATTAATCATGACTGTTTAAAAGTTTAGCATCGAAACCATATTCCACAAATAAGCACTTTAACCTTGACCTTTTCACAACGTTTTTAAAATCTGAAAAAATTCACACTTATACATTGAAGTGTCTTGAACATCCTCAGAAAAAATCAGAATGGGGTCTCTAATGGTTTTTTTTTCTATAATTGTTTTGTGTATACAGTTACGTGCAACAAGTTTATACATATCTTATGTGGTCCAACAAGTGGGCAAAATTTGAAGTAAATCCAAGTCGGTCGTGTCAATCACTTTGGTTGAACTGACATGGAATGAATCACCCAGGTCTTAAGTAATATAACACAACCTCATCTGCATGAAAAAGAGGGTACAGTGAAGATGCTAAAAATGTCGATGTGAACAAAGATTTTCCAGTCTGTTACAATATGAATTTGCATCATCCAGCAGCTCAAGACACCCAATTTGGTTTGACATCTGGGGATATGACAGCTATTTCAACCTAGAGGAATGAATCATCAGTTCATGTCACCAGTCATTTGGCAGCGATGGGTACGAATAAATGATCTCCATTGTCCTCGATCATTTATCAAGTCTATTGCCCCCTTTGTGTTAATCCAAGTGATGTTATGTCCTCATTTATCTATCCAGCATAGTCTTCATTCATTCATTTGAGCATTTGAGCATTTGAGTCTTGGTCTGCCTTTGTGTCTTTTCCCTTCGATTCTTGCATGTAGTGCACTGTGTGGTATTTGGTCAACTGGCATTCTCTCTACATGTCCAAACCATCAGATTCTTCGTTGAACGACTTCGTCTAGCAGAGTTGTGTGGATTGTAATTGTAATCGAGAATTTATATAGCGCCACTCATAATCAGAGGCGCTTCCGACCCGGGTCAGTGTCTTCACTGACAAAGAGAAATGTTTTCAGGCGCTTGCGAAACTGGGCAGGAGAGAGAGAGAGGAGGACAAGCCTAAAGCCTTGAGGGAGGCTGTTCCAGCTGGAAGGGCCCACAACCGCAAAACCATGGGACTGGGCAGTAGCAGTGCGCATCCAAGGAACTAGCAAGTGGCCACGGGCAGATGACCGGAGAGAGGCCCGACCAGGCAAACTGGAAACTGGGGTGCAGTAAGTCCTGAGATACAGCGGAGCTGAGCCAACAAGACAGTTACGCATGAGGGAAAGGACCTTAAATTGGATGCGTTGGTGAATGGGAAGCCAGTGAAGGGAGTCCCGGATGTAGGAAGAGATATGGGCAAACTTCATGATGCCCCCTATGAGGCGAGCAGCAACATTAAGGATGGACTGAAGTTTAGATGTATTAGTAGAGGACAGGCCAATATAGACAGCGTTTCCATAGTCAATCCTAGTGCAGATCAGAGCTTGTCTTTTGTCTTCGTTTCTTATTTTCTGCAGTCTTGAAATCCCTGTAATCTTGGAGGGATGAATGCACTGCAGCAAATGTAACTAACCACTCCCTCATGCTAATCCATCGGTTTGTCCTCCAGACTTCAATCTGCCTTATTGAATCTGGTCTGCAATAAACTGATTTTGAACAGGCCAGGGATGTCGTGCATACAACGTTGTCAAATGGGGACAAGCCGCTGATCCATTGTGCAGCTGTAACACGGTGCAGACTATGGTGCTGTATGTCGATGTCTGTCCACAAAGACGTTTTGAAGGCGGGCTATTGGCTGTTTTTCTTGGTGATAATAACACTTGTAACTGGCTGGGCATGACCACTTGCACTCAAGTGGAGAAAAAACTTGAGTTGCCCAGCAAGTAGTAAGTGACAATACTTTCGAAACCTTACTGCTGGGCCCGATGACCAGTGTATAACCTTTGAAAGAACTGGAGCTTAATCTTTCTGAGTGCTTAGCTTAGTACTTAGTCCTTCCTATGCAGATCTACACATTGAGTAACTCATCTTCTCCATTCGTCTATCCCAGCGTTTCCCAAACTTTTTTGGCCAGGGAACCCTTGTCATCTTTTCATGTTATGGCGGAACCCCAACCTGAACTAAATGTATTGAGGCATATGTAGTGCCTGAGAAGCATAGGCCTACTAATATAGGCCTAATTAAAACACACCCATAGAAGTAGTTTATAAAAACAATTTATTTTCTCTTATATCAAATGGTAAAGTGTGCAGTTTTTATGACCAAGACTATGGAGCAAAATATTGGGAATAGGGCCTACATGATGTTTGTATATGTGAGCAGTGATTTTGTTTTTTCTCATGGTTTTTGATGTAGCATAGCCTACTATGAGAATCCAGTTTCGCACAAATGCGTTGTGGCAAATGGCAGAAGCACACTAACTGCTCATTTCGTGACAGTGGGGTATTCTTTAATTGGCCCAATCCAGAAATTGAATCATAAAAGTTCAGGGAAATTCGGCTTCACTTGCGAGTCCGAAGTTATCTCAATAAGAAGTTCGTAATCTTTATTACAAAAGTTTGCTAGTTTTCGGCTTCTTTGAATGGGTTTCGAATTTAATTAATATCACCCTTCATGGGAGGAAAGTATTTAACCAAGTTCGCTTCTGGGTGGTGAATATGATCTGGAATTTTTGAACGAATATTTTGGTCAAGCACACAATCCTTTTCAACTAAACACTCATATGAGGTTGAAAAACAGTCCACACTACTAGTTTGAACACCAGAACCCTTAAATTTCCTTCCTTGAGCCAACGCTCTGGGTCAGATTTCTAAACCAGCAAATTTAAAAATTAATTGCTAATACTGTTGTACGATTATCAGACTCAGCTATGCTTTTTTAAACTTTTGCGTTAAATCATTTTCAGATTCGTTTCGTCGAGGTAACGATAACAAGGATGGCTAAACCCTATTCAGACTTACAGCTCTGACCTACATAGGTCCATGCAGTGACTGCTATAATCTATAATTCATCCTACGAACTCACCAAAACTTCACCACTTGCTATATCTCCACAGATCTTTCACTCAAAACTCTAAACACTGCTCTTTCACAAATCCTATCGCGGTTCCTCCGCCTCTGTCTACCCCCTTTGCTGTCTAAACCCTAAACACCACCCACCTTAGCCGTCTTCCTGACTGACTCCTTTGGATCTTGACCTGGAACCGATTTGACCCCCCCGCCTAACGATTTTGATTTGTCTAAGCGCCTGTGAATAAGCTGGTTCTCGCGAGATCGCTTTTTTGGGCGCTGTAGAAATCCGGAGATTACGATTATATAATTACTGGATAGCTAAAGGGCATTGAAAGTCTGAATTTTCGCTCAATGGGGGTAACATACAAAAGAGACGAGTTATACACTTTTATAAAACGTTTTGTGTACTTGTTAAAAACTGCATGGAATGATTTATTCCAATGAAATTTCTCAATGAAATTCTTTTAAATTAGAACTTTTCGCGGAACCCTTGTGTCAGGGTTTCCGCGGAACCCACTTTGGGAAACGCTGGTCTATCCATTGCCAGTCTTTCAGCCTCGTCCCACGACATCTCCAGGCACCTCAAGTTATCCCTGTGGCCAGTTCCTGGTCTTCCCTTTCCTTCTTCCCAGAGGGGTCCAGCTTATCACTTGATTGGCTCTTCTATCGTTGTCCATAGAAACCACATGTATCTGTCTAAGTGCTGATGTTAATATATGCAGTGAACAAATTAGCCTTAATAATGAACCTTACCCTAAAAGCGGCATTATCATCAGTGTTTTAGTTAGAAGTTGTAAGTTTACATCAACATAACATAAAAAGCGCTGAAAGCAAATATGACCTAATCAGTGCTACAATTAGCCAGCATACATTGCCAACAACCCCAACTACAGTCAGCCCATCAAGACAGAAATAATCATTATAGTGTTAATCCACTGTGATATCACTGACTTGTATTTAGAGCTGCAGTCACACTTTCCTCCATTTATTCATAGAACATGGTATTTGTGGTGATAAATTCTCACAGTTATGTTTTTTTGTTTCTTTTAGGGGTTGGGCGGTGCATGTGGTTCACATAGGCAGACTTGTGCACTGATGATCAAGTCACACGAAGACTATAAGGATTTGTACGACGCGTGCTACGATGAAGTGAAATCATTGCCTTTACCATTTTAGGCTGACGATGTAGATGTTCCTATATATGCTATCTGACATTTTCATGAGTGACATTTTTCATGGGCTGACAGTATTATGGCAGATTGCTTTATTTTATAAATGCTGATCTGCTGAATAGTTGCTTTTGAATGGGAGCAAAGCCTGTTGCTGAATTTGTTAAATTTCATTTCATGTTTGGTAAATGGACCTTGGGTACACAAATTTATGTGTCAATTGCCTTATCTAATATGAAGACTTCTATAGTGGCATTAATACGTAATGCACTAGGAATGGTCAGAATCATTCAAGATCAGTGGTTAAATTGAGCCAGATCCTGCTGGCTGAGAAAAATCTCTTGTTTGAGAATCATCATGTATGACTAATGGCTCATTTAATGGTGACCCACTGCAGAGCTGATGAAGCAGGTAATAAGTAAATGTGTTTTTGGTTACAGTAATCAACGTTGTGCATCATGCTTTAGATTGTATGCGCACGTTTTATATTTTATGCGGATAGCTTGTATCAGTTATAAATTCACCAGATAGACAGTTTTAGACTTGTAAATATCTGGAGATCCACCACCTCTGAATGAATGATTTAAGCACTGGTCAAGGTCATTGATGCCCCAAGATCAAATAACCGCTTATGGAGGATATGCAATGAAAACAGATGAGACAAGCAACGAAAACAGATGAGACAAGCATAGACATAAAAAAAAGAAAGCCTGGGAACCCAGTGCTGCTCTGGCTAAGGTACAACAAGGGTCAACTTCTCTGATTAGCCCAATATTTATGGATCTAAGTTGAAAGCAGTGTTGGTGAGCAAAATGCTTAACCTTGCAAACTGTTCACATCATCCAGTGTTATTTTGTCCTTGGAGGCAGTCATTACAGAATTGCGACTCCTTAGTTATAATGACTAAGAAAATGTGTATAACTCCATGAATGTAATGAACTGCTCTGGTCTCTTGTCTCAACTATTGCAAATCACTACTCATTTAATTGGTAAAGAGATTTGCACAAACTGCAAATGGTTAAAAATACTTTAGTAAGTGCCATAACAAAGAATAGAATAGAATAGAATATTCTTTATTGGAACCAATTGCAAACCGCATTTTAGTGTACAGCAACGTAAACACGTTTATACAGATAATATACTAATAATAATGTTAATATTAGCTACTACTATTTGTCTCAATTATCCCCAATTTATATTGTTTTTTACCCATAGCGTAAACTAAGCAGCTTCATAAGGAGTCGTCCATAAAGGATGTCCGAAAAATATGACCCACTTTGGACCCCTCCCTCCCCCTTGTCCGCATTTGTCCGCATTTGACCTTGCCCTCCCTGCCTCCCCTTTGCGGACGTCCGCACGCCTAAGCCAATTTTTAACGTCGTCATCTTGGTCTTGGTCTTGAGGTTCAAGGTCTTGGTCTTGAGGTTTAAGGTCTTGACAACAAGACTGGCTATCAGCGGTCGGGGTTTCTAGGTCGTGGGCGCAGGAAGTATTTAAAGACCTTGAAGTATTGACATATCAGACCAATATGGGACTCGTTGCTCATGCTGTTCATTGAGCAAAGATGATGATGATGAACACGACAATTTCTACAGCGCCGTAACACAGCACATGCCGTTACAAGGACGCTTAACAATCTAACGACTAGTCAGGATAAGCGATTTTGTAGAAATGGGTTTTTAGTCTCGTCTTGAAGGTGTCTGCCATAGTCGATGAGCGAATCGAAGCTGGAATGCTATTCCAGCACCTAGGTCCGGCGACTGAGAAGGCACGGTCCCCAAAGCAAGTTTTTGACATTCGCACGTGCAGATCACCTTTGTCCTCCAACCTCAAGGAAAGGCCTTTCCGAGATGACGACACACCAATACAGTATGCACTGAGGTATTCAGGGGCCGCACCATGCAAAGATTATACACGAGCATAACCAGGTTATGCTTGATGCTGTACTCCACCGGGAGCCAATGCAGCACGTCACGGAGCAAAGAATTGTCTTTAAATACTTCTTGTACATGCAGTTCCCATAGCACTGCACTTGTTAATTTCTGCCACTTTAAATAGTATTTGTGCTTGTAGGAACATAACCCTTCAAAAATACATGTACATTAGGGTGGTAGTGAAAAAAGTTTTTTTTAAATAATGCCCGGGACACCCCCTAGTTCTGTTCGTATTGGTAGTAGAAACTCATGTGCAAAATGTTTTTAAAATATTCCATTATTTAGGCGTGCCACATGACAACTTAAGTTTTACATATGACACCATGCATCATTGAGGCCGTAAAAATCAACTTTCTTAGTTTTTCAGGAGCTGGATGAAAGTTCTTCACTTCTAGAACTTATTATTTGATTACTGTAATTATGTGATGAGTGTGATGCACCATAGATAGTTAGATACCTTATTCTCTGATGATTTGTTTATAAATAAAAGATTAAATAATCAATATATAAATTAGAACCAACTGGAGCTGAGCAGTAAATTAATATTTGCAATTGTTTGAACAATTTTCTGAACTTTTGTAGTCTGTTCATTTAAGGCTTTTCTAAAGTTTAGTTATTTATTTACTCACTTACTCACACTATCCCACATTATTCATAATCCATTTCAAATTAATCACATTTTAAAAGTTGTCCTTGAAGATGTTTTCAACCCTCTGGCTGAACCGTTTCCTGGACCTGAAATACCTATGCTTAAACGATATCAGAATGCATTGCCTTTGATCGTCCATGACATGATTGCTGATGGCTTGTCAGATGATGAAATTGCAGTTTAACAATAACAAAGAAATGATGCAAGACGCTGTTGAATTTGAAGTGGAATGTTTGCAGAAAGACAGTCAGCCTCGTGATGATTATCTAGAGCTCTTGGAACTTGCACTGATCTACATAGGTCATGTCCCACCTCGATGGTTGCATTTTACAGCCTCTGGTGTCATGTCACCGCTCTCTTCGCTCTGCCACCCGTGGTGATCTCTCTGTCCCTTGTGCATGCACCGCTACTATGCAGCAGCGCGCTTTCTCCGTGGTTGGACACACAATTTGGAATGGGCTTCCTCCTGAGCTGCGGTCTCTTCCTCGTAACTCATTCACCGCTTTCTTCTCTACTCTAAAGCAGTGCTTTTTTTCTAGAAAAAAAGGTTCCGGAACGCAACAATTATGGGCGGGCTAAAATCACGAGAAAAACGGAATTGGGGTTGGTAGCTAGGGATCTCAATAAACACTGAAAACAGTTAAAAAGAACACTGAAATTAAATTAAAATAACTAAATTATTGTTTTTATCATTAAAATATATAAATTACTTTTAGTTGCTGAAAAAAGGTGCCGGAACGCCGTTCCGGCTCGTTCCGGCAGAAAAAAAGCACTGCTCTAAAGACTGTTCTCTTTCGCCGGGGTTGGGCTGGGAGCGCCTCTGAGCAGCTTCCTTGAAGGGGCGCTATATAAATGATTGATTGATTGATTGATGCATAGGGCCAGATGGATGGCCAAGGCCATCTATTCTCACAAAGTATTCCTTTTACGATCTCAATTGCGAATTACCTTCTGGAAAATAAATTTACTACGTTCCCTGAACCTGTTCATCTGCTTTGATTATCTCAGATCCTGGTTCAAAGCTTCACAGTGTACTCTAAAGGCACTTTCCCTCATGCTTGGTACCTCAGTGAGGTTTTGGTCGATTTCTGCTTTTTCGATGACTGCATTGATGCTGCTTCCAAGGCTATTGTTGGTGCAAACAATGAGAACCAAAGTTGGTGTTGGCATTCCATCCAAATGTCCACAAATTACTGTACACACAGCTTCATGTAGTCGGGAGCACCTCTGAGTAGTACTCCTCGAAGAGGCGCTATATAAATACCCGTAATGAATGAATGAATGAATGAATGAATGAATGTACTCTTGAGATTTTGTGACTTCATACATGATGAATACTGTGCATACCCATTGATTGGCTGGAGAAAGATCCAACTTCGTGGAAACAGGACAGCATCTTGTAGCGGCACGGTCATGTTACGGCGCTATAGAAATTGTCGGTGTTATTATTATTTTAGTTATTTATTTGGAGCGTCATCAGAAAGGTTGAGTGTGGTGAATGATAGGGCAGAAAGGGGATTGGCACTGATCCAAGAATACAATCAAATACTGACCAAGGATGAAGGTCAAAAGCAGGCTTTGCTCCATGTGGTGTCCGAACATTGGAAAAAGTATCCGGACCCCAAGAAGTTAACGGTCACAAAACTGGACTAATAAATATTTTATTCTTGAATCAAACTGACAGAGTTCAACTATGCTCAAAAGTACTCTTTCAGTATTGTGCCTTAAACCTAGCAATTTAAAATTTACTTTCGGTTTCACAAAATACAAAAGAATATCGATAATATTATCACAATTGTGCTTACATTCCTTGTCTAAAATTTTGAAAACTTGTCATCTCATGTGGCACCCCTAAATGATGGAATATTTTTATAATATTTTGCACACTAGCTTAGTATATCAAAAGGAACATAACTAGGGGCTGTCCCATCTATTTCCAAAAAATAACGTTTTTGAGCACCACTCTAATGTACATGTATATACAGTAGGCCTATGTGAGAGAATCCAGTAAAACTCCATGATCTCAAAAAAATGTGCAAACCATCCAGCACCTTCATTCCGTTGTGACATAATTCGATCTTCTGTCCTTTCACCTAAATAAATGACAAGTTAGATGGATGTTTTTGGTGGAGAATTTGCCTTCCTTCATTGTAATGTTTGAAAACGATTGTTGTTCACGTATCTTGAGCAACATTCTTATTGGTAGCTTTGTGGTTTTCTTGCATCTCTTCAGGGTGTTGTGTGATGTTCTTGTCGGTTCAACCAGTAATGCACACGTCTCTTTTGTCGTCCCCCACAAAATCCCCCCAAAAATTCCTGTAGACGCCCATGTGTCCATATAAATAAATAGTCCCTGCCTGCCCGTTTCAACCGATTTACCATCTCCTGCAGCTCAGCTTCTAAATCCGTGTGCAACACAATGTCATCAGCATATCGCAGATTTGTAATTCTTCCTTCGATTTGAATTCCTTGTGTCCTAATCATCCAGAGCCTCCCTCATGACCATCTGCGGAAAGATTGAATAGGTATGGCGTGATCACACAACATAAGAAATAATCAGAATATTAAAATGCTACGTTCGGGTTAATTAAATAGAATTTGATATAATTAAAACATGATGTTAGAAATATTTATCCATTTCTGAACAAACTTGAGAACTAAGGGGTCGTCCATAAAGGACGTCCGCAAAATATGACCCACTTTGGACCTTTCCCTTGTCCGCATTTGACCTTACCCCCTCCCTTCCCTTTGCGGACGTCCGCACGTCTAAGCCAAGTTTTAATGTCATCCTCATTATTTTTACAATTCCACAGTTCATGTGCACGTTTAAGTGACAGCTTGGGTTTCATATCGCAGGATGTGCAGTAATAAAAGCCTCTTCAAAGTCGCATTAAATTTTATACCATGCATGAGGTTTTAGGCAATCACTGCACTGACCTTTTCGTCTTTTGGGGAAGGTTGAAACAAGGTGGTATTTAAAAAACTATAAAATTTAAAAGTTTAGATGCGGACGTCCGCCCTGGTGATGCCTCTCCCCTTGTCCGCCTTTCAATGACCCCTCCCTCCCCCTCATTGCTTACGTCCTTTATGGATGACCCATAGCCGATCTTTTTTCCATTACAGATGGCAATTAGACAGGGTCTGATTTGTCAAAAAAGAAGCAGGGGAAAATCCAGTCTTGTTGTCAAGACCTTAAACCTCAAGACCAAGACCTTGAACATCAAGACCAAGTGACAGCAGCATCGTCTTCCTATTCACTACTGCTGGTGCTAGAATTCGTCTCATTGCTACCAAAATCTGATTTCACATAATCAGTTGTAGATTCGCAACATTTTCGTTTGATTCTGATGAATTTATCCATTTCGACTGTCACAGTAATGGGTAAAAGTTTACATCGGCGATGTTACAAACGGGTAGAGCCCAGTGGGGCTTATAATGTATAAGGTAAACATCATGGCCGCCTCAGATTGCGCTATAATAGAATAGATAAATAGAGTGCTACCAGTGGCGTACGGTGCTGAAATGCAGCCCGGGGCGAGAGCCCAAAATACCGCCCTTGGCCACTTAATTTTCGATATGCTATTTTCTCTAAGTGGTCAGTTCAAGTGACAAAATCAGTCAATTTATGTCAAAGCCAGACCAATTTTAAAATTAATTTTTAAAAGAGTACTAAACTAAGTGGCGAAAGGCTGTGGCGGTGATATTGATAGTTTGTGATTAAATTTTATTCTAAGTCATTGATTCATTTAGATAGGGGAGAGGGGGGCAAAACGCCCCCACCCCACCCTGTCTCCCCTATGCTAGGTAAGGAGTGCTTGACTGTTCTGACGTCTATTAGTTGTACCCTATTGAGATAATTTTCGGTCATTTTGTATTTTTGATGGTTTACTTAATTTTTATTTGAAAAAGTTGATTTTTGCGTGTTTTTTCTAAGGGTTTGCTGCCAATTCCTTGTCATTTGAGGGTGCAAAATGCTAAGCAAAGCCAAAAGTACGAATATAGTTTCAAAGTATACGGTATATCGAATTATTATGCGCAGTAAATGAGGCTTTTATATTACGTTTTTGTATGATATAGGCAATCTCACAGGGTAGTACCAAGCGGGGCAAAACGCCCCATAGAGGGAGCGTTTTGCCCCACAGTCGGGGCGTTTTGCCCCGCAGTAGCATTAAGTTACTTAGCTCCCTATATGTGCTCAATATCTTCCAATATCACATTATTTTTCAGTTGCTTATTCGATTTTTGATTGTGGTTCCCTTTAAGCAACCATCAACTGATGCTTCAGGCACTATTATAGCGATGATAATAGATAACATAAATGATGCTATCATTACATCAGTTTTGATGTCTATTTTCAGTAAGAGTTTACAAAACATTATTCTATAGCTTTCTAAAAATGGTGCGAATATATAAATGAACAACAGACACAGGCTACTGATTCTCTATATGCAGTTGGTGGCAGTTCATTCTGGAACTTCGCTAAAAGGGCAGCCAGACAGTACGGTGTATACCACACAAGAGCTGCATATAGGCACCGGATCTGTAAAAGTCTCCCAACCTGGGGTCGATAGACTCGGCAATTTATCTATGATGTTCAAGAATGAGTATGAGTAGTAACTGGTGGAACAAATCAAAATTATGGAAAAGGATTTATTTGGTTTGACATTATATTACCTAAGACACATGACATTAGATCTGGCGGTGCAACTGAATATTCCATTTTCCATTATTTTCCTAGATAGGTCTGCTGGTCAAGACTGGTTACACAGCTTAATGAAAAGACATCCAGACTTGACCATAAACATTCCAGAAGCGACCAGTATGAGCAGCTATAAATGGCCGCAGGCTAAGAAATCATTCCAGGTTACAGGAAGCGCTTGGTGCAAACACAAGCGTATGGACTTAAAATCTGGAACTTGGACGAGGCAGATATAAACAATGTCCATAAGCCGGTAAATATAGAATATTTAGTGAGAATATGCCACTAAAGGTGTGAATTCAGTTGAGAAGATGAACAGTGGCAAAGAGAATCAGAAGTAGTAACCATCGCCATCGGTGCTATGAATGCAGTGGGAACTTTATGACTTCTATGCACATGAGCGATGGCGCATTTAGGTGCAAGATGTCGACACAGATCACTTGTGGGAACTGTAAGTCAAATACCTTGAGTAGGATTTGACCGTGTGGTCGAAGTGTGTAAAGTGTTCACGATGGTGTCATGATTCTTGTTGCCAGGGGCGTAACTTTGGTCTAAAGTGGGGGTACCAATTTCTTACATACACGAAGCAAGGCGAAGACTGTGATCTCTGGGAAGGCACAATAATAAAATATATTGGCATTATTCAAAAAATGGGGGTACGGCACCCCAGTCCAAAAAGTGGGGGAACGGTTACCCTTCATACCCCCACAAAATACGCCTGTGCTTGTGGCATAACACTCAAGCAACTGTTTTTGCGCGCTAAATGCGAATAGCACTACTTTACGGTCTAAATTGCATTAGAAAATGCCAGTGGGGCAAAACGCCCCCTGGGGGCGTTTTGCCCCAGGTGCGGGGCAAAACGCCCCCTTTGAAGCACTTTGTATTTAATTATTTTCCATGTCGTCCTTTTTGAAATTTTATCGAACGCAATTATACTTTATTGGGGACATTCAGTACTAGACCCTACAATAATTTCAGGCTTAAAATGCTATTACTCACTTTGTAAATTAGGAAAAACCGTTAAAGGGGGCGTTTTGCCCCCCTCTCCCCTACCGGTAGCCTACCTATATACATGACGATCGTATTAATAACCTTTATTCCGCTCTACAGTAGGCCTAACAGTGTAAAACACGGCTTTCTGTGCGCACTAGAAGTTTAAGTTTTAATTACAATAATATTAAACAATGTATTTTATTTTACTGGATGATAATATAAAAATTATGGTCATATTTAATAAACATTGAAAAACAAATGCAGTCGTCGGCAGCATAATTGCAAAAACGCCAAAGGAAAAAATAATAGGCCTGGGCCTGTAGCGTGTAACCGAAATTCTAAAAAAAACTGAATACTATTATTAAACTCTGTTTAAAAGAAAAAGAGGACTAAACTAAGTGGTGAAAGGCTGTGGTAGCGATAATGATAGTTTTTGATTAAATTTTATTCTAAGTCATCCATTCGTTTAGATACCTAGGCCTACACACATATATATATATATATGCGTAGGCCCTATATATTTTATGATTAGGCCTATGAAAGGCGGCATAACAACGTGCTCTAAAGTAGACTATGCTGTAATTTGTCAGTTACTCTGTTAAGAGTTTACTAGATAAATGCGATTCCGCTTCCCTTTCAGCAATTCTGTTTAGTGGTTAACGCAGACCTATGAGAGTGATGCCGCCCTAACGACCAACAGAAGCCAAGCCGACTTGACCAAAAGTGACGGTTTTTCTTTCCTTGTTTTTCTTTCTTTCTATCCTACTTTTTTATCCAAAATTCACTTTTATTTTTCTTCAACCTTATTTTGCCCCCTCTGCCCCCCGTTCGGTACGCAACTGAGTGCTACGAATTCTCACAGCCTACGTCCGCTAAACTTTAAGTAAGTTTATTGCAAGAATGACGGACGTGTGCTGTGAGAATTCGCGACGCACCAATTTTTCGCGACACACCATGTTTACGCGACACACACACACACACACACACACACACACACACACACACACACACACACACACACACACACACACACACACACACACACACACACCTGTTAAGAACTTCTGAATTATCTGATGGAATCTTAAATAATATTTGATCTAGCAAAAGAATTCCAAGCACGCAAGCATACATCTCTTCACTCTCTCACGAATAACGCCGTCTGGTCCCAACGCTCTCACCACCACACATGCACTGTACCCTCAATACATGCACCGAATCGCCAGCAAACCCACGCTGATCAATTGCCATTCTGCCGCCGCTCTACCAACGGAACAATGACCATCACGCTAAGCCAATAGCGTTTAGAGTGCCCTGGCATCGTGGGTGTCCCTTCATACAAGCGATTGTCGGTCAATGTGTTTCACACAAAGACAGCATAGTTGAGCTGAGGGCAAGTATCGTCATCTGTAAATGAAGTCCGTAATGAGAGGAAGTAGAGGTCTCGTGCAAATGCGGACAAAAGGGAGAGGGTTATAACCAGTGCAGATGTCCGAATCTAAATTTGTTACATATAGTTTTTCATTACAACTTGCGTCTTAAAACCACCGTCAGTCACATGGTTGACAGTCTCTACTACTGCACTGGTTGGTCATTAGTAATGTTCCATTGCAGACAGTTGAAAAAATTTTAATGTCTCAACCTATCTTAAGTTGCCTTTTATTAGATTTGTTAAGTAGTCATGATAGTCCCTTGTGAGGTTATTAGCCATCTACCTCCGCTATCGCTGCCTCCGTTGTACACTCCAAGCTTGATTATTGCAATTCCCTCTTCCTCAACCTCGAATTCACCCAAATTAAGCGTCTGCAAACAACCAAAATTTACTCGCCCGAGCTGTTATAACACTGCCGGACACCCAAGCATCACCTTATGACCCCACCCTTAAATTACTAGTTGTAGAAAATCAAGTTCTCCAACCGATTCATCGACCACACTGCATCTCGACTCTGAAACGATCTCCCTCATGAATTCTGCAAATTTTCGGTTCTTCCGTCAGTCACCAATCATCATCACCAATCATCATCACCAATCATCATCATCATCATCATCATCATCATCATCATCATCATCATCATCATCATCATCATCAACAACATCTGCCTCAGGCTCCTCGATCAATCACGCCTCAGACTTTCTATTCAAAATTAGTCTCACCTCTTCAATAAATCCTACACCGACTCATCTGATTCTCCACTGATTCTCCACCTTCCAATATTCCTCGTCCTAAACGAAACCCTCCGTAGCAGCTACTCTTCCTCCTCTCTCTGATCTCTATGGCAACCTGTCTGAAATCAGTTGATGTCCTGCGCTTAGCCTAAGTGGCGCTTTATAAATTAAAGTTTACAATTACGATGTGCCTAAGGCGGAGAGACGCAGACTTGTCATAAGACTTATCTCCCTCAGAAAGAGAACGGCTAGTCTCACATTAATGGCGGCATTTCCAGAGTTATGAAATGTATAACAGTGGTGAATAGAAGCTTATACAGAAGGACTAAAGATGGCACAAAAAGGATGCTACTGTTACCGGTAAAAAAACGCACCGTGTTCTTAGAAAAGACGATACCAGGACATTGTAGAGAAAGAACACTTTGGGCGGGGAAAATAGGGACTGGCCATATTACGTCAAGAGTACAAAAGGGGCAGTGATGTGAGTGGCTTTCAGCATAGAACTAGATGGGAGTCAAGTTTTGTCAAGACTTCGATCGCCACAATATAAGCCCTTAAAATGGGAAGAAGTCCCATTCTAAGCACTGTAGTTTTGGGCACTGAACCAAATAGGTCGTACCTAGGTAGAAACTATCTGGTCCCAAGTAATAATGTTGCTTTCAGGTACATCAGAAGAAACATCAAAAACTTTTAATCGCAAATATATATCACCATATTTATAACATGTCCAATTCACAAGACTGAATGTCTACTATCTTCGAAAAATTGTAAACCTTTAGTCCTTTACCAATTTTCTTCGTTTCAGCCTCAAGTTTATAAAATAAAAAAATTTTTGTTAGGAATCCATCAAATGCAGACTCAGACAATCGCGTTTATTGGGCAGACAGTGGACCCCGCATCGTGCCAACAGTGTTTTTCTGTTTGTCAACTGGGTTCCATAAACGTGGTCCTCATAAGAAGGCCTACAAGTTGCCCATAATGTCATCAATCTGAGTGCTACAAACGGTCATTGTTAGAATAAGCCCAGGTATAATAAGAAGAATGCTATAAAAGCAACAATTATGCATATCAAGACAATGTTAGTCACTCCAAACAAAAAGCCGCAAAAGCCTCGTTGTCACAACCAGTGTTATATGATACATTATATTGAAACTCAAGTCAAAGCTACTTATGAAGCTACGCTGATTTTTCTGCCAAAAGTGACAAATGCTGGTCATCTGGCTCAATCGTAGCCTCTAACTTTCTAAATTGCTACTTTAAATCTAAGTCAGGGCAACAGCTTATTCACGAGCGCCTCTTCGTGTCAGAAGAGTTGTCCAGTGACGGTCAAGGGAAGATGCCAGTCCAGTTACCAGAGAGATCAGAGACATGAAGAAAAATTAAGAGCTTCTAAGATGGGTTTCGTTGAGGACGAGAAAGCTTGGAAGGCGGAGGATTGGACGGATTAGAGTAGAAGCTCTTAGAAATAAGCCTGTAACAAATTAGAAATTAACCTATAACTAATTAGAAATTAATATGCAGCAGATTAGAAATTAACCTCTGATATATTAGAAATTAACCTATAACTAATTAGAAAATAACATGTAGCAAATTAGAAATTAACCTGTAACAAATTAGAAATTAATATGCAGCAGATTAGAAATTAACCTATGATATATTAGAAATTAACCTATAACTAATTAGAAAATAACATGTAGCAAATTAGAAATTAACCTGTAACAAATTAGAAATTAACCTGTAACAAATTATTAGTATATAGGCTATCGTGGTATTAGTTTAACATTTAAAATTCATAGGATTGGTAGGTTTTTGAAAAATTATGAAAGAATATCGGGAACGCACAGCGTGTCTAAGCGATTAGGCGATAATAAAGGCGCAACGAGGCTATAGTGAAAAACTTTTTACACTGACAAAAAGAATGTGATACTCCCTTGAAAAAAAGACTAACAATTAAAAATCTATCAGTTTTAACATTTAAGCTACTTTATAAATGTATGCAATAGAAAGTTATATCAGCTAATATCAACGCGCAACCCAACTTCCGGTCTCTGGAGGACTTGTGGACCCAATGTGGGTTCCACAAACGTGGCTCTAAGAAGAAAGCCTACACGTTGCCCATAATGTTTGTCAATCTGAGTGCTGCGAAGTGGTCATTGTTAGATAAGCCATGAAGACCTAAATATGAATGGAGTATTAACTGTTTCCAGCCGTCTACAGTTGGGGGCTGACTGTAACAGTGATAAACACTGCAGAGCAAGGCTTGTATAGCAGTTCTAAAGCCATAATATTGTAACTGTTACATAATGTATAAGTAAGCATGATGAAAATACTTTCATTACTATAAACATACATTTACACAGCACCTTTCAAAAGTGCTAAGGCTCTTAAAACAACAGCAAATGAAGTACAAATATGCCAACTCTTACCCTAAGTCTATGTATGTGAAAACTCACAACAGCACAAATAGGAGGAAGAAGAGAAAAGGAGGTAAAACAGAAATAATGGAACATAAATGACTTATCTCTGGTAAGAAGATGCCATCAGATATTATTGTAGGAAGAGATCAGGTCAGTCTTCAATGTAGTGCACTAGATAGCTTGGCGATTTTCCTTCTCTTTGCCTCTGGTTCATGTCTGGGATTGGCTCTGATTGTAAGATCCTTTACCAAGTTTTTTGCCATGCAGTTAAAGAATCTGCCAATGATTTGTTCCTTCAAATTGTGGCCACTGGAACATAAATCGGTTCCAAACAACAAATGAATAAACCGTTGATTGTATGTTGCCCGATCCATCAGTTTGAGGAATAGCGATCGTTGAGCTGAAGAGCTTAGGAATTGTGCCATGAGATCTGCATTGCAGCGTAACTCTTCAAATACTCGCCAACAATGCATGGCCAACATGAATGTGAAGTTAGTTGGTTTCAAAAGACCACCTCTATTGATACTGTTAAGGAATTCTGCAGCTTCCGTTAGTGTTGGGTCTTCAATTTCTGCATGGTCTGAGTTGTCTTCACTTATCAAAGATTCTTTGCAAAAATTACACTTAGTTGCTCTCACAATAGATCTAGCAATGGCACCACTGATATAGAAGATGATGTTGGCATCACTTGATGTTGGCTCATAATTCAGTGTCAAGGCACCGGCAATGGCATCAGCTAGAAGGCTGGAATCACTTTGACAAGTCGAAGCTTCACACTGGATAGCTGCATCTATATCAGACAGTGAGACCTTGGAGTACTTTAACAGTGAAACAGTACGGATTTTGCGGTCGCTTTCTAAGACTTGCCTCATGGAGATGTAGTAATTTGCGCCTGAAAGCTGGCGCAGCCATCCAAACCGAGACTCTATGGCATCAGACTGCAAGTTCCCTAACAAGACATAACTGAATCCTAAGTGATCAAGCAAATGGCTTGCGCAGTCAGCAAGTGACTTGCATGTATGCCTCAGTGCCAAAAACGTTTCTCTCGTCAACCCTGGTAACTTTGAGCTCTCCCATCTGTTAAGAAATTCTGCAAAATCGCGCAGGTATTGTAGCTTCCAGTCAGCTGATGATCTAACTGGGTCCATTGAAATATCCCTTTTATGTAGTCCTTTGAAAGGGGTCTTAACATTCATGACATTCCACAATTTCATGATCATTGTCAGGAAATCAGCAGTGCTTGCCCATCCGCTTAGACCCTCTTCTGTTGAGTAGTGCTTCAAAGCATCACGAGTTGATTCGCAAAAAACTGATACTGCTAATCGCACAGAAGTCTTCTCGATGTTCTTAGGTTCTAGCACTGACGGGTTTAGCTTATATGCTGTCTTCAATGCCATGGCTGCTTCTTTGTTGTACAAATCCACAATGTGCTGAAACCTAGCATGACACCCTTCAGATACGTCTTCACTGGGAGTAAATGGTGGACAGTCAAATGATTTGCGTGACTGAAAGTTGTTGTAGACATTCTTCAGATCATGCACTGGATCAAAAATTAGGAATACAGGTTGCTGAGATATTGGATCATAAACGTGAGTCTTCAGGTTTCCTTCACATAAGAAGTCTGTGAAAAACTTTCTATTTGTTGAAGCATTGTCAACTGAAATAGCAACAACATCCAGTGAAATGCTTCGAAGAAGGTCCATTACTTCCTTGTAGCATTTGAATTGTTTAGCTGCTGTTAAATTCGATATTGGGTAGATGGCCACCAGATCTTTATACTTGCCTGCCAAAGATTTTACCATGAAGCACAGCAATGTTGAAGCAACTCTGCAGTCTTCAGTTAATCCCTGCACACCACCTGCACTGTATTCCACGCGTTTGGCAATATAGATTTCATCAATGATCAGCAGCACTCTTTTCTGAAACTGATTTATCTTGGACACACGTAGTTTCAAATAACCAGCAGTGTCGATTCCCGTGTTAGTGTCAAGGCGCCTAGTGATCTTCTTGAGCGTTGAAACCGATGGCAAACACAGAAGGTTCTGGTCTCGAAACACCCCATATGCTGAGGGACTGCATGCATAGATCATATATGCAAAAATCAAAAGCTGTGGTGAGTAATGACGTGCATACTTACTCTTGCCCATAAGCTTCAGTTGCTCCAATAGAAATTGCAGTTGACGTCTCTCATTGTCACATTCCTCAAATGTCTCTGCATAGTCATCGATATGCTGTTCGATGAGACTAAGGATAACTTTCCTTGAATTTTTCTGCTTCTCCTCACACCATGATTTTACCAGCGCCATTAGGTTAAGTAACTGTGAGAGCGAGTCAGGGGCCACAGGGCAGACGTTTCTGTAGTGTGACACAGGTATGACTTTACCATTTAATGTGACCAGAATTTCCAAATTTGGTCCTAAAGTGATGCAAGCTCTTATGTAAGGAACTTCATTTACTAAATCCATCTTGTAAATCAGTAATTTATTTTCCAAAATTGTTATTTGGAAGCCTCCAGGAATCTCAGCTTCATTTAGTATTTTATCACGGATCTCAGCCAAGTTGCAATGAGACACATCATCTTTTGCTGCAAAGGAGGTTTCAAGAACGGCAAGCTGCATTCTTTCCTCTTCTAATCTGCTTTCTGAAGTTGCTTTAGTTGTTGGACGTGGTTCACAAGGAGTAGTTGACAAGTATGCAGGAGCATTTGGAAACACTGATGGAACAGCATCTTTCTTCAAATATCTTCGGCACAGTAGTCTTTCTCCTGTCTGTTTCTTTCTTGAAGAATTCTTGTCTTGGCTGTATTCTACAAAATCACTTTCTCTGAAATGTAAGGAGCAGAGACCTGAATTACATGTCGGTTGAAAGTCTTTCCTTGGATTTGCTCGTATCCACTTATCGCAGAGTTCCTTGTCTTTGATAGGATAACGATGCATGGTGATTAGCTGATCCACAGATTTTCCCTTTTCAGAATCATATCCACTTGTACATCCAAATGCAGAACATTTCCTTCCCATTTTGCCTCAGGTATATCCAAACTTTATATATGAAAACTATTGATACCACCTAATACTTCCTTTGGTTGTTATGCCTAACAAAATCCGTTAAAATATCTAACTCAAAGTCTTACAACTGTAACTATAACTAACCTAAAAATGTAATTTAAAGTCACATAAAATCATCTACTACGAGTAAAAACTGCAAATTCTCTTTGCAATGTTAAAACTCCATATAGCAATCTCATGTGTAGTCTAGCACATTCAAGTGAAGACTGGGTCAGTGGGGCGAATGACTCACTATACGTTAGGCATCTGCTGCCAGCCCCCAACTGGATAGTGGGCCGCAGTGGGGCGGCTAGCCTCAGCGTCCAGAGAGTATTTAGGAGTCCTTGGATAAGCCCAGATATAATAAAAGAAAGCAGTAAAAGCAACAATAAATGCATATCATGTTAGTCACTTCAAGCAAAAAGTTGCAGCACAACACCCATTGCCGCAATCAATGCTATCTGAGACATTACGTTGAAGGTCAAGTCAACGCCACTTGTGAAATCACTTGTGAAGCTACGCTGAATTTTTCTGTCATACAGAGGCTCAGTTACTCTCCAGTTGTCAACCAGATAGTCAATCGTCCCATCAGGTTCTTGCATCTCTTGCAGCTCACGAAATGCGCGCAGCTGCAAACATAACAATCTCATCTGCAGAACTTTGCAAAACTTTGCACAGTTAGTAAACTGGTATACGCCCTACACTTTTCTTACTTGATAATAATAAATATGCATAAAAACACTAGTGCCTACATTAATGCCAAGTGAAGATTAGTAGACCTATCGAAGTTTCTTTAAGCATAAATATAAAATTGAAATTAAAATGAAACATTACCTGATTAGAAGAAATATCCACGTGGTCTTCGAAGACACTCCAGACTACACTTTCTGAACATGGAGGTGTTGTGAGCGACCCCAAGTAGCGGTAATATCGGGATGTGTTCAGAGGCAACAGAGTTCGTAAGTCGAAGTATGGTAAATACATTGGATGACCTTGCACATTGACAAAATATCAACGAAAACAATGAATTAGTTATAGCTGACAACTGAATTTTCAGGGTTTCTGTTAAAGAAAGTTGTTTCTTGAACAGGGATATACTTTAAAAGTATATACTAATGTTCATAAAAAGCATGTTGTATATAATAGCTAGAATTTTAGGCATGAATGTTAGGTAGTAAAGCGCATTTCGTTATAACTTGCTGCCAGAATTAGTGCGGCCTCTATAGCAATTAGATCAAATGTTCTGGTAGTAGGCTATACGGAACATAGGCCTAGACTCAATTTCTGAGCCTCTAAGACTGTTCTAACAACATCTAATCTAAGGTCTTCTATAGCGCCTTTATAAAAATTCCCAAGAAATCAGTCGCTTCATGTGAAATCACAATCAAAACTCCTAATCCATTGGAGAGGCCATGGCGTTGAATCCAATATATCAGAAGAAGTAGAATCCAGGTTAAGTTTTATACGCTGAGTCATGGGCGCCTCGAGACGTACGCACTTACGCAAGTGCGTACAGCGCTGAACGGCTAAGAAATAAAAAATTACAAATAAAAAAGAGATTATAAAATTATAATTAATAACTTAGGTACTAGTTTTAATATTAGGTAAACTAACAGTCTAACACCATCTAGTGAATTAATAGACTAAGTACGGTAACTTAGTAACTCATAAAGCGTAGTAGTGATGTAATTATTTACAGCGGTTCTTTTTCAATAATTAATCTTCAAGACTTCAAGTATGATCTGTATTGTTGGACCTTGTTCGTTAGAAATCTAAATTATATCACAAAATTATGACAAGCAGCGGACCACCCCTAAAACGATTTCGACAAACCCTATTAAATTTTCGAAATGCTTCTGCTCGTAGTCGTATACCATCATTAGACGAGGCATATAGTTTATGGTGCATCAAAGGAAATTACCGGATGGTGATGGTAGGTGAAATTTGTTCTTTGCGAAAAAATTTAAAATTTACTTTAATTTTTTTTAGAAATTTGTTTGAGCTTTTACAGAAATAGACTATTATAAACTTTTCAAAATTGAGAAAAAACCTATAGTTGAATAGTTGATAAGTGGTTAAATGAACTGGCGTGTCTCTTATGCTTGGTTGGTATTGGTGAGTTAAAAACTTGTAGTCGGAAGGTCTATGGAATTCCTTGGTTATGAGAAATTCGCACCAAATAACACTGCTATGCATTTTAAAAGAAAGAATTAGATGTCTGATTTTTTTAAACTGATTTTATACAATTCTGACATCCTGATTTCAAATATGTTGATGAAATTTGGCCATCACGTCATAATTTCGTACAAATCAAATTATAAGTTTATTGAATTTTACAATACCGAGAAATTATTTTCTCTTTGATACACTGCAGAAAAATTTATAAGAAAGGTTTATAAAAGTCCCTGATGTCAAAATCTTAGAAACAGATGACAGTGCCCAGATGTATGACAGTGCCGAGAAGTTTACAATAATTTTATGCAAATGGAAAAATCTTGTATACAATGAAACTGAGACATAAACTGTCTTAGGGACAGAAACGTGTTTTCTTAGATTTTCTTGCGTGTTGTTCCTCTGACGAACAATCTCTGTTCATCATCCAGCAATAGTCCACCAAATCAAAGGGGGTTTCCAGAGAGTAGTCCAAAAGAGGTCCAAGTCCGATTTCCAGGGTACCAGATCAGGTGAGGCAGAGTAGCTGTCAAGGCGGGTGTCGTTTACGGCGAGAAGAATGTAGGATTGTAGAGCTACATAAATGTAACTTAATTAAATGCCAGCAGCTAAGCCAGCATTGTAGGGATTAATTAATATTAGATAGAGGGGTTCATCATATCTACGCAAAGGACAGCAGACGATGTGGACTCACCTCATTGGTCAGTACGAACAGCTGATCAAAACCGTTATGGCGAAGCGGCTGACGACTCGGTAACCAAGCAACCGTGGTGACGTGGCGTGGAGATGCGGCAGTTCGATTTTTGATTTCAACTGAACAAGACGTTCTAGAAATCTTGAGTGGATCGACTCGGTGGATGTTGGACTAAGTCGATGAGAGGGTATCGTTAGTCAATATGATCGGTTTTGCGAAACGATCGATGCAGTTGAGTTTATAAGTCGAGACGTTGGACAGCGAGGATCGAATAATTCGAGTGAAACGCTCTCGTAACAAACCGTTGCGAAGCGTGACTTTCCATCATAGGAAGTCGACATTTGCGAAGCGATCTTGTCAACGGACTTAAGGAGTTATTCCGCGAGTGAAGTGTACGTTACTCTGGAGTAGTAAAGCACACACTCGGGTTGTAACGACGGTCTCTTTGGGAGAGACATCAAGCTACGAGAAGTCACGAGAACGGTGGACAGTCGAGCTTCGACGAGGGAGAAACAAGGCGATTTGCGAACGGATCTGCGAACTCATCAGATGAATAAACGGATGAAAGACAGCGCTTCCACAAGGAACAAACTGTGAGAACATTCCGTGCTCAAGGGTCTTACTGGGAGGTAGCAATAGGCAATAAAATCTAGATAGCAAAGATGCTGGCTAGGTAGGGAATAAGGCAAAGTAGACATAGGATAACTAGACATTGAACTGTTACATGCTTTAACTGATACACATTATATTCATATTCATTTAAATGCATACACAGGTGTTCTCTGTTCATTTCCCTAGTCAAATAGATAGGCCTATGCATTTACTTGTCCAGTAAAGACAAGATGAAACAGAACTAAAGTAGTCGTGGGTGTAGAACATAACACTAAGCACTCTTAGTATAGGGTGGCGCTACATAAATGTGTTGCTGTAAGAGAGAGTTTGATCAAGAAAGATGAATACATAGGTCGAAACATGATATGTACTTTTATGAATGGTACTAAACATGAGTATCCGATGGCAAAAGTCGCAATAAAGAGCGAATACCTCACAGGCGTGGTAGAAGCTGCTGTGATCAAAGACCTAGAAGAAGAAGCTATCATTGGATCAAGAGTAGAAACTATTGAAGATTCTAAATTGAATTTGTGTTATTGTGAGGCTGAAGTAGTAAAGTGGAAGAGAGAGGCAGAGAGAGATACTGAAGAGTTCACTAGTAAGGTCAGAGTAAATGAAATAGATACTAAATGCCTTTATGATACAGGAGCAAATTGTGTCGCTGTGCAAAAGAGATTAGTGAAACCAGAACAATACACAGATAAATTTATGGTGTGCAGATTTGCTAATGGCAAGAAAGAAAAATATCCCATGGCAAGAATTAAGATTGAAGGTAATGACTTCAAAGGTGTGACATATGCTGTAGTGATAGAATCCTTAGTGACAGGATTGATCACGGGTCCATGTTTGTACGAGAAGAGTATAAACAGGATCCAACCGAAAGGAAAACATGATAAAGAGAAAACGGATAAATCATGTGAACCTAAAATTAATAGAGCCAAAGCAGAGAAAGAGAAAGAATGGAATGTAAAGGGTTGTGACGCTGAAGGGATGAGATGCAATAAGGCTAAATCATCCATAGAAATCCAGAACACAACTGGACATGATTGTGAGATTATCACAGAAACAAGAATAAATGACGGAGTGGAACGAAACGGCAAAACAGAAGTGGTATTAGCAGGATGTATGACACGAGCACAGGATGAGATAAAAGGGAGACGTGTCGAACGACCACTGAGAATGCCAGAAGTAACAGGTTTAGATCCCAAACCAGAGGAGATAATGGAACCTATAGAACCCAGGTCTAGCAGAAGAAACCATTTAGTGGAGAACAGAAATAATGAAGAGAATAAGAAAATTGGATATAGGAAAGGAAGAAATTGGCAGGAGTCCAAGTTATATTACATGAAGACATCCGAGAGAGCGGATGTAACGGAAAAGAAGAATTACGGAAATGACGGGAGATTTCATAGGTCTGATCAACAGGCGATGCAGACAAATTATAGATACGGAGATAATACGTGGAATTGGCGAAGGCCAAGATGTAAGTCAAGCTGGAAGACACGTGAGGACTATGAGAAGAAAGATTACAGTAATGATAATAGAAAGCAATACAGACCATGGAAGGATTGGAAGGCCAACAGATGGAGAAATTCTGGGAGAAACCTAGAAAGATCCTGGAGAAGAAGTGGAGAAGAGGAGTCTGTAAAGTGCAAAGGTGAAGATAGCTATTCGAGAAGTGATAGCGATGAGTCGGTCGATGGTAAATGGTTGAGTTGGAGAGAGACGGGAAAGTATGACAGGAGGAAAGGAAATCCCAGGTATCATATGACATGGAGATGTCGAAATGATTAGAGAACAGTTGAAAGATAAGCCCAGTGCGAGGTATTTAAGTAATTTCGTGAGGCAATTTAACGAGGAAAATTCTGTAATTAAGGGTTATAGATATATACAATGATTTTATATTTTGAGTTAAGGAAATGATCACTAGGAGTGATCTTTGAATTAAGTTAGTCAAGAGCTACAGAAGGGCAGCTGTAGGAAATTTAGAGAAAATAAGTAGATGAGAAGTTAGTGGAACTTGGTGTTGAGATAAACAGACATGAAGTTCAGGAGTTATTTAAAAAATAAGTAGTTGTAGAGGTAAGATGTAGTTAAGGTTAAGATGCAAGGAGAGAATCCTTGTGGTAAGTGGTCAAGTGAAACCTAACTTTGGTAGTGAGGAAAATTTAAGGAAGTTAAACAAGTAAGAAGTTTTCTGGGAGCAGTCAACTATTACAGGAAATTCATACCAAACTGTGCGATGATAATGAAACCACTCACAGAATTAACCAAGAAAAATGCCAAAGTAATTGTTGAATGGACTAGTGAATTGGAGAGTGCATTCACAGAACTCAAGAAGGTGTTATCAGAAGCACCAATATTAAAACTACCAGACCTAGACAGAGAATTTGTAGTTAGAACAGATGCATCGAATGCAGCTGTAGGAGGTGTACTTATGCAAGAATACGATGGAGTGATGCATCCGGTGTCATATGTAAGCAGAAAGTTGAGCGACGCAGAAAAACGATATTCTGTAGAGGAACGAGAATGTTTAGGAATGATATTCGGGTTGAAGAAATTTAACAGGTATCTTTATGGAAAGGAGTTCGTAATGGAAACAGATCATTGTAGTTTACAATACTTGAAGACGGGTAATGTGAAGAATGATCGTGTGATGAGATGGAATCTGTTATTGCAAAACTACAAGTTTAGGATAAGATACATTAAAGGTAGTGATAATGTAGTGGCAGATTACTTAAGTAGAGGATTAGAATAAGCCAATTAGAATAGTTATAAGTAAGATAGTAACGTAAGTTATGAGATGATAGGACAGTTTATCATTCCATGTATGATTAGTTAAGAGATTAAAATGTGTGTTGCTTTAAAGTATAAGTTAAGGGATTATTAAGTCAAGTTAATATATATTTCACTAGTTAAAGTTAGACCAATTGGAACAGTAAATGGTTTTACTAGATAACTGATATATGTAATGATCTCCCAAACCACACAATGATTCCCAGCTACACAACATGCTATAAGATGTTATAGTGTAGAGAAGAATCTATTTAGATTATATAATGTAGGATTGTAGAGCTACATAAATGTAACTTAATTAAAATGCCAGCAGCTAAGCCAGCATTGTAGGGATTAATTAATATTAGATAGAGGGGTTCATCATATCTACGCAAAGGACAGCAGACGATGTGGACTCACCTCATTGGTCAGTACGAACAGCTGATCAAAACCGTTATGGCGAAGCGGATGACGACTCTGTAACCAAGCAACCGTGGTGACGTGGCGTGGAGATGTGGCAGTTCGATTTTTGATTTCAACTGAACAAGACGTTCTAGAAATCTTGAGTGGATCGACTCGGTGGATGTTGGACTAAGTCGATGAGAGGGCATCGTTAGTCAGTGTGATCGGTTTTGCGAAACGATCGATGCAGTTGAGTTTATAAGTCGAGACGTTGGACAGCGAGGATCGAATAATTCGAGTGAAACGCTCTCGTAACAAACCGTTGCGAAGCGTGACTTTCCATCATAGGAAGTCGACATTTGCGAAGCGATCTTGTCAACGGACTTAAAGAGTTATTCCGCGAGTGAAGTGTACGTTACTCTGGAGTAGTAAAGCACACACTCGGGTTGTAACGACGGTCTCTTTGGGAGAGACATCAAGCTACGAGAAGTCACGAGAACGGTGGACAGTCGAGCTTCGACGAGGGAGAAACAAGGCGATTTGCGAATTGAGCCGTGAACTCATCAGATGAACAAACGGATGAAAGACAGCTTTTCCACGAGGAACAAACTGTGAGAACATTCCGTGCTAAAGGGTCTTACTGGGAGGTAGCAATAGGCAATAAAATCTAGATAGTAAAGATGCTGGCTAGGTAGGGAATAAGTCAAAGTAGACATAGGGTAACTAGACATTGAACTGTTACATGCATTAACTGATATACATTATATTCTTATTCATTTAAATGCATACCCATGTGTTCTCTGTTCATTTCCCTAGTCAAATAGATAGGCCTATGCATTTCCTTGTCCAGTAAAGACAAGATGAAACAGAACTAAAGTAGTCGTGGGTGTAGAACATAACACTAAGCACTCTTAGTATAGGGTGGCGCTACATAAATGGGGGCTCGCTCTCGGGATTGAATTGTATAATCAATTAAGGACATTGATTAAATCGATCTGGGATCATATCTTAGACACAAGTGGTGTATTTAGATAGGATAGAATAAGTAAACAGAGATATTTACTTACGCGCTAGATATAGCATATCTTGTCGTCTGCGGTATTCATTAATACGCATGACGTAATTGAATTTTGAATTGTGACCAATCATACGTTGTCGAAGGTGAGGTCAGGTCAACGGTTGCAAATCGCAAAAGCTAACTATTGGTAAGAGTTAGGTCAGGTCAAGGTTGTTCAGTGTTTAAGTTATAAACAAGGTGAACTAGCTTTGAAATCTGAAATTTATCTTGAGCCTTATATCAAAGAAAATTGATATAGCGCAATGGCTGGTGAGATTCAGAAATGGATTAAGGTGGCGCAGGACCTTGGATACGCAGAAGATGCTGTTAGAGAATATGTCAAGGACAGACAGAATGAGATTAGGGAAGATAAAAGACGCGAGGCTGAAAAAGAAGATAAAACGCGTGAGGCTGAAGAAAGGCTGCGTCTAGCTGAACTGGAAGATCAAAAGGAGGATAAAAGACGTGAGGCTGAGGAAAAGCTACGTCTAGCGGAAATGGAGAAGGAGATAAAACTTAAAGAACTAGAACTCCAGATGACACGTGAGACAAGACGAGAAGATGGAGATAGGATACGACTTGATGGAGATGGAGAGTATTCTGGACAGGCAGATAATGCCAAATATGTTAAGATGCCCATCTTCAGAGAAGAAAAAGATTCTTTAGATGCCTATCTCCTCAGATTCGAGAGGACATGTACAGCATACAGGGTTCCGAATGAGTTATGGGTTTTAACACTAGTAAAGTCGCTTCAAGGCCGAGCACTCGAAGTGTACGAAAGAATGAGTATAGAAGAATCTCAAGACTATGAAAAGTTAAAGGAGAGACTACTCATAAGGTTCAAATTGTCAGAATCGGGGTACAGAAATTTGTTTAAACAAAGCCCTAGAGAAAAAGACGAAACTCCGGAACAATATGTAGGAAGACTTAAGCGTTACTTAAGACAGTGGCATCAAATGTCAGGCTTTAGTGAAGACAAAGAGGGTTTGGAACAACTCATACTGAGAGACCAGTTCTTCATTATGTGTGACAATGATATGAGACGCTTTCTAAAGGAGAAAGGGAAACTAAATCTTGAGGAAATGTTGCAACAGGCCCAAAACCTCAGAAGCGAGAGAATCAGATGAAAGGAAATGGATTCATACTCAGAAGAATAGAGACAAAGAATCCAAAACGCAACCGAGGGACAATAAGCAGAAGAGTTTTGAGAATACAAGCAGCTCTCATAACAAATTTAGAGAACAGAGGGAGTTCAGAGATAAAAATCAATTCAAGAGTAATTGGAAGTTCTCCGACAACAAGAAATATGGAGTAGAAACGGAAACCCAGAAGACGGGATGTTTCCGCTGTGGATCAAAATTTCACAGAATAGCCCAGTGTAGTGAGAAAGATAAGACAGGGAGAGAACATAGAGTAGCAACAATGCAATGCGACGAGGAATCAAATGAAAATGGAGATAAACAAGAGGCAGTAATTTCATACTGTTCTGCATACGTTGAACAAGAAGGAAAATGTATAATAGAGGAACACAAGTATCAGGGACCAGTTGTAATTAATGGATGTGAAACGAAAGGAGTCTTTGACACTGGTTCGAATTGTGTTGCTGTAAGAGAGAGTCTGATCAAGAAAGATGAATACATAGGTCGAAATATGATATGTACTTTCATGAATGGTACTAAACATGAGTATCCGATGGCAAAAGTCGCAATACAGAGCGAATACCTCACAGGCGTGGTAGAAGCTGCTGTGATCAAAGATCTAGAAGTCGAAACGATCATTGGATCAAGAGTAGAAACTATAGAAGATTCTAAATTGAATTTGTGTTATTGTGAGGCTGAAGTAGTAAAGTGGAAGAAAGAGGCAGAGACAGATACTGAAGAGTTCACTAGCAAGGTCAGAGTAAATGAAATAGATACTAAATGCCTTTATGATACAGGAGCAAATTGTGTCGCTGTGCAAAAGAGATTAGTGAAACCAGAACAATACACAGATAAATTTATGGTGTGCAGATTTGCTAATGGCAAGAAAGAAAAATATCCCATGGCAAGAATTAAAATTGAAGGAAATGACTTCAAAGGTGTGACATATGCTGTAGTGATAGAATCCTTAGTGACCGGATTGATCACGGGTCCGTGTCTATACGAGAAGAGTATAAACAGGATTCAATCGAAAGGAAAACATGATAAAGAGAACACGGATAAATCATGTGAACCTAAAATTAATAGAGCCAAAGCAGAGAAAGAGAAAGAATGGAGTGTAAAGGGTCGTGACGCTGAAGGGATGAGATGCAATAAGGCTAAATCATCCATAGAAGCTCAGAACACAACTGGACATGATTGTGAAATTATCACAGAAACAAGAATAAATGACGGAGTGGAACGAAACGGCAAAGCAGAAGTGGTAATAGCAGGATGCACGACACGAGCACAGGATGAGATAAAAGGGAGACGTGTCGAACGACCACTGAAAATACCAGAAGTAACAGGTTTAAATCTCAAACCAGAGGAGATAATGGAACCTATAGAACCCAGGTCTAGCAGAAGAAACCATTTAGTGGAGAACAGAAATAATGAAGAGAATAAGAAAATGGGATATAGGAAAGGAAGAAATTGGCAGGAGTCCAAGTTATATTACATGAAGACATCCGAGAGAGCGGATGTAACGGAAAAGAAGAATTACGGAAATGACGGGGGATTTCATAGGTCTGATCAACAGGCGATGCAGACAAATTATAGATACGGAGATAATAAGTGGAATTGGCGAAGGCCAAGATGTAAGTCAAGCTGGAAGTCACGTGAGGACTATGAGAAGAAAGATTGCAGTAATGATAATAGAAAGCAATACAGACCATGGAAGGCCAACAGATGGAGAAATTCTGGGAGAAACCTAGAAAGATCCTGGAGAAGAAGCGGAGAAGAGAAATATGTAGAATGCAGGCGTGAAGTTAGCTACTCAGAAGGTAGTGACGATGAGTCGGTCGGTGGTAAATGGTTGAGTTGGAGAGAGAGGGGAAAGTATGACAGGAAGAAAGGAAATCCCAGGTATCATATGACATGGAAATGTCGAAATGATTGGAGAACGGTTGAAAGATAAGCCCAGTGCGAGGTATTTAAGTAATTTCATGAGGCGGTAATTTAATAAGGAAAATTCTGTAATTAAGGGTTATAGATATACAATGATTTTATATTTTTAGTTAAGGAAATGATCACTAGGAGTGATCTATGAGTTAAGTTACTCAAGAGCTACAGAAGAGCAGCTGTAGGGAAAATTTAGAGAAAATAAGTAGATGAGAAGTTAGTGGAACTTGGTGTTGAGATAAACAGACATGAAGTTCAGGAGTTATTTAAAAAAATAAGTAGTTGTAGAGGTAAGATGTAGTTAAGGTTAAGATGCAAGGAGAGAATCCTTGTAGTAATTGGTCAGGTGAAACCTAATTTTGGTAGTGAGGAAAATTTAAGGAAAATGAGAAACAAGTAAGAAGTTTTCTGGGAGCAGTAAACTATTACAGGAAATTCATACCAAACTGTGCGATGATAATGAAACCACTCACAGAATTAACCAAGAAAAATGCCAAAGTAATTGTGGAATGGACTAATGAATTGGAGAGTGCATTCACAGAACTCAAGAAGGTGTTATCAGAAGCACCAATATTAAAACTACCAGACCTAGACAGAGAATTTGTAGTTAGAACAGATGCATCGAATGCAGCTGTAGGAGGTGTACTGATGCAAGAATACGATGGAGTGATGCATCCGGTGTCATATGTAAGCAGAAAGTTGAGCGACGCAGAAAAACGATATTCTGTAGAGGAACGAGAATGTTTAGGAATGATATTCGGGTTGAAGAAATTTAACAGGTATCTTTATGGAAAGGAATTTGTGATGGAAACAGATCATTGTAGTTTACAATACTTGAAGACGGGTAATGTGAAGAATGATCGTGTGATGAGATGGAATCTGTTATTGCAAAACTACAAGTTTAGGATAAGATACATTAAAGGTAGTGATAATGTAGTGGCAGATTACTTAAGTAGAGGATTAGAATAAGCCAATTAGAATAGTTATAAGTAAGATAGTAATGTAAGTTATGAAATGATAGGATAGATTATCGTTTCATGTATGATTAGTTAAAGGATTAAAATGTGTGTTACTTTAAAGTATAAGTTAAGGGATTATTAAGTCAAGTTAATATATATTTCACTAGTTAAAGTTAGACCAGTTGGAACAGTAAATGGTTTTACTAGATAACTGATATATGTTAATATAAGTTGTGTAGATAAGAATATTGTGTAGTTAGGTAAGGAGTCATAGTTATTTTAAGAAAAAAATGTATTATTTCTTTGATTGTGGGGGGTGATGTAATGATCTCCCAAACCACACAATGATTCCCAGCTACACAACATGCTATAAGATGTTATAGTGTAGAGAAGAATCTATTTAGATTATATAATGTAGGATTGTAGAGCTACATAAATGTAACTTAATTAAAATGCCAGCAGCTAAGCCAGCATTGTAGGGATTAATTAATATTAGATAGAGGGGTTCATCATATCTACGCAAAGGACAGCAGACGATGTGGACTCACCTCATTGGTCAGTACGAACAGCTGATCAAAACCGTTATGGCGAAGCGGCTGACGACTCGGTAACCAAGCAACCGTGGTGACGTGGCGTGGAGATGTGGCAGTTCGATTTTTGATTTCAACTGAACAAGACGTTCTAGAAATCTTGAGTGGATCGACTCGGTGGATGTTGGACTAAGTCGATGAGAGGGCATCGTTAGTCAGTGTGATCGGTTTTGCGAAACGATCGATGCAGTTGAGTTTATAAGTCGAGACGTTGGACAGCGAGGATCGAATAATTCGAGTGAAACGCTCTCGTAACAAACCGTTGCGAAGCGTGACTTTCCATCATAGGAAGTCGACATTTGCGAAGCGATCTTGTCAACGGACTTAAAGAGTTATTCCGCGAGTGAAGTGTACGTTACTCTGGAGTAGTAAAGCACACACTCGGGTTGTAACGACGGTCTCTTTGGGAGAGACATCAAGCTACGAGAAGTCACGAGAACGGTGGACAGTCGAGCTTCGACGAGGGAGAAACAAGGCGATTTGCGAATTGAGCCGTGAACTCATCAGATGAACAAACGGATGAAAGACAGCTTTTCCACGAGGAACAAACTGTGAGAACATTCCGTGCTAAAGGGTCTTACTGGGAGGTAGCAATAGGCAATAAAATCTAGATAGTAAAGATGCTGGCTAGGTAGGGAATAAGTCAAAGTAGACATAGGGTAACTAGACATTGAACTGTTACATGCATTAACTGATATACATTATATTCTTATTCATTTAAATGCATACCCATGTGTTCTCTGTTCATTTCCCTAGTCAAATAGATAGGCCTATGCATTTCCTTGTCCAGTAAAGACAAGATGAAACAGAACTAAAGTAGTCGTGGGTGTAGAACATAACACTAAGCACTCTTAGTATAGGGTGGCGCTACAGTTTCCAGAGAGTAGTCCAAAAGAGGTCCAAGTCCGATTTCCAGGGTACCAGATCAGGTGAGGCAGAGTAGCTGTCAAGGCGGGTGTCGTTTACGGCGAGAAGAATGGAAGGCGGAGGATCAGATGAGTCAGGTTAGGAGTACTTGAAAAAGTGAGACTTCAGTTTTGAGTGGAAAGCCCGGGGTGATAGATAGAGGAACAAGAGGAGGATGAAGGACGCGTTGCAATGATGATGGAGGCGCTGAGAAACTGCGGAATTCAGGGTAGAGATCATTCCAGAGGCGTGGTGCTGTGATGGATGTGGCTCGGTTGGAGAACTTGAGGCGAGTAGTGACTGGGTGTCGAGAAAGACTGAGATAGGACGATGATCGGGTGGAGCGGGTTGTCTGAATGGTGAAGAGATCACGAAGACACTTGGGCTGGGAATATTGTAGGAGTTGTAGGTTAGTGATAGAACTTTGTAGTGGATTCGCTCTTGGATTTTTAACCAATGGAGTGATTTGAGGATGGGAGTGATATGATGATGTCTGGGCGTTCTAGTGACAGCTCTGGCTAGTGAGTTTTGGATAAGCTGTAGACGCTTGATTTGAGTGGATTCAAGGTTGAGAAAAAGAGAATTGCAGTAATCAAGCTTCGAATGAACAATGGAGGTAGCAATGGTGGAGGCAGTTTTAAGGTCGAGCATGGATCGTATGCGTCGGAGGTCACGAATGTGCATGAAGCAGGAGCGCGAGAGGTTGGAGATGTGGTTAGAGAAGGAGAGGTGTGAATCAAAAATAACACCAAGATTGCGAACAGGGGAGTCAGAGGTGAAGGTGAGAGACGATGATTTAGTCGAAAGGTTTATGGAAGGATCAGGGATTTTCTTGATTTGATCAGGAAGGCCTAGGATGATGAATTCAGTTTTGGAATGGTTAAGGCAGAGGAGATTGGATGACATCCACTGTGAAATAAGGTCAACCACGTTGAGTAGTTGTGTGATGGCGGTGGAAAAAGAGTCTGGGGAGAAGGATATGAAGAGTTGGGTGTAATCTGCATAGAGATGGTGGTCGACAGAGGAAGATTTTATGAGATGACTTAAAGGAGTGGTGTAAAGGATGAAAAGCAGTGGTCCCAGGACGGAGCCTTGAGGGACATCACAGGAAAGAGGGAGGGGTTGTGAGCAGTGGCTGGAGGCTTTAACAGAGAAGGATCGGGAAGACAAGTAGGACTGGAACCAGAGTAGAGCAGTGTCAGAGACGCCAAACCAAGAAGATAGTCGTTGAAGAAGAAGGCTGTGATCAATGGTGTCAAATGCGGCGGAGATGTCGAGAAAGCCCTACGTCATACAGAAAAACGGATATCATTTTTGAAATCAGCAGACTAAAATCTTTTAGAAAAATATGTTTTGCTATACTACATGGACACAAAAGAAAAACCTGGACATTAGCTTCAGAATTAGCATCAAGATTAGCAGGGCTGTAGTCGAGGGTATACGCGGGTATACAGCGTGTACTCACCTCTGGAGCCCGTATACTCACTTCACAAAATATTTTTTGCGGTATACTCACCTCTGTGAACGTATACCATAAGGAACACTTGGTTGCATCCGTGTACCTGCCCCAGTTCAAGTTAAATTTTTTGTCGGAGGACGCCAGACTGGATGTGAACCGCAATGTTTTAGCCTATGTCCAACAAGTAAAAGAGTTAACTACTTGTCATCTAAAGTAGTTAAACTGTAGTCATAACTACTTATTTTGGAAGTAGCTAGTAGTTGGTCCCCATCGTGGTTAATTTTAGCATAGGTGATGCATCAGAAATTGAGTAGGCTAATTCCGTCATTTCAATAGCTTAAACGCTCACCAAATCGTTTCCATATTTCGAAAAAATTTCTTGATTGAGAAGGGGCACAGCCCCCTTCCCAAACCCCTCCCCTCAGTGTTTCGGAGGACTATTCGGTAGCGTGTTCTCATTTTTTTCGGAAAACTAACCTGTAGCGTATACTCAGTATTACTCACCTCTAATTTTACCACTACAGCCCTGAAGTTTAGACGTTGAATTTCTTGATTGAGAAGGGGCACAGCCCCCTTCCGAAACCCCTCCCCTCAGTGTTTCGGAGGACTATTCGGTAGCGTGTTCTCATTTGTTTCGGAAAACTAACCTGTAGCGTATACTCAGTATTACTCACCTCTAATTTTACCACTACAGCCCTGAAGTTTAGACGTTGACGTACAGATGCCTAGAGTGCTTGGCTCGGTCAAGCAGCCCAGCATGCAAATACACCATCACAAAGATTTTAAGAAATTTCTACTGGTGGGATATTTTGAAAAAGGACACGTTTCGTGGGTAATTTAAGTCGAAAAACATTGAATCAGAGAAGTTGGGAAAAGGACATATTTGTAGCTAGTGCAGAAAGCGCCACAGCCTAATTACTCGTTATCATTGAGAAAATTCAACTTCAAGCCTCAAGGTCATAATAAAATAAACTCAGATTTTAATAATTTCTTCATTGGTGGCGACTGGTGGGACTAAAAAAGACAAAATCCACTGGTGGGGAACTTGGGAGGGCTGGTGGGGAATTTGCACACCAGTAAGCCTGTTGACATGTTGAAAAATCCGCTGCTGACCCATCCTTGCATGGAAAATGATACTCAATTTATTATAGTTGCATGTGTTTCAGGTATCCCAAAATAGCCTTAATTTAACCCCAAATGCTCCCAGGAGCGTTGGCGGCTGGGGCTCCGCCCCAGACCCCGCTGGGGGAGCTTACGACGCTCCCCCAGACCCCCTAATCGCTAGTAGCTCGCTTCGCTCGCGGTTCGCTTTGCTCACCTCGTTCCCACCTACGCGTGGTCTCATGCTTGTGCGTACACCAAAAAAATCTTGGAGGCGCCCCTGCGCTGAGTAAACAGGTTTAAAGAGTCTATTATAGACCTCAATTAATCAAAGAATTAACAGCAGCAACTGAACTGAGCAGCGAATTCCAAAGCTTCGGACCACCGACCGAGAATTCCAAAAAGGTCCAAAGCACGTATTTCTTATTTTTTATTAGTCTGTCATAAACTTTTAAGAAAGAATAGAAATAGAAAGTAATTTTTTTAAAGAAAATGACAATTAGCCAGTGTAACACCAGAGAAAACAGTCGTTTTGCAAAGCATATAGATTACTTAACGGTCCGCAAAGGTTCACCAGTCACTCTAATACAGAGTAAAACGGGGAGGCGACCTGACCGACGTCTCTGATGAGCGTAGACTCGGATCCGACCTGGGCTGGTGAACCAAAGTCCTCCGTGCCCACCTTCTCGTGGTGCGGACCGTTAGTACCCTTCCTAGGAAGGGGAACGAACGGGCACGGCAGGCAAAACCAGGGGAAGGCAATGGCAAACCACCCCTGTTAACTTGCCAAGAGAATCGTCATGAGACACACCAAGCCAAAAACGGTGATAGTTGCGGATTACGGGACTTGTCATCGAATAGGAAACAATGGAGAGTGCTCACCATGACGATCGCTAGAGCTCCATGAGCTGACAGCACAAGTGACAAGTGAAGTAATAGAAAGCACTCCATTGAAAGGATATATAAACCTACACTGGTTTCTTGACAGACCTGTATATATCCATTTAATTCTGTTAGGCTACATTAAAGCCTATAATTCAGTGTATACTTTAGGAAACTGTTCTACCTGCTATTGTGACGTCTCGAAGATGAGAAACAACTGGATCCAACGCTAAATTGTCGGCAGTCGACAACTGCAATAACAGGCCAACATTGATATGCACCCGACTCGACTACGGCAATGTCATTTATGCATGTCTAACTCATTCCTGCACTACAGCTGTATCTTGCGGCTCGGATAATTAAAGACGAAACTCGAATTTATTTATTTATTTTATTTATTCCGGATATTTCTATAGCGCCTCTCGAAGTCTACTACTACTCAGAGGCGCTCCCGACTACAGCAATGGTACACTGTGTCGGAATTTTCACGCCGAAGCGCCACGAGCAATTGCGAGTGAAGGACTTGCCCAAAGTCCGTACGCAGCGCCTAGAGTGGGATTCGAACCTGCAACCCTCCGGTCACAAGGCGCCGAACTTACCACTGAGCCACCACGCCCCACAAATTGGTAGGCCTACATATTCAGTCTTATGTTGGGGAAACTGCAGTGGTTATCTATGCAAGAGACATTAAGTTTCAGATCTTAATGCTTATGCGCAATCACAGGCGTAGACTCTGGGGGGTCAGCCGGGGCACGTGCCCCCCCCCCAATAATTAAGGAGCCGGGGCAATGCCCCCAAAAATCGAGAGAATTTCTTCAAATATTAAAATACTATGTTTCAATATAGACAAATTTCTTCAGAAACAGAACATCAGAGACACAGAACTGAAATTCTATCAGAAATTCATAATGAAAACAAAGATTTATTTTTATCTTCCATATCTTCAATACGAAACAAATTTACATGTAAACAAAACGCCCCATTTCATACGCATTAACGTAAACCGGAAGCCTCTGCTGACTGTCCAGACCAGAGGTGAAAAAGTTTTTCCGGTATTTGGTTTTAAACAAAAACAAAAGAAGAAGAAAACCACAAAATATGTTTTTTGTTTGTTTAAAAAAAACAAAATTTCTTATTTTTCTAGAAGTTATTTTAATAACATTGATTTAATGATTTTAAATTTTCGGAAATCGCACCTGAATTAAACTGAGTTGGAGCTCTTGTTGATGCCATTTTTCATGATTTTTATGATCCGAAATCCAAAAATCTTAAAAACAACCAAAACTACAAAAACGATAAAAACGAGAAAAAACGAGAAAAAAACAACAACAAAAAATCAACTTCATATTGGAAAAACTTGTTTTTCTGGTCCAGACCCCATGCCCCCCCCCCAATATCTCGGACAAGTTTACGCCAGTGTGCGCAATTGTCTTGGAGGCTGTAATGATTACAATTATCTCTAGTGGCTCTGTGCATCTCGGACTTATTCGATCATGCCTATGCTGGCCCTACAGAGCTGTTTCTCCGGCCATAACTTTCCGTGGTCCGCCATGAAGTTTTGCTGTTTTCGGTTTATATTTCATAAATAAATTGCCTAGCAGCCTGCGACATGAGTTAAACTTTTCAATCGGATGCAACGTTAAAGGCCTACATGGCCCGACCAAACCAAATCCTCCTCGGTAACCTCTCAACAACTGCACGCCAATTGCCAATGATGCACCAGAGATTCGCAGTTGGAAGAGATCCCAATGAGGAAGATCGCTGGGGCCTTCCCATTGCCTTCCCATTGCCTTCCCATTGCCTGTGCCCGACAGCGATGAGCTCAACAGATTGTTAGCTATAATTTTTGGAGTTAAGAAAGCGATACACAGCAAACAGCATCAGTTTGGTACATTATTTAGAAAGATTCATTAACTTTCACCAGAAATAGATTGTTCTGGGAATGATTTTGTTGGGACAGAACGGAAATTAGGGTGTTCTAGCCTCTTGTGATAAGTCCCATAGCTGGCGCATTGTTACAAATGAAAGAAGCATCGTCGGTCGGTCTGCCTCAAATTGTTTTTCCCTTCTGCATGGAAGCTGCGGGTTCTCATGGCTCATATGTCTGAAAACCTAGAGCAGTCGGTGCGTGTGTTAATTTTTTTTACAAATTTTAAGTGAAATAGGGACATACCTGAAACAGTACACTGACTACAGCAATAGAATTATCTCCTCCTGATGCTTGTACTACTCCGGCATAGCGACTTTCATCGTACGTTACAATGTGCATCTAAAGAGAGTTTAAGCAAACTCGTTCAGTCTCTGTTGTCTACACTTTACAATGGTCTAAATACTTTGTCTAATTATGTTCATTTACCACACGGAAACGGCCAATATATAATTATAATTTACTCTTGTTAACAACATCCTTTATTAGAGGCCTTTAATTGACATAGCCTTGTATGTCATCAGAATTATTCCAAAATTGTATTTAATGCGATTTAGGCTATAAATAAGCCTACAATCCCATACGAGTTCAAACCTGCTGAGAGGACTTAATGTATTTATATATTATGAGTGGCGCTATATAAATTCTCGATTACAATTACAATTACAATTACAATTATACATGTATGTTGCGTACATCATTTGCACACAATTGCCTCTATCATCGAGCAATTTGGTGAACTCGAAAGTCAACGGTAACTTCTGCAATGCAATGGGAAATCTGAGAGCAGTTATATGGCCTATTTAGGGAATGCAAACCCGGGTTTTGCCTACCCGGGTACCCGGGTAACCCGGGATTTTTCGGAACCCGAAAACCCGGGTTTAACCGCGATTGAAACCCGGGTTTGAACAATGACATTAAATTTTCATTACTATTTTATTATATTAAAATGTAGCCTAACAATATAAATGTAGCCTATTTCGGATGCATATCACTATCGTTAATATACTACAAATGCAGCGAAACTCGAAAGATTAACAACAACAAAGGAGGCCTGCAGGTGAAACAATTATGTTTGAGCGTAATACAAACTTTGAGCACCACATAAGCCACAACAGCTTCCACTCTTCCACCCTAAATGAAGACAGCTTCCGCTCTTGAGACTGGACGGAAGTAATGTCCCCTTTGTGACAGGTTGGACCCGCACGTGCAGTCTTGTCCTCTGCATCGAACGCAAGTATGGGACCCCACAGCCAAAGTGAGGGACGGACATCTGCCAAACCTGTCTTCGTCATCGTAAACCGCGGTTGAAACCCGGGTTTGGCGTGATTGAAAAGCGTCACTTTCATCGTCGTTCACGCCGTGAAACTCACAAATGCAGAGTAATGGAAATATAACGTTAGTACTGCACTTGGTATTACGTAATACTATTTCTACTTACTTATTTATCTGCTCGTTCCAATTGTTTATTCGTGACGTTATATGAGTGAGGCTTCACATTTCACACAACCAGTGATTAGGCCGAATGTTGAGTTTGTTAACTCGTGACATTACCTGTCTGAACGCATTTCAGTGTGGATGGCGTCTAACCGTTTCAAACTAAATGTAACGAAGTCCGAGTTTCTGTGGTGCACCACCCTCCGGCGTCGCCATCTACAGCGTCCTTTTCTTCGCCTCGGCTGTCCTACGGCGCTATATAAATCGTCTTATTATTATTATTATTATTATTATTATTATTATTATTATTATTATTATTATTATTATTATTATTATTATTATTATTATTATTATTATTATTATTATCCAGTTCGCATGGTAGCGGTAAACTGTTCTTATATAAATTTAGTGACTTAAAAAGCAATGCTTAAATCAGCAAATTTAAAGCGCGGTGTTTGGGAACACTTTATCGTTCGCGATTCTGTGGAACAGACGGCTCAGTGCCAGTTATGTAAATCGAAACTGAAAATTGTCGGCGGTTCAACACGATGTATGCATATTCATCTCCCGCCCAAGCATAAGATAAACCTGCTCAAACACAAGGACGTAGATGACCCTTGTCATCTGCAGAACTTTGGACTTTGTAGCTGCATACAACGACGTTGTTCTTATCGCAAAACATAGTTCAATAATACTTATCATGTAAAGTTTGGTAAATCCGGTAAAAACCCGGGTACCCGGGTTTTTACTGGCGCCAAATCCGGAAACCCGGGTTTGTAAAAAACCGTCGGTTTTGCATTCCCTAGGCCTATTGCAATTGACACTAGGAGTAGCCAGGACGCAATCGCATTCAGAATGTCACATTATATACAAGATTAAGTTAGACTCAGAACAGCCAATGGCCGATGCTGTGCCTTTCATACACGGATATTATTCAATCGTAATCTCGAGGTTTTTACAACGCCCAAAACGCGAAGTCGCGGGAGCCAGCTTATTCACTGCAGACGTTTAGTCAAGACAAAATCGATAGGTGGAAGAGGTAAAAATCGATTCCAGGTCAAAATTGAAAGGGATCAGACAGGCAGACAGTCAGGCGACTAAGGTGGGTGGTGTTAAGACTTGAAACGGCGATGGAGGTATGAGGGGAAGAGGAGGAGGAATCAGGATAGAAGAATATGCACATAAAACTTTTCGACATTTCGCAGCAGTGATGTCTATGGCGGTTCAGAAATCGCCATTGCCACGCCCCGTCGCCGGAAGACTACCATTCATGCAATTGTCTTGGGAGGACATTTGATACCACCTGATTTATTATTATTCTCCGCCTGTCTTTCAGACTATGCACTATGAGTGTCTCGTTTACCAAATCATCACGTCTGACTGTGCATCTGCGCATAGCATAATAATTTAAGTCGATAGTGATTGCATGATGACGTCTTCCGCATCGTCATCATCATCATCAGCAGCAGCAGCTGAACATAAAAGTCAGATAACGCACTATTTGAAAGCATCATCAGCCATTCATCCTTATCCAGTCATCCGGATGACCATTCGGTTATCTGCCTAGAAGTATTCAGCGTTCAGCTACTACGAACAATATCGTGTTTGAGAAACGCTCAAATAGGTTACTATTAAAATTGCTTCACAGTTTAGAGGTTCTAAGCAAGCGAAGTAAAACTGAAGATATAATCGGTAGTCTAGATAAAACATGACAGAGATAACATAAACATCTCTACCTCTATAGGAAAACGTTGTCCATCGATCGTGTGTTCAGATCCTTCCGTATCCATGCTGCCCCAATGGAAATGAACACCGCCTACCCGGAACTTTCCAGCGAGATCACCTCCAGAAATATGAACTGATGTCTGGTTGAAGTCGAAGTTAACTGGTCATGATAAGAGAAAACACAAAATTGTGAAAGTAAACTTATTAACTAGACAGGTCAAAGTTTTTTTATGCTAAATATGAATTATATAAAGGAGCCCCTAATCATTGACAAAATTACTGATTCGATTATGTAGAGAAGGAAAAGAAATTCGGAAAAGAAATATTCGTTTGAAAGGAATGCGTCTTTCGAGGAAATGCCTTCGCAGGATTAGAGTCCAATGTGGGATTCAGTCTCATTCGTTTCTGTATACACACATGGATAATTTTGACTATGTGAGGGAAGAATATCCCTGCAGTACCTCTTTTCCAATCTGGTGCAAAATAAACATATTCGATCTCTAGTGAACTAGTGAACTTTGCAAACTGGACGGCGTAACCTATGAACATATTATTAGCCTACTTTCGTAATTTAACTTTACAATGCATGTATTATCATCATCTTCAGTGGTGGCTCTACACGAGAAGAGGCGGTCAGGCCCAACATTCACCCACTGATCCAGTCAATGATTTTTTGCCACTTTATTGACATTAGAATAATATGCTAACAATTATTATTATATGGCTCATTGGCAGTCTGAGAAAGTTCGCTGAAAAATGACAAAGGTCACAGATAATTACAGAAATATGGTGAGGACTAAAACAGGCAACATAAAAATTAACGGACATAAAAATATACTGGGGTCGTCATAGTCCACATGACTAAATGATCTTTACAACCTTCTTGGCGGTTGTACTACATGGAAGCTCGGGTTACTCCCCCACGTGTTCAGGAAGCCTAGAGCCGCTACAGAGCAGCACCAAGCAACCTAAGCCGTCTACCATTAATTCATGTCTACTATATTGTGTGACTAAATTTATAGGCTGTGTAGATACAGGACATAAATCTTATAGTATAATAGCCCACTGTGGGCATTACTAGCCAATAGGTTAGAATTCTCGCCTTGCAACGCGCAGAGTACGGATTCGAGTCTCCTCTGAGATGGTTACCCCGGTACTTTGTGAGGACATTGAGCAAGTCCTTCACTCACAAGTGCTCAGCGCCATCGAATGATGCTTGGTCATTAGATAGTGGAACTTAATAAATGCGTAACAATAATAATTTTTATTATTATCATCATCATTATTATTGTTAATATTATTACCATAATTATAATAATAATAATAATAATAATAATAATAATAATAATAATAATAATAACAATAATAATAATAATAATAATAATAATAATAATAATAATAATAATTTGTACCTCGGGCCAATAATAATAATAACAAATAACAATAATAATGAAATTAATAATAATGATAATGGTGATGATGATGAAGATGATGATGATGACGACGACGACGATGATAATAATGATGATGATGACGACGAGGACGACGACGACAACGATGATGATGATGATGATGATGATGATGATGACGACGACGACGACGATGATGATGATGATGATGATGATTATGATGATGATAATGATAAAGCACCTAAGCTTAAGGAGTTTATAATGCGGCCAACTGAGAAGGACTCTCTGGACAGATCAGATCGAACGTAAATAAGATCATTATCACGTTGCGAAAACTAAGAGATAAGACGCACACACAAAATTAACAACCGCTTAGAGTAGACCACCATAAGTTACTACCTACTTCTTATCCAGTAAAATTTAACTAGCACAGGTCAACAAGTGTCTACCTGTGTGTCCATTATTGACTACAGTCACTGGGCTGTTGATCGTTAGATTGATAACTAGATTGATCTGTGTAAGGTCTGTGTTTTCTTCAGTCGATGTCCGCACGATGTTTACAGGCGACTGTCGCGTGTGGCTTATGTCATCGCAGTCTGGATAAGCGACCGACCAGTTCTGCACACCTAATTATGTTGAAATCACATCAAAAAGCAGATCAAGTTCATACGCTCTGGCAATGATAATGATTGTTTTTCACCCAGTAATACGTACGCTTATTATGAGCATAAGAATTTAATAAAAAGAATCGCAAATGTATCGTTTTCTCATCGATCTTCTGCCACTGCCTCTTCACCTGATTCCTTCCAGCGAATCAAAAGCGTTTTCAACAATGATGGAAAACTTATCTTCAATTGTTTTAATTTAATGTTATCATTAAATTCCTATATCATATTCTGTGATCTAATAGATCTTTACACTCACCAATGAATAACAGTATAAAAATCAATGAAACTATAGAAATTGTCTCTGCTTGTTCAGTGAGCTCTCATAAAGCATCGAGCGAAAAACTTAGCCTTCATATAAGCAAAGATTTTATACATATATATAGTTAATGCTATGTATATACACTGTGTCCCGATGAAAAGTGGACCCCAAGAAAAAGTGTCATAACTCGGTCAAAACTTTTAGCATTTGCCTGAAATTTTAAAAACAACAACACTTAGCATATTACCACCAAATCGTAACGCCGTTTGGAGATGTAAGTGAGTTTATCAAGTTCATGAACGTTTGAGATGCAGTACTGAAAAAGGGAAATTTCCAACATACAAGAGCCATACGGAAGTGAAGTTCAGCTACAGCTGGTGTTCAAAATGTCCTCCTTGTTCACGGACATACGACCGTAGACGGGGACGCCACTGTTTGATGGCCCGATCGATGATCACGTGGTCAAACAGCTGCCACTCTTCATTCAGACGCGAAATCCAAACCTAGTGTGCTGGAGGAGCGCGTTTATCGTTCCCGCATTCGTGACGTCGATCATACGATTGATTGAAGAGTGGCAGATGTTTGATTGAAGAGTGGCAGCTGTTTGACCACGTGATCATCGATCGGGCCATCAAATAGTGGCGTTCACGTCTACGGTCGTGTGTCCGTGAACAAAAAGGACATTTTGCACACCAGCTGTAGCTGAATTTCACTTCCTTATGGCTCTTGTATGTTGGAAATTTCCCATTTTCAGGGCTGCGTCTCAAACGTTCACAAACTTGACAAACTCGCCAACATTTCCAAACCACGCTAGGATTTGGTGGCAATATGGCTACTCTTGTTGTTTTTAAAATTTCAGGCAAATGCTAAAGGTTTTGACCGAGTTGTGACACTTTTTCTTGGGGTCCACTTTTCATCGGGACACAGTGTATATATATATATATATATATATATATATATATATTCGGATGTATGTTTGTTTATCTACCTTAGCAGTTCTATTTGACAGACGTTGTTCACCAGAGTGCTGTTTGGCAGCTGGTTTAATAAAGAATATACTTACTTATTTCAGGTAGAGTAAGCATATATTAAATGTAGGCTATAGTCTTACCGTATATGCCAAAATATCTCCAGTGGACATCTTCCTCAGCTGTTGAATTAAATGAAGAAATAAACATTTTTATAGCTTTGCTAAAATGCATGACGAGTGGAAAATATTGAAAGTAAAATACATGCACGCCATATTGTTGGAAATGTGGACTAAAAAACGCACACCCTGTCTACACTGAAATATAGCCTATAATGTGAACGGAAATAAAACGAACCCTTCAATTGTTGTTTCATGATTGACTATCAAAATAGTAGACTTAACCAGCTTAAACGCGCTTAATTGCGCCGCTCACGACTCCTCTAGCTTATATCATGTTCTTTCATCAACTTCTTTGGTATCAAGATATCCACAACGAGACCGAGGTTCTCTGATATTCCACTATCAAATGGGTTTTCATCTCCTGATTGCCACCCCCAACTCTTGATTTCTTTAATTCTGTGACTTCGGTTAAATGCAGTCAATTGTTTTATCGTCTCCTGACAAGCAGTGCCTCCTGCTGGATGCAATTTCACCGTATACCTTCTCAAAAACTGCTTTGATGTGTTTACTACCACCATCTTGGCATTAGTTAATCGGTCGCTTGTTGATGAAGCCTTCCAATCACGTTTCTCCCATGCAATAGTCTATCCTTTACTGAAGAAACCATCTTGGACACCGAAACTGTATATCAAATGAAAAAGTAGCTTCACTTACTCTTCTTGACTACCTGCTACCTTCGACATGGTCAGCCATGCTATCCATCACCTTAGGCACTGGTTTATGTATGTGGCCTACTAGCCCTAAACTGGTTTCAATCATATCTTACTCCCCGCACGCAGTATGCCTTCATCAACGAAGTAATTTCGGACCGGGTATACACCACTCATCTGCGGCGTCCATCAAGCCCTGTCTTCTTGTTATTATTGTTATACTAGCTGTCCTATCCCGTGAAAAATCACGGTATATAAAAACAATTATTATTATAACGTCATATTATAGGCCTATAGCCGTCGTCAAGACAACCGTCAAGACAACCGTCGCCAAGGCGGCAGTATAGTGACGTCACAATAGTGTTTGTTTACGGGACAGACAGACAGACAGACAGACAGACAGACAGACGTACAACGGTTATTATGTAAGTTGATTCGTTTATTACACAATAAGGCTGACATACCGCTTCCTTGTACAGACTGGTTAAATAAGGGAATTTAGGGCCTAAACATTATATGAATTCTAAACATTAGTAGAATTGCCTGGGATGCTAGGCTGGCATATTCGTCATTTCTAATAGGAAAAGCATGTTCGTCATTTCAAGCTTCTATAGAGAACGCTTGGTATAGCCTATAGTTTCTACCATCTCTGTCCGGAAGTGAAAAGTCATGTGGACTTAGGTTATACTATATCAAATGAAAAGGTAGCATATAGCTTGCATAGTTCGAGAATTCGTGACTTTCGGTTTTAAAATTTGTAAAAATTCGCGAATTTTTGGTCTATTTTAAAATTCGTAACAATTCGTAAAAATTCGCTGGGCCATTGTTGGGCCCTTTTTACATTGACAGTGGCGTTTTGCAAAAACAGCGTAAACAACAACAACAAATGTGATGACGTCATGATTTGTTGTGTTAAGCTTCTGCTTAGAATATGATGTAATTTCAATATAAAAGTTGATTACGTAACGAGTTAGTTAAAATCTAATTTCTTAAGGATGAAAGAACATGGACCGCAGTGGAAGTATGTAGTAATTTTGGAGGAGAAGGAAAGGGTAATCCAAAAATACGGTGTTGTTTTTGTGACAAGGAAATTGTTAGTTGTTCTGCCCGAATTCTGAAATAGAAGAACAGCTCGGTGAACGTTGCCAACCATTTTTAACCATGTTTGGTTGCAAGCTGTGTTAGTGACTGACTGGTGACACTGGAGCTGGGCCACTGGTGGTTTTTTGTTCTGCTGAGTCAGTCACACACCCCAACTATGATAGAAATCGAAGATCAAGACTCCAAGTAGAACAGCAACTGAATATCAGTACTATTGTGTTTCTAGGCCTAGTCAGCTATCTTTTACGGCTGATTGATTGATTACCTATGACATTGACATTTAGGCCTTTTATTTGACATTTAGGCCTACCTGCTGCAGTTTTAAAATTCGTTAAAATTCGTTAAAATTCGTGAAATAATAAAACAATAAAATTCGTTGCCATGGCAAAAATTCAATTATTTTATTATTTCACGAATTTTAACGAATTTTAAAACTGCAGTTTTAAAATTCGTTAAAATTCGTGAATTTTTAAAATTCGTAAAATTCGTAAAATGCGAATTCTCGAACTATGCTTGCTTGTGTAGACCTATACCACTCCGCTAAGTGTTTTACTAAGTCAAAACGGTCTGAAACACCATATTCACGTCGGTGACACTCAACTCTACATTTTCTACGATTCCTCCACACCCAATCTCCATCACTCTGTTATTGTACCGGGTACAATAATAGAGTGGCAATACAACGTCTTTTATCAAGTTTAGTCTAGGATGGTAGAAAAAGGACTGATCAATTAGGTTGGAATCCAAAAAAGAAAGAGATGAAAAGATCGGCGGGAAAGAATGAGATGACCACATACGAAGAGGAAGGAAAGAAAAAAAAGGGGGCGACATCTGGAGTCGAGATTCACTCTCGGAAGACGTAAGGGTCGCGACAAGGGACGGCATCGATGGCAAGAGGAATCCGCTCTCGTGGAAGGGACTGGAACGACGACTGACCAAGATGGCCGATCGAAGGACTAGAAGGTCCAGAAGTGAGGTCGACAGTCCAAGAGTGTAGATATGATCAGAAGTTCTAATAGTCAAATAAGGTCGATTTCTGTAAATTAAACGTTGAACTATTATACAACAGAGACGTCAGCGTTACTGGTTTGAATGAAAAGAAGATCACGCAACATCCCGAAGAGACGCCAAGGAAACCACACCACGACCAACAAGAATGTTGCTCAGATTGGTGCTCAAGTAGCCTAATAAGTGAATGAGCAACAATAATTCAAAACATTACAAACTGTTTTATCAACTTAATATCTACTTACAGAACAATGTTTAATAAACTCTTAATAAAAAGCCACTGCGTTAATGTTACAATAACGCCAAAACGGCGTAACTTAAACGATACCAAATCCTTCAATCAACGTAATAAAAAACTGACTAAACAACGTGTTAATAAATACAATACAATACAACTCAGTGCATATTTTAACTGTATAACCAGTGGGACAAATGTCCCAGTAGTTTTAAGATTTGTCCCAGTAGTTTGGGTGATTTGTCCCTGGTAAAGTGGCTTAAACGGGCAACATTTGCCAGCAAATGCTCTAAAATGCATTGTCGTGGCCAACTTTGTCCCAGTAGTCCAAATCCGTTAAAATATGCACTGATACAACTAAAGATTTATAGCACGTTTTACCAAGTCTTGCACGAGAGCGCGTTGCGCTGCATTCCTAGTCATAGTACAATGTGAGTTTTAATTTTGATTTAAATTGAGCAACGGAGCAACGGACTGAAGTTAGAAGATTGTTCCATTCTACATAGGTCCTGAGACCGAGAAGCAGAACATGGCGTGACCATGGAAGTCATGTACGAGGGAGAGGTTTCGGAGTGGATGTGCCAATACGGTAGATGAGGAGTGAGATTTTGAAGGTTACACAGGCACGGATGGGAAGCCAGTGTAATTGTTTCAAGGATGGTGTGTTAGGATCAGTGGCGGCGATCTTGTTTGACAGGTGGGGGGGACATTTTTGAACTGATCTGGTCAAAAAGAGTTTTGAACTGATCTGGTCAAAAAAAGGTCAAAATAATTTGATGACGTTTTTGGTGTTTCTTCAAAATTTGGGGGGTCCGATGTATGGCGTGTTCCCCCCACTCTTAAAGGTACGGTCTTGTCCCTCTCGACCCCCCCCCGACCCGGGATCGCCGTCCATGGATAGGATCTCTAGGACCCAGTCTTGTTGTCAAGACCTTAAACCTCAAGACCATGACCAAGACTTTGAACCTCGAGACCAAGACCAAGACCAAGACTTTGAACCTCGAGACCAAGACCAAGACCAAGACTTTGAACCTCAAGACCAAGACCAAGACCAAGACTTTGAACCTCAAGACCAAGACCGAGACCAAGACCCACATTCAGCCCAAGACTTCTTTTCCTTTACAAAAAATTGTCAAGTCGGACTACTCGCCTATTTAATGAAAACGTAAGTCTTTTATTTTATTCAGGCAAATTAACTTTAAATGCAGACTGCGGAGAATTCCGAATTCGTATTTACAAAAGTTCTTCATGCAAACTGTTATTCCAAATGCCTTTTGTATTTTATAAAAAAAACAATTCGCTCATAATTTTCTGACCAAGACGTGCCTTGTGGGGCTCATAAAAATTCCGCCATCTGACAAAATATGTTCTACAGATGCTGAAGTCGCTGGCATACACAGTTGCTTTTCAAGCACTGGATGTAAATGCACATATCGTGAGCCTTTTTGAAACCCTCTCATAGTTTATCAGACCGTCTGGCTTCAGAAAAAGTCTCGGCAGGGCCTCTAGACACAGCATAACTTAGTTGCTGCTGCCGATGGGTTTTCCTGACCAACAAGACTTGCATCCATCCGTAGGTATTTATGGTAGGCTATGATGCAAACAGGCTTGATAAATTTTTAAATTCTTGAGTTTTGTTAAATGACTGTTCATATTGACAGCCGGTCTTGGTCTTGGTCTTGCGAGATCAAGACCAAGACTTTGAACCTCAAGACCAAGACCAAGACCAAGATTTTGAACCTCAAGACCAAGACCAAGACTTTTGGTCTCAAGACCAAGACCAAGACCAAGACTTTTAAAAACGAACTCGAGTGCACTTGAGACCAAGACCTTGGTCTCGAGGACAACAAGTCTGCTAGGACCAAGACCTTTTACTATATACGAGCGGCCTTGTGGAGAATAGATGATAGAGCCCTCAGTCCTGAACAAATCTTTCTTTCATGCAAACGTCAAACGAGCCCGCAGACCATTTTTTCAACGTTGCAAAAACGTGTATGCGATGCCTGTGTTAATTTGCATCTAAAGTAGGTCTATGCCAGTCACTAATTAAATTTATTCGTGTTTGGTTGTAATTCGTTTGTTGGAATCTTCAAAATGGAATTGAGGTTGATATTATAGGGGAATAAGTTAAATCTGATTTCAGTTCATTGGAATTCGGAGTTGTATTGTTACTACACCAGATCTTGTAATAAGTTTCACAAGGACTATATTCGCACTAAAACTATAGACAGTTTTCAATTCCTTATCGTTGGCCGTGTGTATGGAATTCACTGCCGACTCTTTTGACTAATGTGCCTAATCTAAGTTTTTTTAACTAAACTAAAACAGTATCTTCTTGACTTAGAATGCACCTAGTACTGTTCTTGTATAAAATCAGCACTGATGCAACGTTATTTAAGTATTAAGGTTCAACAAATATCACTGATGCAGCTGATGCTGTTATGTGTAAAAAATGGAAATTGTTGGAAATTGGACTCCCTACCAGAGTAGCAATTTTTTGCTCATTTGGGATAACCCTTTGATCCTGGGCATTTTATGGCTAAATTTCATTGCTACTGTATACAGTGAAGTACTGAAATGCATTGAATCAATTAAATTGTACTTGAATTTGGTGTTCGGTGTCAGGAAACGTCTTGTCTTGTCTTATCTTATTAAAGTTCATGGTTGAGAATATTTGCTCGTAAAACATGCTCTCACGAATATTGAGAACAACTTCAAGCCGATTCTTCAATTCCTTCAACTGTTACATTTTGAGTGGAAAAAGGTTTCGGAAAAAGTGTAAAATTTATTTCCTTAAAACCCTAGTTCAAATGGCATTCGTCAGGAACAGGCCTAGCTGCTCTCCAACCGTACTGAAAAACGTATATCAGGACGAAACTATAAACAAATCTTTCTTTCTGCGAAGTCTTAAGCCAATTCAACTCACTGATTTGTCGTTAAAAGTATGGCCCCATATTTAAAATAGGCCTACTGAAATGGCCATTCATCATGAAACTGACGATTTAGCGATCTTCGCCTAGGCCCGGTACCGTTTAGGCCCTAGTTATAGGATTTTTAAAATCCATGCTCGTCTTGATTAGACCTATCACCCTCACCGATGACGCCAATGAAGTATATAATTTTAAGAATGGCCGACTCATAACTGGAACAAGATCGCGCAATGAGCTAGTTAATGCGCGCAATGAGCTAGTTAATGATCAATGATCTAAATAACAGACTAGAGAATAGATGCGTTATGTTGTTGCAAGTTGCAAACTTTATAATAATGAAGTTCAAATGTTTTCGTGTAATTAGCCTACTGTTCGCGAGCCAGCTTCATCTATCACGTTAACTTGCCCCGAGGGCCATACAGAACATGTTCATGGCTTCATGCGGTCCACAGGTTTTGCACCTATGGTGTAGCAGGAAATAAGGTTATTAGAGGGCTATAATAAGGATAGTTAATTCATCAGCTATTAACTACAGTCCGCGTTTCAATTGGGTCTAATTGTCAGCACATCACAACGACTTGTCTGTTTCTGTAACAGCAATCGCCCTACGTAGGCTAACAGCCACGCATTTCATCACTCCGGAAATTAAACATCTCCTCCGCCGTAAAAGCAGACTGATGAGGTCCCATCGTGTGGAGGAGGCCTCGGCTGTTGCTAATAGAATTGGCAGAGCAATCGCAAAAGCCAATAGAAATGATCTTGGAGGCCTCGATTCGAGAAAAAGCACAAAGGCCCTATGGCAAAGAGAGTGAACCAGCTCACCCAGAATCTTCTCATCGCCACTCAGCGGTTCAGTTCTCCGCCGATACCACTATGCTTCCATATCATCAGATCCGACTTACACTGAGCCCCGCCTCGTTCCACCGCCAGCAACGCCTCTCCTCTCTTTGATGAACGCCAACTTTTCCATCTGCTTGACCGACTGCCACACACCGCTGAAGGCCTAGATAACCTACCGGCCTGGTTTCTGCGTCTGCTCGCTCCGGTCGTGGCTACGGTTCTGCCTCAACTGATAAACTCGTCAGTCCAACAATCCCACGTTCCAACACAATAGAAGATAGCGCTTATACCCCCCAATACCAAAAGTGTCTACTACTTCCTTGTCTAACTTTCGTCTAATCTCTGTCGTTCCCATGATATCGAGAATGACTGAAAGAGCGATCGTACACACTTACCTCTACCCAGCCCTTAACCCCACCCCGGCGTGTGAGGATCTGAAGGACCAATTTAAGTTTCGGCCAACTGGGTCAACTACTGCGGCCATCATTGCCATCTTACACCATATCACAGATATGCTGAAGACCAATGACTTTATTGTAGTCATACCAACCGACTACTCCAAGGCTTTCGACACCGTCCGCCACTCCTCTCTAGTCGAGAAATTGGGAAGATTAGACATACCGGATCATGTCTTTAACTGGCTAATGGAATACTTCGAAGATAGAGGTCATATTACCAGATTCGCCAATGAACTCTCTAGGATTGCACATATTAACGCCAGCGTTGTGCAAGGATCGGTGTCAGTCCTCTCTCCTGCATAGCTGGAGTCTCTGATCTACATCCGATCCACAGTTTTAACATAGGCCTACAAGTCATATATGCTGACGACTCATATTTGTTAGTTGGCTCCTCGCATCTGCACACCGCCTTAGAAGAATTTGAACATAGGCCCTATTACAGTCTGGGCGACAACCTCCGCCTCAATGCCTCCAGAACTAGGGAGATTGTTTTCTTCAAAAAGGAACATAGGAGGAAAGAAACAATCCCGCAGGTTATACCGGGTGCCGAACTGGTTGAAACAATTAAGATTCTAGGTGTAACTCTCTCTTCGGATCTAGGGATGGAAACACATCTGGACAACATACTCGCAACCAGCTCTTCTCTATATGCATTAAGAGTTCTTCGCTCTCACGGTCTCTCATCAGCGTCCCTCCATGACGTCACCAAGGCGACTGCTATTGCACAGATCGTCTACGCCTCTCCTGCTTGGTGGGGCTTCACCTCCCAGAAGGACAGGGACAGGATTGAAAGTCTGATCAACCGCATGATCCAGTTGGGTTTCCTGCCTGCGGATGCGGCCAATGCGGCAAGCATGGCCGAGGCATCTGATGATAGTCTTTTTAAGGCTGTTTGTAAGAATCCCAACCATGTCCTTCGGGGCCTGACCCCCCTCCTCGTAGCACCGGTGCTCATCATCTTCGTACTAGATCTCATAACTTCTCCCTGCCGCACAAAGATGACCGCAACTACATTTCATGCATCCTTTCAAAAAGGGATATATGGATATACACCGTGTCTCAAAATAAACTGTGCAAAATTGTTTCTGTCAGAACTTCGTCAAATTTCCACCAATTTTAATAATTTTTGGTAGGTAGATGGCAAAATAGCTGAAATTTTATGCTATATATAAATTTTCCACCTCACCTGACTCATGTCACCGCACTACCTTGTTAAACGCAGATGTACCAATTTCTTATATAACGCTTAAATTTTATTACATGCAACAAACTATCTGACGACTTAATTAGCACGCAGCAAAGTAAAATATGGTTTACTTAGCAGAGTTTTTAATTGCTATGACAGATCTGCTTAAAAGTGTTAGAGTTGGTGCTCGAAATGTGCCCGCTTACACGGACACAAGCGCTTAGACGGCGACGCCACTGGCCGATAGCAGCATCAACGATCGACTGGTCAAAGTGCGCCCACTCGTCGATCAGACGCGTTTTGAGTTCGTCGACGTTGGCTATTCTGGAGCGGTAAACCTTTTCCTGCAGCACACTCCATATGCTATAGTCGACTGGGTTGAGATCCGGTGAATTCGGCGGCCACAGTGTTGGAGGTATGAAGTCGGGCGTTTCTCGCTCCAGGAAAGAGACAGTGTCGCGTGCTCGATGTGCCGGGGCGCCATCCTGTTGAAAGACAAAAACCTCGCCCTGGGATATCCGGCGTATGTCTGGCAGTAGCTTCTGGCCAAGAAGGTTGTCGCGATAGTAGGCCCCATTCACTCTGACACCCGGCTCGATTAAATGGATTTCAGTGCAGCCAAATTTTGTTGCATGTAATAAAATGTAAGCGTTATATAAGAAATTGGTACATCTGTGTTTAACAAGGTAGTGCGGTGACATGAGTCAGGTGAGGTGGAAAATTTATGTATAGCATAAAATTTCAGCTATTTTGCCATCTACCTACCAAACATTATTAAAATTGGTGGAAATTTGACGAAGTTCTGACAGAAACAATTTTGCACAGTTTATTTTGAGACACGGTGTATAGTGACAATTTCATGTATAGGACCCTGTACTCTTGGCCCTATAACTGTCTTCATAGTCTATTTTGTCTAAGTTGCGTCAGTCAACTTATTGTATGAATAAACGAATTTGAATAATAAATTCAGATGGTTAGGTTTAAGAATGAATTTAGCTGAGATACATGTTTAAACTAGTGTCAGTATAGTTACACTACTTTCTTTATTTATGTCTATTGGGTTTTGTGGGGCAAGACGCCTCCTCGGGTAAAAAAAAGCCCCCATCTCTGCCTCCTCTGTGCTGTGTAAGTGACTGTTAGACTGTTCTAGGGTCTTTTCGTTGTACACCATTGAGATAATTATTAGCCATTTTATTATTTTGATGGTTTGCCTAATTATTTTCAATAAAATTGATTGCTTTTATGTTTCCTTGCAAGGGTTTACCGCCAATTCTGTATCATTAATGGTACAAAAATAGTTTTTAAGTAAATCGAATTATTGCGCATAGTAAATACAGCTTTTATATTACGTTTTGCCTCCCTCTGCCCTATGTATGCTAGTATGCTATGTGTTTATACTTGTATGCATATGCATGCAGGTATGTGATAATGTGAGGCCCTCACGCTCTTATGACGTTCCTAAAAGGCGTTTAAAAGTAGCCAGTTACAAAATACATACCCACCACAGGGCTGTAGTGGTAAAATTACAGGTACACGCTGCCGGATAGTTTTCCGAAACTAATTAGAGGTGAGTATACACTACAGTATTTTGTGAGTATACGCAACAGTATTTTAATATAAATAAATATAAATATTTTTTGAGGTGAGTATACGCGGTCTCTATAGAGGTGAGTACACGCTGTATACCCGCGTATACCCTCGACTACAGCCCTGCCCACACACACTCCCGAACACACACACAGTGTCACACATATAGGCCTATGTGTGTGTATATATATATATATACTAGCTGTAACTCGTGAAAAATCACGGTATATAAAACAATTATTATTGCAGTGATAACAAAACGTCATATTATAGGCCTATAGCCGTCGTCAAGACAACCGTCGCCAAGGCGGCAGTATAGTGACGTCACAATAGTGTTTGTTACGGGACGGACAGACAGACAGACAGACGTACAACGGTTATTATGTTGTTTAATATACTAGCTGTAACCCGTGAAAAATCACGGTATATAAAAAACAATTATTATTGCAGTGATAACAATAACGTCATATTATAGGCCTATAGCCGTCGTCAAGACAACCGTCGCCAAGGCGGCAGTATAGTGACGTCACAATAGTGTTTGTTACGGGACGGACAGACAGACAGACAGACGTACAACGGTTATTATGTAAGTTAAATGTATGTATATATATATAATATATATATATATAATATATATATATATGTATATGGGTATTTCTATAATGCCTGTTAAGAATCTCACAGATTGCTCCATTTAGCGAGCTTTGTCGCATTATCTTCTCTCTCTCTTTAACCGTCCTCGATACGAGGGTTGGTCGCATTGTAGACGATTCTTCTCCATCCTTTCCTGTCCTCGGCTACTCGCAGCAACCTCTCTGTTGATAATCCCAACCATTCGCCAATGTTGTCCATCCACCTCTTCCTTGGTCTTCCTCTTGTTCTTGTAACCGGTACCGTTCCCTGCATAATTTCTTTCTCTAGGCAATCTCCCTGTTTCCTCATTATGTGCCCAAAGTATGATATCTTTCTTCTTTTGATTGATTCCAATAGGTTCCTTTCCACCGCCACCGTCTCCATTACCCATTCATTTGTTTTCTTCTCTGTCCATGATATTCCAAGGATGTTTCGTATGCATTTCATTTCAAATGCCTTTATTCTGTCCTCCTCCCTCTTTTTGATTGTCCAACTCTCACAGCCATACATCATCACTGGCCATATAAGTGTCCTCATTAACTTTAACTTTTTGGGAATTTTTATGTTATGGTTTTTCCACAATTTATTCAGATCTGCTCCTATTCCAAGTCCTCTTGCAGTTCTTATACTTATCTCCCTGCTACACTCCGCGTCTTCTGCTATGAGTGAGCCTAAGTACACGAAAGTTCCCACTTGTTCTATCTTGCTGCCTTGTACTTTGATGTTGCACTGCTTCCCTGTCAGCGCCATACACTTTGTTTTGCTCATGTTGATCTCCAGGCCCTTCTTTCGTCCTTCTCTGTCCAATCGAGACACCAGTTCCTGCAGTTCCGTTTCCGTGCTTGCCATTATCACTATGTCGTCCGCATATCGTAGATTTGTTATCCTCCTTCCTCCAATTTGAATGCCTCCTGTGTATCCTCTCAGAGCCTCCCTCATTACCATTTCTGATAGTATGTTGAATAATGTTGGCGAAATTACACACCTCTGTCTGACTCCCCTTCTTATTATATCTGCCCGTTATTAGACGTTCCTGGGTTCATTTGTATAAAACAAGGCAATGAAGGCTATGTAACCTTCAGCTGTGCGCCTACATTAAAGAAGGAAGGAAACTGACTAGTTCTGACAATAAAATGCACTCTTAAGGACCTCTCAGGCTTGGTCTACAGTCTCGGTGGCCAAAAGTCTCGCTGTCGTCTCGGAGTTCCTATACGGCTCGGTCTACTCTCTGACTGATATAGACGAACATTTCGGTCTTGCGGTCTGGGGTCTCGGTCTTAATGGTCTCGTGGACATCCCTGCATACATGATGCATCCACACACAAGGACAGGTACACATAAGCAATAGTCATAGCCGTCGTTTGTTACACTTACCCGAGACGTAGTAAGCAAAGATGACGCTGACGAAAAACGCTGAGAAGACAAAGTTTCTTAAGACGTTCGTCGCCATTTTCTTTTCGCTATCGGAGAAGTTGAAGGACTAAATAAAAAACAAATAAATGTCTCAGTACTATTTAATTTTAACAAACCATGTAGGCCTACCTGTACATCATCTCATATTATTATACGCTATATGATATAATACACCGGTATATTATGTTGTAACATTACCTGGGTTGTAAATTGTCCGAATCATAGAAAATGTCTGATAGATCTGCAAAACGCACTTCACGTACAATATGTAGATTTATTCAAGAGCCCCCCTTGTCAAATGGTTTCTCGCGATCTAGGTATTACGTATTTTGCTGTATAACAAAGTTACAGATCAACAATGTTTTAGTTGTCGGGAAGAGACTAGGGTAATTCAACCCCCTAGTTCTTCTTCTTCTAACCCCTCAGTTAAGTAACTGAAAAGATGTTGGGGTCAGGAAACAAACATACATCTCACGTGTTGTTGTTTTGTGTGCAACATATTAACAACGTTTGAGTTTGATCTGCCTTTCGTCTATCTCGGTAATCTGCAAAATGTTCGACTCAGCTCATTTTTGAAAGTCAAATCACTGCAGATTAGTATACGTTCATGTATCGATATAGAAATAAACTGTAACCGCCAACCGTGATCCATTAGCTATGTAGGAATTTTTCAGAATTGCACAATTGCTTAATAATGCAAAAATGCATTGAGTTTAAGACCTTGATGCTTATGCGTAATGCTCTGACAGGCTGCAGTGCTCCATCTGATCTCAAAGGACCTCTGCGTCTCAATATCTTCCATCCACGGTCACAGCATTCTCCGCTGTGCAACGCACGGCGACTTGGTTGTTCCACCAGCCAGGACTTCCAGAATAGGCCTATAAGTTTTTTTATGTTCCATCCTCTTGCAGCAAGCTGAACAACCTGCGACATGAACTACTCAGCCTCTCTTTTCCGCTTTTCCGCAAACGCTTGAAGACCATTCGATCGATCGTGGCTTCTTTGTGTTAGATCGCAAGCGCCTCTGGTGAGTCTCTCTTGAAGCGCCTCTGGTGAGTCTCTCTTGAAGCGCCTCTGGTGAGTCTCTCTTGAAGCGCCTCTGGTGAGTCTCTCTTGAAGCGCCTCTGGTGAGTCTCTCTTGAAGCGCCTCTGGTGAGTCTCTCTTGAAGCGCCTCTGGTGAGTCTCTCTTGAAGCGCCTCTGGTGAGTCTCTCTTGAAGCGCCTCTGGTGAGTCTCTCTTGAAGCGCCTCTGGTGAGTCTCTCTTGAAGCGCCTCTGGTGAGTCTCTCTTGAAGCGCCTCTGGTGAGTCTCTCTTGAAGCGCCTCTGGTGAGTCTCTCTTGAAGCGCCTCTGGTGAGTCTCTCTTGAAGCGCCTCTGGTGAGTCTCTCTTGAAGCGCCTCTGGTGAGTCTCTCTTGAAGCGCCTCTGGTGAGTCTCTCTTGAAGCGCCTCTGGTGAGTCTCTCTTGAAGTGACGCTATGTAAATGTACAATTACAATTTAACTACATATTGCATGAAATTTCGCCAACAATTTGCCCGTACTGACGTAAAGAGATGTTCTATATTGGTGAAAGGATCAGCCATGTGGAACTCACTGCCTCATTCTCTTACTGGGTCTCAGGCACTGTTTTGCACCCTTTTCAGTCTTACTAGTTTTCCAGTTTCTTCTCTGTTAAAGCCGATAGCCATTGTTCCCAACCCCTTCCACTCTGCTGTGAAATTCTCAGAGCTCCGTCCTATAACCGCTTCTCATCATCCTGTACGCTATATCGCTAAGCCATCTCATATAATCCTCCTCTCTTGATGGAGACGACACTCAACTCTTCATATCTTTCTCCCAGGGTCTTTCTCCTTCTCCGTTGCTCAATTACTCGATTTTGTCAACTTAATTTCAAAATGAATGTCCTCTAATCTCCTATGCCTCAACCCTACAAAAGTAAAATTCATCATCCTATAGGCCTTCCAGATCAGATCAGAAAAATTTCACTCGGGGCCCCATGCTAATTACACACAGGGGACCCCTTGTCGTATTGAGCATGGAATGATGGGATGCAATAAAGACATGACAATCAACTTGTAGTAAAGCAGGGTCAATGCAGTGTGCCGTGTTGCTCAAATTAGTATAGGCCTAGTCAATGCATACAACACAACTTTAACGCTATGCATTTTGGTACTACCTAAGGCAAATGTTTGTTACAGTAGGCCTAAATTGACAACATAGCCTACAGTTAGCGTAAAATTATATTCAAAATTCGATTCTGTCCTCTTCATTGTTAATAGCTCAGAAACATTTGCGACTTTTAGCAGCTGCAAATTGTGTAATAATGTCATCAACTTAAATCAAATTTAACGCATCACTCTCAACGCTAAGAGCCATAGAAACATTAGGTTCATTTCCAGAAGTTTCTCGGTGTAGGCCTACAGTAGCATAGTGGCACTTTTGATTTTGCAAAATCAGCAAGTTAAACCATTTTGTCGGGAATATGTCAGACCAAAAATCTCTTGTAGGCTATGTTGCGGCCAGCCCGATGGAAAATTCTCGAATCTTGTCAGGTTCTAGTCTGTCAAAATCTGCTACAACTTGGAATATATAAGGACTTCATTGTAAGCGTGAATTCTCTGCCTTAACGACGTCGACAACTTCATAATAATAATAATAATAATAATAATAATAATAATAATAATAATAATAATAATAATAATAATAATAATAATAATAATAATAATAATAATAATAATAATAATAATAATAATAATAATAATAATAATAATAATAATAATAATAATAATAATAATAATAATAATAATAATAATAATAATAATAATAATAATAATAATAATAATAATAATAATAATAATAATAATAATAATAATAATAATAATAATAATAATAATAATAATAATAATAATAATAATAATAATAATAATAATAATAATAATAATAATAATAATAATAATAATAATAATAATAATAATAATAATAATAATAATAATAATAATAATAATAATAATAATAATAATAATAATAATAATAATAATAATAATAATAATAATAATAATAATAATAATAATAATAATAATAATAATAATAATAATAATAATAATAATAATAATAATAATAATTTGTTCTTTAATTAAGCGCCTGCAACCGCACTGCGCTTAACACATCACTCTCACTTGTCTACGAATAACCAAATAAGTTTCAGCAGGAAACGTATCCCTACCTTGCAAGATGAACTCGCTGCTATGTGTAGGCCTATACGCCAGGAAACAAATCGCGTCGGAAGAAAAACAAAAATGACGTCAGCATAGATTATTATATGTAGGCTGCACAGCGGTTGGTTTTATATCCGACATTTTAAATTTGCAATTTTCTTAGAGCAAATTCGTGCTTAACCTGAAATTAATGGCTTTTTCTTATGAACAAATAATTATTTAGTGTAATAAATTCTGTGTTTGCGCTGTTTGCATAGGCGTAATTTGTGGGGGTACGAGGGGTACCCGCCCCCTACTTCTTGGACTGGGGGGTACCGTACCCCCACTTTTTGAACAATGCCAATGAATATTTTATCATTGTGCATTCCCATAGACCGCAGTCTCCTCCTTGCTTCTTGTATGTAAGAAATTGGTACCCCCACTTTTTAGACCAAAGTTACGCCTCTGGCTGTTTGTGACTTAAATCAGAGGGTCTTCTGTAAGAGGGGCCTTGGTGCTAAAACATAGGCCTATTGAGGATTCTGGTTAATACAACCTCACGCGCACCTGCTTCATGCATATTCGTGACCTCCGCCGCCTTCGATCCATGCTTGACTTTAAACTGCTTTCACTATCGCTACCTTCAGTGTCTTTCCAAGCTTGATTACTGTAAATCCCTCTTCCGCAACCTGGAATCCACGAAAATTAAGCATCTGCAGCTAATCCAAAATTCACTCGCTCAAGTTGTCACCAAGACATCCAAGCATCACCATATCATTCGATATCCCGTCCTTCAATCACTCCACTGGTTGAAATTTCCAGAGCGCATCCACATCAAGGTCCTATCGCTAGCCAACAACTCCCTAGAAGACTCCCAGCCCAAGTACCTTCGCGACCTCTTCGCCGTCCAGCCATCCAGTTTACTCGATCATCATCCTATCTCATTGTTTCTCTTCCCCAGTCACTATTCATCTCAAGTTCTCCATCCGATCTATCTGCCACATTGCACCCCGACTCTAGAACGATCTCACTCTTGACTTCCACAAATTTCCATCTCCTACATCCACCACCGATGTCGCCATTCACACATCAACATCTCTGTTAGGCTCCTTTGCCTATCACCCCTAGGGCTGTTTCTCCAACTTCGTTTTACTCCTTTAAAAATTCCAACTCTGATCTATCTACTATCCAGTCCTCCGCCTTCCAATTCCTCATCCTAGACGGAACCCGCTTTAACAGCTTCTCTGCCTCCGTCTCTCTGGTTTCTCAGGCAATCAGATTGGAGTTTTCTTTAGCATCCCTGGACAACCGCTCTGACACGACGTAGCGCTCTTGAATAAACTGGTACAATCGCTAAGCTGTAAGTAGCACTTTGCAAATCTGAAGTTTACGATTACGATTACTCACCTACCCACTTGGCGCAAGCTTAAAGCACGTCTAAAACAGCACCTTGTAGATTGGAATAACGACCACCACTGTACAATGGACTGTCATGCAAACTGTCCATTAACATAATCCTTGCCTTTAAGAAACTAACCATCTATACAACATTAGGCCTACATTGTATTTGACGATTCTGCATAGTGGGATCCATATGGTTCCTTCTCAGTTCTCCCTTTGCACGTCTTCGTGTAAACCTGATTATCTGTATATTTTGTAAGTTGTGATCAATAAAGTGACTAGGCTACTGTTGTTCCTGCTGTTTCTACTAATATACTACTACTACTACTTGACTCACATGTGCGGGGACCTGGTCCGAATCTTGCTAAGCCTCAGAGATTCATAACGCGGGCTCTTGTAAGTTTTATTACGTGACACCTGTATTCCAAAATCGGGCAAGTAAAACTGTTTCCGAATTTTAGTCTTTTCAATATGTTCTGTCTTCTCTGCATATTCTTCTTATCTTAATTATCGTTCTTAACAAGCTGCAGTAAACTCATCTCGCTCTGATCCTATTGCCTGTCGTTCAGGTGTACCCCTTGGTTCAGTCCTTGGGCCTCTCCTTTTTCATTCTTTATTTCACCTGTCTTTCAATACACGAAGATGATCGGGAACATCTCATGCATTGGGACATCCTTCTGGACAGTCCATGCTATTTCGTCACATAAAACTCAATAAATATTTATAAGCAATTTTCTAAGCAAAATCAGTCCATGTCTAGCAGTGGTCTGCACAAGAAACTCTTTCACAGATATTTCAAGAGAATCAATGTGGAATCACACATTAGATTCAAGACGCACCTTTCTAGATCTGTTGGAGCCTTGTGCGGTTTTAAAATGTGCTTTACAAATAGCCTGCAGATACAATGTGAATGGACGACCCACGTGATCGGTGAAGTGCACAGAATTTTACATGGTCAAAATGAGTTGATGTATGCAGTGGTCTACACAAGTAACCTCTTTCACAGATATTACAAGAGAATCAATGTTATATCACACATTAAATTCTAACCTGTAGTTCGTACTGAACACGCCTAGACACTAATAGGCCTACGTCCAAATGCAGACTGAAAAATGCGGAGAATAACTGCAAGTTTAGTGCAAGTACAGGATCTTGGGCAATTGGCGTCGGACACGTGAAACTTCAGCTAATGGCTATTAAATAATTGTTTTAGTAGGCTAGTTAATGTCATATTATGGCATCCTAAACCATTATATGGCCTACCGCCTGAAGCCTAAGAGAAGCATTACTGCTCATTAGCGTACAATTTTCCACCCATACTTTAAACTGACTGCGGTAATTTATTACACAAGTGAATATAAGATTAAATTTCGAATCCAAAATGCTGGCCTTACGGAGCATGACGTAAGGCCATTAGTGACGATGCATAAAAAGGCCATCAACGTACCACTGAGCCAACACGTGGGGCGTGGTGGCTCAGTGGTAAGTTCGTCGCCTTGTGACCGGAGGGTTGCAGGTTCGAATCCCACTCTAGCCGCTGCGTACGGACCTTGGGCAAGTCCTTCACTCGCAATTGCTCGTGGCGCTTCCGCGTGAAAACGCCGACACAGTATCAAATGCTGTAGTCGGGAGCGCCTCTGAGTAGTAGTTGACTTCGAGAGGCGCTATAGAAATATCCGGAATAAATAAAAAAAAATTTAAAAAAATAAAACTTTGGTGTATACCATCATTTGCGCGATAGTCTAATGGTTAGCCTGCTGAACTGTCGGCTGAGAGGTCATAGATTGAAATCCCCTCCGGGACATAAATTTGTTTAGAGATTTCAGCTTCTCTTGCATTCCCTAGCCAACTCAGTTATCATAATGTATGCTGTTCGTAGAAAGATCAGACGGTGAGGAACAACTCTGTCCACCTTCTCATTTGCCGAGGTTAAGGAAAACGAAATCGTTAATACTAAGTGTGCTTGCACATAGGCGTTATTTGTGGGGGTACGAGGGGTACCCGTACCCCCCCCCCACTTTTTGGACTGGGGTACCGTACCCCCACTTTTTAAACAATATCAATCAATATTTTATTATTGAGCCTTCCCAGAGATCGCAGTATATCCGCCTTGCTCATGTATGTAAGAAATTGGCACCCCCACTTTTTAGACCAAAGTTATGCCCATGTGCTTTCTTAGTCAAACTTACGGCAGCCGTATGTGCAAAAAGATGTGGAATATCATCTTAAAGGCCAAATATTCACTGGTCGTTTCAGAAAGTTTTGGAATTGCCGATAAACGTCGCATTTTAAACAGAATATGACTTAGAAATGCAGCTTCATTAACTTTTATGGATGTAGCCAAATAATGGTTATGCGATCTGATGGGCTAGAAAAGGAAATGATGTTGGCTTGTGGTGAGGGGAAAAAAAGACGGGGTCGACCAAGGAAGAAATGGATGGATGAGATTCACGATGTAACTGGCATGAATCTGGAAGCACTAAGGGACCTGACTTCGAATAGGAAGCAATGGAGAATGTGTGTCATGGCGATCGCTAGAGCTCCAGGAGTTGACAGCACAAGGTGACAAGGTGAGCCAAATAACGATTGTAATGCCTTATGGTCAAACAAAAAAAAGGGTTTTGTAAGGTGAGTCATTAACTATTTTCGAATTCCTAAAATAATTTTCACTCGTAAACACTGGCTAAATTGAAAATGCTTAAGCAATTATTAGACCTTAGTGTTATAGGCCTAACTCATTATAATATTATATTGTAAGCATTTTTTACAAGCGCACTGAGTTGTGCAAAACATGCATGAATTAGACCCTCTGTCATATTTTTTAAAGTTTTTATGTTAAAAAGCTTTGAAACTAGTCGGCCGATTATTTTGCATGTAAGGCTACAATTGTTTTACAGCTAATTAAAATTGGCAAAGTTCTGCATGAGTCTTGAGAGCGATACAATAAAATATTTCCTACCACATAAAGTTCGCTTAAAAGTATAACTTATAGTCTGTAGTGTTTTACGATCAGTAGCGTACATGTAGGCCTATGCATGCACGGCATGGAATTATTATTACTTTATGGACCATTAACCTAAAACGTTGATTTGTAACTGTAAGATGTATAGAAGATGTATTATGGCCCAGATGGTTAATTTGGAGTAGTTGGATCTTCGAGATTAATTAACGGTAATAATAATTGAGGTTGTTACTGAAGTGCAGTTTTAAACATCTCTGATATCAATGAGTTGGTTGCAATGGTTAGTTTGCTGTTTAAACTTTAACGACACTGTTTTCATAACAGTCGCCATCCTCCTTTCTCCAGGCTTGGGACTGGAATTGCCACAGGTAGGGTAGCGGCGAAGTTTCCTCAATGAGTTCTTTAAAGCATGCTCTTATAACGGCACAAATAGGCCAATCTCGCACCGCTTGTTAAGGCGCCCTGCACACCTGAAACGGGTGCATTTTAGGTATTATGAATACTGTCAAAAGGGCTTAAGTTGGTGAGAGGATTCGTTACAAGGCAACACACACACAGTACAAACACAATGGCCAATCGTTTGAGCGACGATCGTCCCGTAAATCATAGTGCAGTCTCATTTGGAGTCTCCCATGGATTAAACACTGTTAGGTCTCTTGTGCCAGGCCTTAATTGTGAAGCCCACCGACTAAAGCCTATTCAAGTAGCAGTGGCGTCATATAACAAGAAAATAAATACCTTAACAGCAAATAGCATTGTGGCAGTTTTATAATTACGAATATAACCCTAATTGACATCAAAAGCATGAAGTACCAATAGATTTTATGGTCTAGGCCTATTTGCTACAGGTAGGTATATAGGTCTTAACTTAAAGTAGTCAGATTTAAACAGTTTTCATGTCTCATCATTGAATTTACCATTTTTATTGCGATACTTTAGACATCACGTGTACTTAAAATGCGACGACTTTTACTGTAATTATCATTTCTATTGCCTATGGTTATGGTTCTCGTTATTGCATTGTTGATTCAGTATCGACTCTCACCTGCCAGTGTACACCAATGCAGCGCACGGGGTCAAGTAGAAGTTTAAACTGTCCACTTCACGTAACTACGGGAGAAAAGGAAATCCTTATAGCAATATGCATAAAGTTTAATGCGGAGAATCGAATGTAGTGGCGTAGCTAGCTTTTCATGGGCCCGGGTGCAGAGGGTCCCGCTGTTTGGCCCTGTAAGGCCTGTAGCCTTGCGTTCTTACCATTATTGTCATGGACTAATAAATATGCCATCCGCCACCTAGGCCTAATGTCTAAATCAAAGTCTTAGGTCACAGTCATAAAATTCCGTAATATTTCGTTATTATGGAGATAAATCAGCAATCAATAACCAAATTTATAGTTATTCCGTTCGCTCACATAAACTCTGAAGACATTATGCAATGTGACCATCGTGTCTCGAAACGCAAAAACAGGTAAAGTAAAAGGAGTTCAGTACGGTGGCTGGCAGCTGGCTATCAATCAATAAAAAAACCAATCAATAACCCAAATTAGTTATTCCGTTCACTCACATAAACTCTGAAGACATTACATGCAATGTGACAGTCGTGACTCGAGACGTAAAGGGAGTTCAGTACGGTGGCTGGCAGCTATAGCTGGCTATGCTAAAGCAGTAAAGTAACGAAGTAATGCAAATGACTTTTGTATCGACTGTCAAAACATTCGATCATCACAACTATTAGATCTGTCACAAAATGAATTGAATTAGAGTAATTGTAAAAAGAAAGTTTCAACTGTGGCTATAAAAAAATTGACTGATGTCTCTGTGGGCCTCTGTAGGTCGTGGATCCGGGTGCCTTGCACCTCTGCACATAAATTATGATAGCTACGCCACTGATCTAATGCATCTTATGTCTAAAACATAAAGTATAGGGAAGAAAGGGGTAAATTCGGCTGTCAGACAATTTCGGTCACCACTTTATATTATGTTACGAGAGAGGCCTAAAAACGATGCTTTATTCTATGCCGTTAAAACTCATTGAAGAATCGGCAGCTTTGAGTTGTGTTTACTGCAGGTACAATGAAATACGAAAGCTTAAGTTATCGACCTTTCAGCAGATTGTGTTTAGATTGTCTGCAATCAGCGTTTGTTTTTGTTGGAAAGGCTAAAATATATCAGTGAAGAGGCCAGGACTAGATGTAGTGAGAATGGTTTGCATTGCTCAAACTGTTAATAAAACAATTAAACTTTTCCTTGGTTGCAGAAAAATGTTTAGGACATTAGAACCATACATTTAAACCTCAAAAAGAAGATAAAAAATTAAATGAGTGGATATATGTAAAAATTTATCAATATTTGGCAATTATTTCAACCGTTTCGGGCGAACTTCATAAGCTATAAACAGCCGTTTTATGCGGTTCTACAGTTTTTCTTAGCCTTTTCATTTTTAAGCTCAAAATACTTTTTAGGTATATGTTGTAAGTATATTACGCAAAATATTTGTTTAAAATTTGATTGATCGGACTTGGATTCGAATTCATTGGATTTGCTGCATTTACCGAACCAAGGAATCTAAGGAATGCGAGCAGTATAATTAACCTAGGCCTATATGTTATTGCCAGTGCATTCCTTGTGTGTTGATCCAATACACAGAAAAGAATTTCTTGCCTAATATTTGACATATTGTCGCGAAAATTCGCCTTCCTCTCCGCCAAAACACCAGGGCCTAGATTCGTATATTGTATTGTATTGTATTGCATTGTATTCAGATATTTATAAAGCGCTTCTAGCGGGAGTCCATTCAGAAGCGCTCCCAGTACGAGAGACCCCGAGAGAATAAGCAAGTTTTAAGAAAGGTAAAAGAGGAAGAGACGTTACCTGAGAGAATAGAAGAACGAACGAACGGAGGAAGCTCATTCCAAAGAGCAGGGCCAATGGAGGCAAAAGATCTAGATTGAGCCAGAGAAGTCCTGACACGGGGAACGAAGAGGTCCAAACGGTCAGATGAACGAAGAGGACGAAGAGAAGCAGCAGAGTGAGGGCGATGAATTAAGTCACATAAATATTTTGGAGCGAAACCAAGTTGAGCCTTAGAGACAATGATGAGGACCTTAAATTGGATGCGGGCAGAAAGCGGGAGCCAGTGAAGTTCTTCTGCCATAAAGGTGGTGATATGAGAGAATCGAGAAAGACGGGCAATTAATCTAGCATTGAAAACGGACTGAAGAGGAGCAAGACGGACTTTGGGAAGACCAATGAGGAGCGAATTGCAGTAGTCAAATCTAGAGCAGACAAATGCATGGACAATTGAAGTGAAAATTGGAGATGAGAGAGAGAGCGACGGATAGCTCTAAGGCGCCTTAGGTGAAACTAGAAAGTGCGAGTGAGTTTGGAAATGACTGTGTTCAGCAAAGGTGAGAGAATTGTCAAGGGTCACTCCTATATCACGAATGCTAGACGAGAAAGTGAAAAACGGAAAACTTTGAGACAGCACAGCAAAGTCGAGTTTTTGAAGTTGCTGAGGAGTGCCAAACCAGATAAATTGGGTTTTGGACGAATTGAGCGAGAGGCGATTGCAAGACATCCATGTATGGAGATCATGAGAAAGAGCTTCGATGTGCTGAGCAAGAAGAAGTTGAGAGGAAGGAGGCCTATGAACATAAGCCTGGACATCATCAGCAAAGAGGTGGCCTGAAGCCCCATGGATGGGGAGCGGGGAGGAGAGAGGGGATACCGGCCGTGTATAAAATAAAGAGGAGAGGCCGAGAGGGCCGAGAACAGAGCCCTGCGGAACACCCAGTTTAACAGGGACCCACAGAGTTCTAGATTCACCAGAGATAACGATCTGAGTGCGATCAGATAGGTATGACCGGAACCACTGGACAGGCGGGCTCTTGAGACCGCAAGAGGTCTCAAGGCACTGTAGAAGAATGGTGTGGTCAACCATGTCAAAGGCTGAGGAGACATCATATAGCGCCAGAAGAGTGAGTTCGGACCTATCAACAGCTGAATAAATTTAAGAAAGCAAAGAAAGGAGGGCAGTTTCAGTGGAGTGGTGAGCCCTAAAACCTGACTGAAAGGGAGGCAAAAGACCAGATTGTTCCAGATAGGGAAGAAGTTGAAGAGAGACAAGGCGTTCAAGAGTTTTGGAGAGAAATGATAGATTAGAGATTGGACGGTAGTTTTGACAGAGGTTTCTGTCAAGATTAGGCTTCTTGAGTGAGGGAAAAACAATGGCCCGCTTTTGCGAGGCGGGGACACAACCTTCAGGGAGAGACATATTAAAAAGATAAAGCTGAAATGGAGCAAAATCGTCTAAAATGTCACTAAGAATGAAAGGAGGAAGAGGATCTAATTCACAAGAATTTAAATTGACCGATGTGAGAACTGTGCGAAGGTCCGAGTCCGATATGGGTCGGAAATCTTCAAAAACAGAAGACGTTGAGGTAAACGTCGGTGAAGAAGCATCCGACGTGGAGGCTCTGAGTCGATCAGTCTTTTCCCTGAGCATATCCAAGAAGTAATTTGCAGTGAAGGCAGGCTGACCCGAGATGGAAGACCAAATGCGTCTTGGGTATAGCAAGGGAGTCGCGGGGTTTCCTGTGCTTGCTGTCGATAGGCGCGTGAGTCCGATTCCGTCGTCTATCAGAAGAGGCTTAATCGTTCGACACAGACTCACAGTTCAACGTTTTCTTCTCAAACAGCATTAATTATTAAGTTACAGAGAGTTTGACGACTTGTGTTGGCTATTTTCCTTCGTCGATTCTTGTACTGTTCGATCAGCATTGATCCAACAGTACAATAATCGACGAAGGAAAATAGCCAACACAAGTCGTCAAACTCTCTGCAACTTATCTAATTGTAATCTTAAATCGTCAACTGAATTCTGCTATATTTCGTCTCTCTACTATACTGCACTTAAACTGAATTTAACAGCCACTTGAATCAAACTCTACTGAAGAACTCCGTGTGTGTCGACAACTATTCAACCACTGCCGAAAATCGTCAAGAAGCTGCACTCTACATGCCTGCATTGCCTTACTTACTCTGATAGACAGGGAGGACATGACTAGGCACAGAAGGAAAGAAATGAGGGGAGGGGATACGATTAGGCAAAGAAGAAGAGGATACATGATTAGGCAAAGAAGGAAAGGAGGGAGAGAAGGGGACATGACTAGGGAAAGAAGAAGAGGGGACATGATTAGGCAAAGGAAAGGAGGGATGACATGACATGACTAGGCAAAGAAGCAAAGGAGGGATGGAAGAGGACATGCCTAGACAAAGAAGAAGAGGGGACATGACTAGGCAAAGAAGGAAAGCCGGGAGGAGAGGGGACATGAGTAGACAAAAAGGGAAAGGGGCAGGAAGGGAACATGCCTAGGCAAAGAAGGAAAGGCGGGAGGGGAGGGGACATGACTAGGCAAAGCAGGAAAGGCGGGAGGGGACATGACTAGGCAAAGAAGGAAAGGCGGGAGGGGAGGGGACATGACTAGGCAAAGAAGGAAATTAGCAGCCAATCCCATGAGCAATAGCCCGACAAATTTAACTCCAGTTTATAACCTCTGGTCAATGACCTCCAAATTAGCAAGCACATAAAGAAAACATTTAATATTTTTAATTTCTTGTGAACATAATTTTTAATGTTATATTGAATAAATAGCAGTTTGAATAAGGGAGTTAATAAGAAATGTTGGGTGCGATCCAGCGTAACAAATGAGAAAATCTTTGTTGTTTTAGGCCTATGTAAGTATAGTGAGGCTGCGTGAGCTCGGCCCTGTGGTCTGCATACTGTTACATTGTTGTTACATTCTTTCGTGACTTGGTAACGTGTCCCACCAAATGTGGATTGCATCTAAGTTTCTGCAATGCCTGCCCCGTTGAAGATGGTAACGGTTCAAAACTGGCCAGAGGGGGAGGGGGCTAAAAATTGCTTTAGCCCCTCCCTCGAAAGGTTCATCGTTTCACTCATCAGCTTTTCATTTTTACTTCTCACAATGAATTGATCCATCTATATTAATTAATGTATGTGCGTGCGTGTTCCAAACGGATTCTAGTACACACTTTTCTGTATACACATGTATAGGGGTCTACATATACACTGAACTTATTGTTCCCCGTGCGCGGACAGCCATACGGCAGCGCCTTGCCTTCTCTGTGGCTGCCCCCATGACCTGGATGGGCTCCCTACCAAGCTCCGTCAAATACCGATTGGTCATTTCACCCTGTTTCTTACTGTCCTCAAAACTGCGTTGTTCGACCGTGGTTGGGCTGGGAGTGCTCCTGAATAGGCAGTCTTGAAGGGGCTCTATATAAAACTGCTTTAATAATAATAATAATAATAATAATAATAATAATAATATTATATTATCAAGCGTCTCTACCAGTTAAGACCGGAGGACTGGGCATACGTCGGGTGGCCTCGCTTGCGCTTCCTGCCTTTCTGGCATCCGCTGCGAGCACCCACGCCCTTCAGTCCTCTATGCTGGGATATGATCAATCCATCACTGACACAAGAGTGGAATCAATGCTGCAACAATGGAATGAGGAGAGCCAAATCATACATACAGATAACCATGCAGCACATAAACAATCATACTGGGACATGCCTCTCGTGAAGAATGCGATAGAAAGGTTGGATGCAGCTTCTGGTGACACGCAGCACCAAGCGAGAAGAAGAGCGTTGGCGGCGCCTCATGCCGGTGACTGGCTGTTCGCGCTGCCTTTGTCATCATGTGGATTGAGAATGGATGACGAGACGGTGCGAATAGTGACGGGTATTCGCTTGGGAACGCAAATATGCGAGCCACACATGTGTCCCTGTGGAGCGATGGTGACAGCGGATGGATCGCACGGGCTCTCATGTGTCCTCGGTCCCGGCAGAATGGCAAGACATGCGGCCCTGAACGATCTAATAAGCCGCAGCCTCACACGCGCAGGTGTGCCTAACATCAAAGAACCATCCGGACTCTCTAGATCAGACGGAAAGCGCCCCGATGGATTGACGCTGATTCCGTGGCGTCGGGGACGCAGCCTTATATGGGATGCCACTGTATCCGACACATTGGCCCCATCCTACCTTCACGCGACTGCAGCAGAGGCCGGAGCAGCGGCGGAACTGGCGGCTGCAAGAAAAACCATCAAGTACAACCAACTACTCGCAGACCACTTGTTCGTACCTGTGGCTTTCGAGACTCTAGGCCCCATTAACACCAGCGGCATGGACTTTGTTAAAGAACTGGGCAAACGTCTAACGTTAATTACCGGAGAACCCAGAGAGACTTGCTATCTCTTCCAACGCCTCTCTGTCACCATTCAACGCTTTAATGCAATTGCATGTCGAGGAACCTTTGTCCAACAGAGTCTTGAAGAGGGAGAAGCTGTTCCATAATAACACCATAATATCTCCGGAATAGTTCTGACCACCTGAGGGATCATATTATTATTATGATCTTGATTGTACTGTCATCCTCTGATGTGATCTTGCTGTGTGCTTGTCGATTTGAATTAATAAAGATACGTTATAATAATAATAATAATAATAATAATAATAATAATAATAATAATAATAATAATAATAATAATAATAATAATAATAATAATAATAATAAGCCGTTTCAGAAAACCATCTATCTTTCTCCGGACATAGTTTTGACAGCCTGAGGGATTAATGCTACCTCGGGTAAAAAAATAATAATAATATACCGTATACACTATATTTTACACATATGGGCTGTAACTAAGCTTTGTTACCAACAAACACTGTATGAAATGTATGGCTAACAAAACGTTAAACTAGGGGGCAATAATATGTATGGAGGACTAAGAAACACTATTGGGCTAACTTTCCAGCTAGGGCTAGAGCTCCCTAGCCCCCTCTAAACCGCAACTGTTTGGGCGGTCATCACTTTAAGGAGTTTAAGCTTTCTATTGCACTTTTGAATTTTCTCAGTTTGCAAAATACGGATAAAATATTCAGCTGCACATGGATCAAACTCATCAAAGTCTAACCTTCCCCCAGTCCTTTTTCTACATTTCTCACAACAATACCCACGCGCCAGAGAAGGCCTAAATCCGCGAAGATTAAGCCGACGAACTTTAGCACCGCTCGCACCCAAAAGTGATTGGGTATTTTCTTCAATAATCTGCAGTTTTTTTTGTTTCATAGTAGGTTCGCTTCTGCTTCAATATTTCGGTAACTTTACCGTTTTCCTCACTTTTTGGTTGGACGCATATGTGACATACAGCGAATAGCTAGGATAGGACCGCCTGTGTTCAGTAGGGGGGGCCTACGTTCTATGTCGTCGCACATTTGGCGAGAAAAGTCGAGCGTGTGAAGGGAACTGTGTTTAATTTGTGTTCAAAGTGGATTCTAGCTGCAGGTCTTGCGTGATCGTTTTGTTGCCAGTCTTTCGAATCTATAGTCGTTTTGTCAAAGTATAGAGGCTCATGTAAACAAATGGCTACAAATGCAATTCAAAGAGCTCATGCAACATTTGTTCACGGCAGCAATTGTGATAACGTGATGCGTGCGATCGAGCTTTCTATTCCATTGGCGCTTTTGCCTGATATTCAATTAAGTAAACTTAGTCGTACTATTGGGAGCATGCCTAACGAGTTCACTTGGTTCTTTAGAAGAGAGGCTCTGGCAAGGACTTGCCATATTGTGGCAACATGACTAGCGGTTGCGTCAGCATAAAATGGCAAGTCAACGTTGAACCAGTCGACCAAACCCAAGGAACCATACGGGCACCGATGGGCAAAGCAAACATCGACCCAAAGACCCAAATCCAAGTCTAACAGCTGGCGCATCACTCCAATCTCAAAGCCTTAAACCGCAGGCGCTTATGGAAGGATCATGGGCGTCCGGCGGATTTTGCAAATGTTTTACAAAATTAAATATTTTGATTATTATGATTATTACAACAGTCCCAACATGATTTTCAATGCGAAAAAAACACAATTATTTAGTTAAATTCCTTGACCATTATAAATTTATTTTTAAAGTTGTCACGTCTTCTGTATTCATGATATAGCAAAAATGTCATGTTTCTCCCCCTAACAAATTTTTGTCCCCTTAAGAATTCCTCCCTACAAAAATTCCTGCGGACGGCCATGGGAAGGAGAATTAAACCAGTCGTCTGCTTGGAACGAAGCGCTTGCATGCCGTAGGCCTATGCCATTTCTTAGTGCGATGTGCTGGATTTATGCATCAAAGACCTTGACGTTTTAAAGAGTTCAATTGTTGCTGTTGATAATTATTTTTGCTTCTGCTGGAAGGATAATAAAAAGCGTTTTAAATTCATTCGAATGCCAGTAAACCTATTCGCCTACTGGCTTACCGGGTATTCATTTATTTATTCATTCATTCATTAATAGATTTATATAGCGCATCTTCAGGAGAACTTACTCAGCGGGGTTCCCGACACCAGCACGGCCAAAAAGAACAGTTTTCGGGCGGTCATAGAAAGTGTCAGAGGAAGAGCTAGGAAGTAAGCGCAACTCACGAGGGAGGCCATTCCATATGGTCGTGCCAAACACCGAGAAGTCGCGGGTTTGCCTAATTGCAGTACGGGCAAACGGGACTGAGAGTACCCCCGCCCCGCCGAGAGGAGAACGCGAGCAGTCCGAGAGGACGAGACAGGCCGGAAGAGGTCTAGCAAGTAAGATGGTGCGAGACCCAGTTGACACCGCCTACATAGGGAGGCGATCCTGTACTCTATACGCTGTCGGACGGGGAGCCAATGCAGGACCTCCAGCATTTAATTCGAAACATGGCCAAAGTAGGGTATTTGGCCAAAAAGGCGCGCAGCGGAGCGCAAGAAGCGGTCAACGCAGTTTTGGCGTGCAGATGGGAGACCAGAGTAAAGGGACAGGGACGCCCACTTATGAAGTGGGAAAGCAGATAGCCTTGTATCTTAGCATATAGTAGATTAAATATTTATCCACTCGTTGTCTCGCTGTAGGCCTAGAAGCCTGAAACGGTGTTGTGATAAAAGACGTTGACTGCTGACTGCGATCAGAAGGCGTGACTGGCTAAATAGGACTGCTTTCGATTGGGAGTCAAGAAACGTTGTTGAACAGAACTGCGCTTTTTACTAGAACGCCAAGGCGTCATAAATTCACGAACTATAACGCGTGCAGTGCACTTGACGCTCACTTCGATGACCCAGTCGTCCTCTTCAAACCAGTTTACGCACGACTCTGTCCTCAATTCACGCATGCTGCGTAGATGCGTCATTTGTCAGTTCAACAATAGGCTAACAAAGGTGAAAATAATTAGAAACGACGCAGCTGTCATCAGAAAAGGCTAGTGATGTGATCGTCTGCGTCGACAAAAGGATCCGACGGCTAACACAAACATTCCCGCGTAACCCTAGTTCTGTAGCGAGAGGTTTTAATCATCAGCGGCTTAATATTCGGGGGATCCTCCAGGACTCGGGGTGGCCAACCTTGTCTTGCATACGGGCCAATATCAAGGTTTCTCCACTAACAGGTTGGCCCGCTAGCTTGTACTGGGAGGCTCATTAACTCTGGGTGGGGTGTTTCTGACGTCACTGGACCACTCGGGCAAACTCAGTATATGACTTCAGTGTAGTTACTTGTAGCTAGGGTTTAGTAATATTATTGTAATTAATTAAGTTAGTAAGTAGCCTTTATTTGCACCTGACGAGCGCACATGCATGACATGTAGGTCTTTACAATGAATACATACATTTTGAAAATAAACTAAAACAAGAGCAGATTATAAAGTCGTGAATGCACAACTAAATAAAGATACATCGATTAACAAAGCTGCTTTTAAACAATTTAGATTTAACAAGAGACAGCATGAATGGATGTCTTCTCTTGCGAAGTGCGTACTTGTCCCCACGAGGAGGTAAATGTAATCAGTGGCGGCGCCACGAATTGAAAAGTAGTACGGCAAATTAGAGGATCTGGGTAAAAGTGTACGGCAAATTATGTTTTTGCCGTAAAACCTTAAAAACTGGTACGGCAAAAGCCGTACAACAAACATAGGCGGCGGCGCCACTGATTGTAATTAGTAACTTCTATTGCGCCCGTGTCTAATGCACAAGGCATACCAAAACCAAGCCGCATTCAGGTCAATATCCAGAAGATCAGTCCGTAAGACAGAGGCAGCCTCTGTCTTACCACAGGCAGCCTGTGGTGGATAAGCAATTTGAAAGAAGCAAATTTTAAGTTGAGAACAAACTTACACGAGCCATTGAAAAGAGCCCACAGACACAGGGAGAGAGTTACAAAAAGTAAGTCCAGCAACCGAAAAAACGCGCTCACCAAGAACAGTTATGACCAGACAAAGATACTCCGATGACCTCGTTCAATAATGATGAGTCTGAGGAATATACAATACAATACAACTGTAATTTGATAATGCCCTTCTTCAAAGTTCAGAAGTGCACATTGAAGCCAGGCAACCATTAAGAGCCACAGGCAGACTGGAAGAGATAAGTTTTCAGTTTAGAGCGATATATATATATATATATGTAATAATAATAATAATCTATATATATATATTTGTCAACCCAATCCTTCCGTTGACAATCCTTCTGATTAAATCCTTGTTCTCTCTCTACTTAACGCCTATTTAACGTTCACCTTTTGAACACTAATTCTACGTATAAGTATAACCTGAATTAATCAGCAACACAGTTTAATATCTTTTCGTTTAATAAGAAACAAACAGACTGAACTCAATTCGATTACAACTCAACTAGTCAGCCACACTACTACAGCGAACACACTCGAATTCAAACTTCTCTAGTCAGCATAATTCTTCGCGCCTCTTGACACACCTGTCTTCTGTGCGCATAAGCGAACTCTAATAATATACATATAGCGCGCCGCTGCCGATATCGGCCGGCCGCGCGTGTCACTAAGACTAAACGTTATACATCTATCATATATACATATACACGTGAAACTAAAGTAAGCGCACTAAATATATACGCTAACATCTCGCACTGCAAGACTGTACACAAAACTCAGTTCACATTACCTCCTTCCTTTTTCTGGAATTGAGCAAATTAAATTTCAAAATTTGCGAAATTACCAAAATACATGAAACATATATATATATCTAAATAATTAATAAACAGTCTTACGATTACTTATAACCTTGACAAACAATCAGCAATAATATTCAATCTGCCCTTCTTGTACTTCACCTCAACATCAAAAGTTTGTAAGGCTAACGCCCAACGCACAAGTTTAGCAGACTTAGACATTGACTCAGTCAAATATGTAAGAGGATTGTGATCAGTAAAAATGAAAATTTTTGATCCAATTATAATTTCTTTTAACTTGTTTAGAGCCCAAACAATAGCATAGGCTTCCTTTTCAATAGTAGCCCATCTCTTCTGGGTATCAGTTAACTTCTGACTGATAAATGACACAGGGCGTTCTATTCCCTTGTCGTCCATCTGTGTTAAAACAGCACCGACTGCAAAGTCACTACTATCGCAGTACAAATTGAATGGTTTTCCCACTTCAAAAACATATAACACTACTTTGGATCGCACAGCCTCTTTAAGTAAATCAAATGCTTGCTGATGTTCAACAGTCCAATCAATCTTATCAGAAACACGTTTACTAGTTAAATCAGATAAAGGTTTCGCAATCTGTGCAAAGTCCTTAATAAACTGTCTGTAATAATTAAAAAATCCAAGCAGTTGCTTAACTTGCTTCTTAGTTTCTGGGATCTTCAAATTAGTCAAACTTTCAATTCTGTCTGGATTCATCTTTATCTTACCAGACCCAACCACATGACCGATAAACCTTACCTCACTCTTACCAAATATGCATTTTTTCAAATTCAAAGTAACGTTATGCAATCTCATTTGCATCAAAAATGCATCTAGATGCTGCAAGTGAACTTTCCAACTGTCAGAATGCACAGCAATGTCATCAACATACGGTTCTGCAAAGTCACTTATAGGCTGTAAAACTAAATTTATCGCCTTAACAAAAGTTCGTCCAGAATTTATCATTCCAAAAGGAACACGAGTAAATTCATACAGTCCATTATGTGTTACAAAAGCTGTCTTCCATTGATCAGATTGTTTTACAGGACAAGTCCAATAAGCACTTCGACAGTCCAAAATAGAAATCACATTAGACTTTCCAACTTTGTTCAAAACGTCTCTGACAATCGGCATCGGATATTTACAATCCACTGTGAATGAGTTAATGTATCTGTAGTCACAGGCAAGTCTTAAAGATCCGTCTTTCTTTTTAACAATAACCAAAGGGCTTGCCATTCTGCTCGATGATGGTTTGATAATGTTTGTTTTTAACATTTCTTTGATCTGACGTTCCACTTCTGCTCGATAAATCAAAGGAATTCGATATGCTGCAAATTCCTTTCCATGAAATCCTGGCTTTAGTTCAATTTCATGTTCAACCAATGTACATAATCCGGGTTTTTCTGAAAATCTGTCACAGTATTTGTTCAAGACGTTCAACAACTGTTCTTGTTGAGTTACTGTCAAATGGCTAATTTGTTCAGGATCGAGGTTAAGTGAATTCTTGTCATATTGAACCTCATTCCTCATTGGTAATTCAACCACTGAACCAAAATCTTCATCTTCCTCGACGATTAGACCACAACTTAACGCTCGAGTAACATATTTTCTGATCTTGTTGGCGTGAATTATTTTTCGACCATTTTCACCCATATCGACTAAATAAGAGTACTTTGATCTTCGATGTATGATCGTACATGGACCATGCCATCGAGAAATAAGTTTGTTCGTTGACGTTGGATATAAAACGATGACTTTCTCACCAGCTTCAAATTCTTTGTGCTTTGCTCTCTTGTTATACTGATTCGTGTATTGTAATTGCTTTTCTCGAGAGTAGGATTCTGCAAACAATAATGCTTTCTCCATATTTTCTTTGAGTTCTTTCAAATACTTTTCTGGTTTAACTCCAACATGAGGTGGTAAGTTTATTTCTCTAGTCCAACTCTCTTTTAATATTGCTAATGGTCCTCTCGGAATTTTCCCATAGACAAGCATATATGGTGATACTCCAGTAGTTGCATTCGGCACTTCTCGTAATGCCCACACTGTGAAAGGAATTATCTTGTGCCATTTCCTCGGGTTGTCTATTATCACATGATGGATCATCTTTTTAAATGTCTGATTCCATCTTTCTACTAATCCAGCAGCTTCTGGGTGTCCTGGTGTGTCGAATCTTGGACTACAGCCCATTAAATTGAGAAATTCTCTTGTCAAACTGGCTGTGAAGTTCGTTCCTTGGTCACTTGTGATCACTGACGGTACACCAACGTTCATGAACAGTTCCGTTAACGCTTCACACACAGCCTTCGCTGTCAGCGATTTCAATAAAAAGATTGTAGGCCATCTGGTGCACGAGTCCACAATGCATAAACAATACTTGTGACCTGCAGCAGATACCGGATCGATCGGGCCAACGAGGTCCATCGTCATTCTCTTGAAGGCGACCTCTTCTCTTGAGACTGGAGTGATGGGCACTCTATCCATCACCAAACTCCTTGCCTTTAATTGACACTTCTCACAAGACTTACAAAATTTCACAATGTCTCTTCTCATCTTTGGCCATACAAAAGATAATTTTATTCGTTCTCTTGTTTTCTCTTCTCCTAGATGTCCTCCAAATACCGATTCATGCGCCAATTCCATCACTTTAATTCGTCTCTCTTTTGGTAACACTAGTTGATATATCGTCTGGTCTAATATCTGATATTTCTTATGCAATAAACCGTTGATCACACAGAATTCAGATTCTTTCTCTTGTGCTAACTTCCACCACGGCTTCAACGATTCATCCTTTCTCTGTTGCTCTTCGAACTTCTTCGAATCGGCAATCTGCACCTTTTGTTCTTCATCCATCTCTTCATCTCTATACAAGTCTCCTATCCCCACATCACATTCATTGTCTTCTTCAGTTTCATTTAATGTGCCATTCTCGCATGCAGCCATCTCTTGCTCGTTTATCTCTGATGTTACACCATCTCGCGATAAGCTTCGTTGCTCATTACTTTCGTTTTCCTCATCACTTGAACTTTCAGTTTCACTCTTCTCATCAACATCTACCATTTCCTGTTTCCGACTCTGCGCTCTCGTCATTACATTTGCTCGTACACTCACATCTCCTTGTATCGTTTTAACTTTCATCTGTGGTACGGCTTTTAATTCGGCGATTATCTCCGGATGCAACAAGAATCTTTCTGTACTGCCCATCTTTGCAATACTAGCACACATCAAGGTGACATAAGGTGTAAGTGAACACTGGATTTTACGCGGAAATCCCTCTTCTTCCACGTCACTACCACACAGTCTAACATCAACTTTTACTAACTTCGCAGGAATGGCATCTCCTGCCACACATTGCAAATTAACTTTTCCAATTTGTTCCACCTTCATGCTTTCCAGTAATTCCTCACTAATCACCGGAATTTCTGCACCCGAGTCGCTCAGTGCTTTGACTTTCACTGGCTCTTTACCGTCTACTGCACGAATTTCAACCTCGACATATTGCAAGAACGATTTCTTCAATATTCGACTGTCATCTTTTCCTGCGACTTCTCTCTGAATTCCAGCATCCAATAGAATTTCTTTTTGAATACCACATTTCATTACTGACTTTACTTCAGTCTCTTGGTTTTCTTGACCCGTGGTTTGATTGTCTGTATCACCAACCACTTGAATCAAATTCACCCTTGTGTGTTCTTGATTTCTGCTAGAACTAGCTGCTGCCACTGGAACTGGACAAAATTTAACCAAATGTTTGTCTGAACCACAGTTGTGACAACGCTTCACCACCATACTTCGTTGTTCATTGCCTTCATATTTCTTATACTGCGTAAACGATGTGTTGCCTTCCCTCTTGGCGAACGGCGCTGACGATTTGTTAAATCCCTGACGACCAAACGTCACGTCTCTGGTCTCATTGGGTACAGGGACACTAGCCTTGACTTCTTTACCTTTGAACTGACTCCCTGTTTCTGGATTACTTTTCCACTTTCCACTCTGGCTTTGGTTTACGGAACGTTGAGAAGGATAACTGTTTATATTTGGAAATGCAAACCCAATTCGATTGTTTACATGAATGTCTGCTAAGTCTGCCACTGCACTAGCTTGGAGACAGTCAGTTCCTTCCTTCGACAATACAAACTGTAGTGGACCTGGCGGTAAACATTCTTTTAGCTTATCCGCTACCAGCAAATCAAAGAGCGTATCATACTCTCTGTTCACGTTTCGACTTCTCACGTAATAGTTTAGCAAGTTCTTCAGTCTTGCCGTAAACATCGTATAAGTCTCTTCTGTCGTCTTCTTAGCATCCACAAATCTGGCTCTGTATTCTCTCGAGGTCAATTTAAATTCTTTTAATAAGTGCTGCTTGACTTTATCGTAATTGTTTAGATCATCGAATGACAATCTATTCAGAACAGTTCGAGCTTTCGGCGTCATCAATGGTAGTAATAATTTCACCCAAAACGGCTTTTCCACAGCAAAGCTACGAAATGCGTTCTCGACTGTTTCAAAATATAATGGCACCTCCATCATATCAGTTGGCATTTGAGGCAATACATGCTTCATTGCATCACCTATTTTCTTAATTTTTGACACCAAAGTTTCACTTTCTTGCTGCTTCCTTCTTTCTGCTTCCCGTTCTTCTCTCATTTGCGTTTCTTTCAATGTCAATTTTGATTTCTCCAGTTTCAGACGTTCTTGTCTTTCTGCCTCTGCCTTTTCCAAACTTTCTTTCTGAAATTTGAGTTCTTCCTGTCTTATCTGTTCTGCGCGTTCCAACTCTAACGTTCGCGCTTTTTCTTTTTCTTCTTCACGCATTCTCTTTGCTTCAATCTGTTGCTGACGTACTTCTTCATCACTTTTTCTAGCTTTTTCAGATTCAATCATCTGCTCCAGTCTTCTTCTTTCAGCATCTTCCCTATCTCTTTTCAACTGTTCTAACTGAATCTCAAACTGATTCTTTTGCAATTCAAGTTCTGCCTTACGCACTTGTTCTGCTTTATCTTCTCTCTCTCTTTGCAAACGCAATTCCTCTTGCCTTGCAAGTTCCGCTTTCTCTTCTTTCTCTCTCTGCAGACGTTCTGCTTTCTCTTCTTTCTCTCTCTGCAGACGTTCTGCTTTCTCTTCTTTCTCTCTCTGCAAGCGCAATTCGTCTTGTCTTACACGTTCTGCTTTCTCTTCTTTCTCTCTCTGCAAGCGCAATTCGTCTTGTCTTACACGTTCTGCTTCTTGTCTCAACTCTTTCTCTTCCTGTCTACGTTTATCCTCTCTTTCTTTCTCTTCTTGTCTTCGTCTCTCCTCTTTTTCTTTCTCTTCTTGTCTCCGTTTCTCCTCCCTATCTTCTTTCATCATCATCCACTGCATCAACATCTCCATAGACATAGGCGCAGGAGGTTTTTCAATAGCCTTTTCTACGGCACCGCCAACGGCACCTTCTTCTTCGACTTCTTCTTTCACCCACACTTCGACGAGTTCCTGCATCATGTCACCACGTGACATACCTTCTAATTGTTCTTCTTTAAAACCGGCTTTCAACAAACGCTGTTTAAGCCTTTCCGTAGACATCTTCTTAATATCTGCTTGTCTTTCAACACTTAGTTTCTCCATCTTACTTGTTTACTTTGGTGATTTCTCTTTTCAAAGAAGTCACGGTTTTTCTTGGTGTGTGAATCGATAAACAAACGGGATTTCTTTTATATTTGTTCGTGGAAAACAACGAAATTTTTATACCGTTTCTCGTGTTCTACCGTTGTTGATATCGTAGACACGTCACACAGCAACAACGCGTAAATTCTTCTAACACCGTTGTAAATTCTTTTATCACCGTCGTAGATTCTTCTATCCGCCGAAGGAGGTGATAACGTGAATTTTAATCCACCGTGAGTTTATATCCACCGTGAGTATTTATTCCACCGTGAGTATTTATCCACCGTGAGTTCTTATCCCACCGCTGCCACCAATAATGTCAACCCAATCCTTCCGTTGACAATCCTTCTGATTAAATCCTTGTTCTCTCTCTACTTAACGCCTATTTAACGTTCACCTTTTGAACACTAATTCTATGTATAAGTATAACCTGAATTAATCAGCAACACAGTTTAATATCTTTTCGTTTAATAAGAAACAAACAGACTGAACTCAATTCGATTACAACTCAACTAGTCAGCCACACTACTACAGCGAACACACTCGAATTCAAACTTCTCTAGTCAGCATAATTCTTCGCGCCTCTTGACACACCTGTCTTCTGTGCGCATAAGCGAACTCTAATAATATACATATAGCGCGCCGCTGCCGATATCGGCCGGCCGCGCGTGTCACTAAGACTAAACGTTATACATCTATCATATATACATATACACGTGAAACTAAAGTAAGCGCACTAAATATATACGCTAACATCTCGCACTGCAAGACTGTACACAAAACTCAGTTCACAATATTTGTGTGTAATAGTAATTATAATAATGTATACAATAATTATATAGATTACTATATATATTTATATATATGAACTGATTATAAGTATTGCGGCTGGCCAGAGTTCAAAGTTTTATAAACTATGACCCCCAATTTAAAACTAATTCCTTGCTGAACAGGAAGCCAATGCAAAGATCTAAGCATAGGGTTACATGTTACAAGCGCAATGTTAAATATAACAAACTTTCTGCATCAGCTAAACATTGATGATAAGTTTCAATTACACTTCGACAATTGTAGGCCCCATCTTTGCACATTAGATTTTTCATATTTTTTTAATTGTTATTGTTATAGAACTGGTTTAGTAGCAGATAAACTGATATAATTTTTTCTAACTTGTTTCATTTGATAATATTTCTAACAAGATGTCACATTGAAAGGTCCAGCAAAACGGCATGTATGCTTACAGATGACTCTGCAGTTATAAACAAACAGTGAAAAATGAAACAATTGAAATGAACAAATATCAAATAATAAACAATTGTATATAGGAGTGGCTGTCAGGATCTAGATTTTAAAATACAGACCCAATTGATAAGTTGCCGGTAAAAGAAAATAATATTAGTTGACTGTTAGAGCATAAACAGCTGCCAGCTAATGCTGCATCTGACAGCAGCGCTGGTCGAGTGGTCCAGTGACGTCACAGCGCCCCACTCCGATTCACGCATATTCAAGACCCCCTATTGGGCCGACCTGTGAGTGGAAAGATCTTGGGCCAATATAATTTTTTGGTAAGCACGCGGCGGGCCGTCCGCAAGTGATTTACTCAGCGCCACGAAAAAAATACAAATGTTTAATTTATATTCTTTAAAAAATCGAAAACCATCTTCGCACTAAAAGCACTTAAAAATCATGGCGCATCTATAGACTCTCTTCAAATGATCACCCGCGTAGGCTAATCATCATCGTTAGAACAATGTATGCTTCTGCTTACATTGTTCGAACTATGATGATTGCGCTTCTGCTTGGTGGAGATTAGCTGACGAAAGGGACAAATCACGCCTAGAACGCCTGATGAACAGACACGCTCCGGTTACATTCACCCTAATTCTCCCTCTACAGTAAAGCTTGCAAACGAGGCTGGCACTTCATTATTTAAAGCTGTCTTGTGTAATGAGAATCACTCACTGAGATGCCTCTTCCCTAACCAACATTTTACTGCATATTTCCTTAATGATAGACATCACAACGTTATCCTCCCGGATAAGGACTCTCGAAGCTTAATATCTCATATATTTATTTGCCAACTCTTACTAAGCTTACTCCCCTCAGTTCTGTTTTTTTGTACACCTACAGCGTTTTGCCTGTTGTTCTACTTACTAAACATAAAAACATGATGTCGTGACAGGGCTGTAGTCGAGGGTATACGCAGATTTACAGCGTGTAGGCCTACTCACGAGTCACCTCTAGAGACCGTATACTCACCTGACAAAATATTTGTACTCACCTCTAATTTGTTTCGGAAAACTAACCGGTAGCGCCTTTTATTTATTTTACCATACAGCCCTGGTCGTGCAGATGATTGTCAGTAAGTCTTGCCTGTGAACAAACTTTTTTAATTTCATGCGGGAAAATGCCTGCTCACAAATGAATGTGCTGCCAAACAAACTCATCATTTTCAGCATAGTGCGACCGTACGTTACCTCCCGGAATAACGTACGCGTACTGTACGCACGTTATCGAAAAAAATAACGTACGCGTACCGTACGCGTACGGTAAAAATGCCACAAATTTATCTGGTCATTCACAAAGAACCTCAATACAGTTATAACTATGGTCTTATACGTTACGCGTACCGTACGCGTACGTCAAAATGATCAGTTTAACTGTACAGTAGGCCTATTATAGTCTCTCTGCGCGCAGGCATATTTATTTACGAACGGTACGGAAATTTAGTATTACCAATAAAATGACCATCCTATAAAGTGTGCCGTAAAATCTTAATATTCTTCACACAATCACATTAGACAGAATATTACCAATTTGGATTTTAAAAGTTTGAAAGTAGAGATCATTGAACAGCCACAGATGACTGATGTAATGGTTAAAATTGGTTACGACCGTCAATCACCAACTATTATTGACTTTTGTTGGGCATAATGTTATGTGTTTATTTTCGTCATGAATTGATGTGAACGTACGGTAACGTACGGCATAATAACGTACGCGTACTGTACGTACGTTATGGAAAAAAATAACGTACGTACAGTACGTACGGTCGCACCTTGATTTTCAGCACATTTAATCTCAGTGCTGGATACGTGGTTGGAGTCAAGAGAGAGTATAATTTGTTTCCTTCCATAAATTTCTTTTTCGTGAAGCTATCCCACTGTCACTCGACATGCTCCATTAATTTAAAAAGTGATCGTGCGGGCCGCCAATCAGCAGCCCGCAGGCCATATACGGCCCGTGGGCCGCGGGTTGGCCAATGGCCACCCCTGCTCAGGCTGCTCTAGGTCTAGGATCGTGAATCGTCTCAAGAAGAGGAGATCTATGTGCCTTTGTCTGTTGCACATGAATAAATTACGTATAATTATGAGTGAAATTTTAAAAACGCCTTTTTACAAAAACAAATTCAAGAATATTATTTGCAACGTCAACTTACCTAATTCCTTCTCTCTGAACTTAATTACCAGTGATAGGCAAAATACTTTTCAAAAGTATTTTTAAAACACAAAAAATAGTTTTCAAAAGTATTTTGAAAATAGGGGCCTACTTTTACAAAATATTTTGAAAATACATTTTAAAATATTTTGAAAAAATACTTTTTCAAAATAATGTTGAGAAATCAACATTTTGTACTTTTATCGCTACTCGCTACATTTACATTGCATTAGTGTACTTTACGGTGATCTATAGGCTTAGTTTCTGAGGACTTGTCTGAACATGTGGAGTTTGTGGACTTCATAAACATTCAGTAGGCCCACTTCAACTGTCGAAACACAGGTTGACGAAGATTAGGTAGGCTATTTTGCAGTTTCACTGAACGTTGCTGGTTTAAAATATGGCAATTAAATAAAATTTGAACATGCAATGTTGTTAATGGTCCGATCTTTAAGCTTAGCTGATGATGTTGAATACAGCGTGTAACAAAATTCGTGATTTTTTAGATTTAAAATCATTAAAAAATATATCGATGTCTCATGCTCAGATATTATTTTGTCAATTTTGACTAGGTACAACGAGGTACAACCATGACTACAACAGATTTGCGAATTTGCAATAATGAAGAATTGATCAAATATATATCCTGATACAACCAAATCACAAGTATTTGGTGTGACCAGAAGATTGTTAATTTTTTGAATTATAGTTCTAGTCGAGGTCTTAAACCTTATAACATCTAACGATATAATTTAGGTTGTCCCGTCTGTCTGTCTGTCTGTCTGTCTGTCTGTCTGTCTGTCTGTCTGTCTGTCGGTCGGTCTTGTAACTTGGTCGTGTAGCAGCCAACCTAGGGTCTCACCTCATACCAGCCAGCCAACGGCTAGGGTCAGTGAGGGAGGAAGGAAGGGAGGGCGGCCCTCTTTCCTTCCCTCCCTCCATTCCTCCCTCACTGATCCTAGCCAGCCACTGACCCTACAGCCACTGATCCTAGCCAGCCACTGACGCCAGCCGTTGGCTCCCTCCCTCCTTCCCTGCTTCCCTCGAGAAACAAAGCATCCGTTAGGCCTACTGAAGGTCTTTGTTAAGAACACACATGAACAAGGACAATTGCTGCCCAACGATAAGCATCCAACGTTTACCAAAAATGTTGTCATCAAACAATTATTGCCACGATAACAAGTTAGCTTACGTATTTTTTACATTTCTCTCTCAAGCACATTAAAGTTTCTAAACTAAATTTACATACCGTGATTTTTCACGGGTTACACCTAGTTAAAAAATAATTTGGCAGAAGGTTTTTAAAATTTGTTTTGGAAAAGTATTTTAATTCTCCAAACATACTTTTTAAAACTATTTTGAAAATACTTTCACAAAACACTTTTCAAAAGTATTTTGAAAATACAAAACCAAAATAGAAACATATTTTCAAAATACTATTGTGCCACAAATATTATTGTGCCCATCACTTTTAATAATACAATTACAGGTGAAAAGAAATGAAACTATTGTTCGAACGATCTAAATAATATAATCCATACTTAAAGCAGTGCCCGACATTTTCATTCATTACTTCAAGGTCAACTTTACTTTAGTTTAATGACGATAATTATTATTAATAGCCTCTGATCATTTTAATCTTGCTGTTGATGAAATAATGAAATAAATATTTTCCACTTACCCGCGATCGATGATGTACAGTTGTCACTGACCGACAGAGCAGTTTAGAGCGATTGGTCTCCGCGCCTCCTCTTTGGTCTCCGCGCCTCCTCTTTGGTCTCCGCGCCTCCTCTTTGGTCTCTGCGCCTCCTCTCCTTTCCTTATTACTTTTTCACACAAACTTTGACTGATCAGAGCTAAGGCACCTGGTAGAGAACCGCCGCTATTTTATATACTCTATAGAAGGCGAGACATTAGCAGGCATACGAGCAGTCTAGCACATCTGCTTGTAGCAGGCGTACGAGGGGTCCAACAGGTAGGTCTATCTATAGACTGATGTTTAGACACCTATACAGACAGACTGAGGCTATATTGTTCCCTATTCAGGGCGAGTAAATGACCTGCACACACTGGTTGATTTGCGCATTTGCTAGGGCAGTGTACAACAACCTAAATGACATCCCACATACGGAAGACCAACGTGCACTTACGGCTTACCGTGAGAAAGAATATATTAGCCAAAAAGCATACTAGCCTTTTTAAAGTGGCCTATGTAGGACCTACCTATTGATCTTTTCATGGCTTATGCCTAAAAGCACGCCCGTGTCGTCATTTCTATAGAGCTGCTATGAGATTTGCTTTGTTTGGAACATTTGTTCAGAGATGAATAAGTAAACTTAGTCGAAGAAAAACAGATAGGTTTAGATAGACCTAAAATGTACTAATATCATTCATCTACTTTTCCTTTGTCGTGTTCACTGCATTTGTCGTTATATTGATTTCCCAAGTTCTGAAGAACCTCGTTGTCCGCATAACATGCATTCGATTCAGACCAGCAAAAGATTGCAGTTACACAGAGGGCGCATTAGACTAAATGCGTATACCGTACCCGACTTCAACTTTGCTGTGGCTTATTCATTCATTCATTCATTCATTCATTCATTCATTCATTCATTCATTCATTCTAAGGACTTGATATAGCGCCTCTTCAAGATACCTGGTACCTACTCAGAGGCGCTCCCAGCTCAGCCACAGCTAAAGAGCATACATACACCATAAATGACAATCATCTGGATTGGAGCATACGACTAACGACTTCTAACATTATTTTATCGACTATGAATGCCTAAGGTTGTAGGCGTATTGGAAATATCTAATACACCGCTTTAAGAGAAACTAACGAGAGGAAGATCTACAGCACAAACGATGTTAAAGTCGCGAAGTTGGCAATCAGCGCTTGCATAACTAGAAAGCGTGAGTGGAGAACTACTGCACGCAAGCAGAGTTCAATCAATGGACTCTCAATCAGTTGTTCAGAGTTCCTCGACCATGGACGTGTTTTGAAGATGATGAACAAGGAAGGCAATGTGGTCCAGAGTTGATAGACGAATATCTTTGAGCCAGTAGAGGCCTCAGCAGGACAGACATTCGAATGGTCACAGGAATTTTTCGTGGTTAATAGTCGATGTCACTCCAAAGACTTTTGTTGCCCTTCTTTCACCGAATCCAAGATTTTTCCAGCTGCAGATGACATACAGATCTTTTGTCTGAAGCACAACTGTCCAGTTGGGGATCTATCACCTCTAAAAAAATAGACGGGTCAAGTGGAGGTGAGATATAAGCAGGCGAGATATGATATGATTATCAGTGGCGTAACCACGCCCGGGCTATTATGGGCAGTGCCCGTGCCCGTGTTGCATTTAATTCTGCCCGGGTTGTGCAAGCCCGGAATCGAGAAATTGAAAATAATTAATTTTGAGTTTTACAGTCCCTCATTGGCACAAAGGTGCCATCGTAGGTCGAGACGGCGAATTAATATCCACCTAATAGGTAAATGAACCCAACGCGTCAATGGGCTACCATATCGGATCTGCTGGGCCATACTTCAAACAAAGCTACCTCTCCGATCTCGGCAGATGACTTCCTTCGCGCGCAGGTGGACAAACTGGAGGCACCCCGGGCTTCCACTGTTTGGTTCAGTGTCGGCGATCTTGTTTGTGGGAGGACACGGGACACTTTTGAACTGATCTGGTCAAAACAGAGGTGAAAACTTTTTTCTAAAATTGTGTTGACCTTATTTGGTGTTTCTTTTCAAAATTGGGGGGAAGCTGTATAGCGTGTCCCCGTTAGAGGTTAAGCAGAACAATCAACAAGCGAATTACTTAATCCCTATAGCCTACAGGTGCAATTCTTGAGTTCTGTTGTCAATCATCAATGGGAATCATGCACTCTCTCCACAAATTGACTTTTTTAAAGGTCATGGGCGGCGATCCCGGGGGTCGAGGGGGGACAAGACCCCCACCTTTTAAGAGTGGGGGGACACGCCATACATCGGCCCCCCACCCCAAATTTTGAAGAAACACCAAAAAAGGTCATCAAATTTTTTCGTACTCAGGTTAAAAATTTTTTTGAGCGCGAAAAATTTGTTAGACCTCTTTTTTGACCAGATCAGTTCAAAACTCTTTTTTGACCAGATCAGTTCCCACCTCTCAAACAAGATCGCCGCCACTGGTAAAGGTCAGCTAGTCTAGTTACTCATCAACATTAGTAGGTTTCAGAGTACTTAGGACATTGTGGCGGCGCTAGACAATTTTTGTAACCAGGGCAAAGCGTGATCAGTGCAGAGGGCAATTTTTGCCCCGAATAAATCTGGGCAGGGCAAACATTCTGGCAGGGCAACGACCAGGTCGGCTTTTTTAACCAGGGCATTTGCCCTGGCTCGCCCTGGTGTAGCGCCGCCCCTGGCCTCGACCCCCAGAGATCGCCGCCCCTGCAGCTGCTGATGCTCCACCACCAATGTTCTCCTCCACTGACGAGCTTTCGGTCCATCTCGGATGATGAACTTCTTCGAGTCATAAATGCTTCTAACCATAAATCATGTGAACTTGACCCCCTCCCACCGTTCGTCATTGTTACTGTTTTAGATATGCTATCCCCATTTTTAGTTTATACCTTTAATAGGTCCCTTATTGAAGGGACCCTTCCGGCATCACCAAAGCGGGCTCTAGTTCTTCCTACTCTAAAAGTCTAACCTTGACCCCAATGTTTGTTCAAAATACTACCCGATCGCTAACCTCACCTTTTTGTCTAAAACTCTGCAACGCCCAGTTTCTATACAATTTCTTCCCTATCTTGAACAGTTTCGCCTTCTCCCATCTTGTCAGTCTGGATTTAGAGCATCCAATTCCAGTGAAACTTCTCTTAATTGTCTCTCCTGTCTGACGTCTACCAGTACCTGGCTATGGATAAGTCCTGCCTTACTCTTCTAGCTCTCTTTGATATATCGTCAGCCTTTGGCATGCTCGATCATGTCCTCCTATCCCTCCTAACTGACATCTACCTGGCTATGGATAAGTCCTGCCTTACTCTTTTAGCTCTCTTTGATGCATAGTCAACCTTTGACATGGTTGATCATGAAATTCTTCTTCGCTGTCTTCAAATCTCATGTGGTTTATCTGGTCCCCCTCTCTGCTGGTTCCAATCCTATCTTACTGACCGGACGCAAATGGTGATCCTGAATACCTCAAAAACATCCTGGGTTGGGATTAATTTTGGAGTCCCCATGGTTCTGTCCTTGGTCGTATACTTTACATTCTTTTTACCTCTGGCATTCACTCTCTCTGCTCTAAGCATCTCTGTGAACACACTACCCTATGCTGTGTCCCCTGTGTTAAAGGTGGGGGTCTTGTCCCCCTCGACTCGCCTGGATCGCCGCCCATGCGTTTGCTGAGCCTACAGAATTTTCTGACGCAGCACGCAACAGGTGAAAAGTAGGGTGCAGAGGGTGCGAGCAGCACCGGGTGACACCCTCAGTGACACCAAAGTAACAAATTCTGTCTAAAAATGTTTTGTGCAGAGTTTCGGCAGAAATTTATTATTTTTAAATTAATGATAACAGATAACAGCAAAAACATTTCTCGTAAGCCCAGCTTAATGTAGGCCTACTGCATCAGTATCAATTTACCTAAAGCTGCTAATTTCCTTTTTTGAACCTTCTAATGCGCTCAGGTCAGTGCCGTCATTATTACCCAATTACAATAACGTAATGCCTGCATGGGCCCCAGTCTGCTCAGCTCTCCCTTATTGCTCGCATTGATGCTTTCTCTCATGACCTTTAAGCATGGCTGTCCTAAACCGGCTTTCTTTAAACCCATCAAAGACCCAACTGATTTGGTTTGGCACTCGTCAACAACTGGCCAAGGTCGACTACCCTCTCTCATCTCAAAGCTATACTTCTTACATCTTCTCTATATCTGTCCGTAACCTGGGTGTAATTGTTGATAGTTCCCTTTCCTTTTCTGGCCATATCTCTAATCTCATCCGCTTGTGCTACTACGGTACTACCATCTCCGACGTCTCAAAGCTATCAGAAGATCTGCCTTCTCTCCAGTCTTTGCCTCCATTGTCTATGCCTTCATCTGCTCTCGCACAGATTACTGTAACTCCCTCTGTGTTGGCTTCCCCAACGTCCGTCTCTCCCCCTCTGCAATCTGTTCTTAACGCAGCTGTTGTCTTAAGACTTGCCTTTATTCCTGAGGACTTTCGCACTGGGAGCGCCTCTGATTGGTGGGCACTGGGTAGCAGTGCATATTTTAAGGAATACTGGGACAATTTTTGGAACTCGTCTCTCAAAACTTTTATGACCTTTTTTCTGGGAATTCATCTCCCCGAAAAACTTGATGACCTTTTTTTAGGAAATCATCTCCCGAGAAAGTCACCTCCCGAAAACAGTTGATGACCTTCTTTTAGGAAGTCATCTCCCGAGAAAGTCACCTCCCGAAAACAGTTGATGACCTTTTTCGGAATTTACTACTGGGGCAAATCTTAAAACTCTTGCAACATTTTGTCCCACTACTTATACTTTAACCATACATTGCCTGGGACAAATCAGCCTAACTACTGGGACAAATCCTAACACTACTGGGACATTTGTCCCACTAGTTATACAGTTAAAATATGCCCTGCTGGGTAGAGGCGCTTTATAAGTTTGAAATACAATACAATAACGCTTCAAATCTTGTGGTTTCGTAACTTTCGTCTGCGCGTGCTACAAGCATGCGCTGTTGCTTTCATTGTTTTCGTTTGTTGTTTTTATAATCGCTGATCTCGTCCAATTATCCGGTATTTTATCTGCAATGTTAGGCCTATGGTAATTACAATTTTGAAACCTATACCAATAACGTTTTTGATAATGAGGTATTAATTAAAGGAAAAGAAGGAGAAAAATAAAATGTTACAGTTACTAATAATGTAGTTATTATGTAATTTTCTGTAGGCTATTCATTGAACATAATTTTATAATCAGCTATAGGCCTGCATAAGCTGCGGGCACCTTCATTGCCCTCCATAGTTCAAACATTAGGCCCATATATTAATATTTGCTACATATAAAATTTGATTTTTAATGATGTAACTGCTGGTCTGATGGTAAATGATTAAAATATTTGGCATCACTGGCCAAGCGCTGGCATGGATCAGCTCTTATCTAGATGGGCGGACCATGCGGGTGGAAATGGGGAGGATGGGTCGTCATGGACCCTGGTGGAGTATGGTGTATACCGCAGGGATCGGTGATGGATGGACCGCTCCTCTACATTATATACACAGCGGACCTCACTGCCATCATTTCTTCCTGTGAACCTCGGTCACAACAGTTTGCCGACGATCTATACAGATGTAGCGATGTAGCAGTCGTGCCTGCCTGCCGACTCGTCGATTGGTGTTGCTTCCATTCGCTCTGCATTAGGTCTACACGAGGTACGGGGTTGGATGTCATCTAACCGACTTCGATTGAATCCATCTAAGACACAGTACATCTGGCTTGGCACGCCAGCGTCGAGGCAGAAGATTGACCCAAAGTATTTGGCGTCCTCATTTCTGGTTGGTAAGACCTGTAGAGTAGTACGGGATTTGGGAGTACTTCTTGATGAAGGTCTTACATTGGCTGACCATGTGAATAACATCTGTAGAATCATACGGAGGACACTTTCGAGGGAAGCCGCGGTCACACTGGTGCACTCCTTTGTCCTGTCGCAGCTTGATCATTGTAATGGGGTGCTGCTAGGCCTACACGGATATCGCCTACATCAGCTTCAACTACACTGTGTTGAATGCAGCGGCCCAACTTCTGGCGTAACTACCGAGGTACTGCGGTACGCGCATGTATCTGCTTTACGAGTAACATTAATACAAAGAAACATTACTAAGGATAGGCCTACTGTATGGCCTGGTAAGGGACTAAGGGAGGAGGTCCATGGGGGTGTCACCATGACTTACCGCACTAGGTGACACCAGCCCTAGTGATGCCACTGCGGGTTATGGCTTGAGAGGCACTCCGTCCAACCAACGAAGACATGCATGCAGAAAAGAAGAAAACACCGAAACGTACGCTAGACTCAGTCGCAGTTGAAATCAGAACGTACGAGAATAATCGGGCAAGACGAAGAACTGTCAAATGACCGAGTTAGGCAGAACAATCAACAAGCGATCGAATTACTTACTTGATCCCTCTAGCCTACAGGTGCAACGTACAATTCTTTAGTTCTGTTGTCAATCATCAATGGGAATCATGTAGGCCTACTCTCTCCACAAATTGACTTTTGTAAAGGTCAGCTAGTCTAGTTGCTCATCAACATTAGTAGGTTTCAGAGTACTTAGGAAATTGTTTCATTTCAATTTGCCTTCATGACGGGCAGCGGTGGTCAACGATCTCGCTCGATCAATTCATTGAAAAATGAGGCCGTATACGGTCGCTATATAAAATCGTGTTCAGTTACATTTACAAAAAGAAAACAAAACACCGGGGCAGCAAAATCCGCCATGATATTATATATATATATATATATATATATATATAGGCCCTATATATATAGGCCCTATATATATATATATATATATATATATATATATATATATATATATATATATATATATATATCGAGACTTGTTTCAGAAGCCCTGACAAACCATGGGTTTTAAAATTGCTCACGATTTGTACAATAATTTTACATCCAGTGCATGAAAAGCTGCTGTGTAGAAGTTATTTTTCCACATGGCGGAATGTTTATGAGGCCCACAGGTCAGAAAATGTTGAGCGAATTGGTTTTTATAAAATGCAACGTCGACGAGTAGTCGGAATAACATTTCCCACGAAGGACTTTTATAAATACGAATTCGGAATTCTCTGCAGTCTGCATTTAGAGTTGTTTTGCTTCAAAAAAGGACTCATATATTTTCGTTAAAATATCGAATAGTCCTACTTGACAATTTTTAGTAAGGATCGTAGAAGCCATGGATATGATTGTGATATTTGGGCCTTGGTCTCGGTCTTGATTTAGAGGTTCAAAGTCTTGGTCTTGAGGTTCAAAGTCTTGGTCTTAGTATTCAGTCTTGGTCTTGAGGTTTTAAGATTTAAGGTCTTGACAACAAGACTGTCGACGAGTAGTCGGTTATCGATTGTGGTTTATAAAGGTCTTGAAACGTTTATCAGTCTCTTGGATGCCACTAGGCTTGAGCCTCGCCCTATGGACGTGCGGTCGAACTGGTGTATCAGGGTGGTCACCCACTCACCCTTGTGAATTACACGACCCCGTTACAGTAGGCCCTATATAAAATATTTTGTGCCTGGGCTTTCAGAGAAAGTGAGGGAGAGTTCACTTCGGGATGGAAACTCGATACGCCTAACTAAAGGCCTCTATAGCCTACAGTCTGAAGTTTCTAATCGGCATCTCTGGCACTTTTGAACATAGGCATTCGTTGTATTTCATATGATGCCGATGAAAATTAGGGCCTAAGGACGCAGATGAAAATGTCTTTAACATTTCATTTTGTCGCCCACTTTATGCTCCCTTCCCTCATTTGAGGCAAGTGCAATAATGCTGACGCTAGTCTCTTTGCCATTATTTTGCTCGATCGTGCCATGTATTATATACAATGCTGCCGCCGATTAAGCGCACTCGCTAGGCCTACTCTCTGCGCCCACGGTCCCACAACCGTGAGCTTCCAATGTATGATAACTTGCCTCAGAAATGCTTCCTTGCTAGGATGCTATAATCGTAATCGTAATCTCCGGATTTCTACAGCGCCCAAAAAGCGAAGTCGCGGTAACCAGCTTATTCACAGGCGCATATACATATATGCTCTACAAAGATATGTAAGCTCCTCTCCTATCCACCTTATGTCCCACTTAATTCGTAGTAACTTCTCTTTTTATATAATTGGTTAATGGTTATATTGTTTGATTGTTTGACAGCAAAAAGTTCACCATGTACAGCGCTGTGCATTTGCTAGTGCTTCTCGATAAAGAAAATTATACTTACTTACTCACTTATATAAAACGGGAGTATTCATTCAATCACTCGAGTAGTTATATAGCACCTCTTCAAGGGGGCTACTCAGAGGTGCTCCCGACTCCAGCACGGCCAAATAGAACAGTTGTCAGTCTAGAGTAGAACGTATCAGAGGGAGTTCTGGGGAGCAGGCACAGCTGGGGAGCCCGTTCCATGCCGTCGGGCCCACCACTGAAAAAGCACGATTCTGTGCGGTGGCTGTGCGGACAAAAGGCACAATGAGCACTCCTTCCCCGAAGAGCGAAGGTCGCGGCTACCCTGGACTCCCTGCACGGGGCGGCAAAGGACCAGCAGATAAGCTGGAGCACAGCCAGCTGGCACCGCCAGACTAGGGAAACAATCCTGTATACCACACGCTGGCTGACGGGGAGGAAATGCAGGACCTCCAGCATATAACCTGAGATCTGACAAAATTTTGGTATTCGGCCAATAAGGCGCGCCGCAGAGCATTGCACTCGATCGAGGCACGCTAGACGACTAGAAGGTAGGCCATAGTAAAGTGAAGAACAGAGTATGGCCAGAGGACTTTTTTTGCAATACATGATACATCACAATACTAATCATAAAGAAAACAAATGCAAAGGAACTGCAAAGACCACCACACCATAGGCCTATACTCTATAGCCTTCTCACTCAGAAGTCAAAAATCATGACAAGAATTGAATCTTGCTTGTTTGTTAGCCTTGTGAGTTCTTGAGCGCGTCGTTTCTTTAAACATTGCCAAATGTAAATCACTCTTAACGATTCTCCTAACTGATGACTGGCTGATTCCTATTTCTCGAGCTATTTCTCTCTGCGTACGATGCGTTTGCGGCAGCTTCCTGGCTGATCAAATCAAATCAACTTTTCGTTTATTCATCAACCATGCAGTTGACACAACGCAATTGGTAACAATCATAGATAGGTAAAATAATAAATAGAAATCTATCAACTAATTTTAACTCATTTCGAAAATAATACAAATTATAATATAATACCCTCGATATCAAGTTTTTATCATTCTTAGTTGGAAGTGAAAAATTATGAGCCCGAGGGCGTAAAAGGTAAGAGTGGGTCGGCTCTCTGGGAAGTAAGGGCAGAGAACGTGTTGTGGGTTAGTCATCACAGCATTAAATAGCCGGACGTCAGCCAGGCGAGCAAGATCATCTGCTTTCTGGATGGATTTAAGGAAGGAAATCCATTTTGCGCATGCGCTTTAAGAGTCTATCGACTCTATCCTTTTCACCTTTACTCAGGTAATCCCACCATGAGGGGGAGGCGTAGATAACACAGGATAATGTGGTTGCCCTTGCTATATCATGCAATATCGGCGATGGAAAACCATGTGTTCGAAGGACTCTCAGAGCATAGGCCTAGAGGGATGAAGATGAAGCCGTTAAGACTGCATCTAGATGTGACCCCATCTGTAGATCAGAGCGCAAAGTTACTCCTAAAACTTTAATTGAGGAAACTCGTTCCGCCCCTGGTATAATTTGGGGGGTAAAAATACCTGCCCGTCCCTTTTTTAAAATTACCATCTCCTTAGTTTTTGTAGGGTTTAGGCGAAGGTTATTGTTTTTAGCCCAATCAGATCAGCAGCGATTCAACCTGTGCAACGTCGTCGGCCAGAACGGCCGTTCGCGGGGGTGCGATAGGGCCTACCTGGTTGACGATGAAAAGACCCAGTAGTATCGATCGTTGAAAGGAGCATTTAATCCATTACGAGTCCACCATTTATCTCAAAATTCCTTTAAAATCGTTTCGCACGGTAATGTTTAATATCTCTTTCAAATCTTACGACTTGTTTATTTTCATTTTGTCGGGGTTGTTGTGACGTAGGCCTAACTATATATAGTTTAGACTGGTCCAGCTTTCTAAAAAAAATAATTTATATAGCATTTGGTTAGATCATCAGGCGTCATTATTCTGAAATTTCATTAAAATTGATGGTTATCTGTATGAATTATATTAAGTTATGTAGGGACACGGTTTTTTCTGACTCACCAGGTTATGTCGACGACTCACTGGATTACGACAAAGCATATGATAGAGTCGACTGGAGAAAGGTAATACAAGCACGGAGATGGATGGGAGTAGGTTGGAGAGATAGCAGATTGATAGAAAACTTGAACATGGGGCAAAAGGGGCAAATAAGAATAGATGGAAGTACTCAGAACCAGGGAAACTGGGCAGGGGAGTGAGACAAGGATAACCGTTACTCTTCAATATCTATATAGAAGGGCTTACAAGAGAGCACTGGAGGACATGGAGGAGGGGATCAAGGTCAGAGGAAGACTGGTTAAGGCCTTAGGTTCGCAGATAACCAGATAATGATGGCAGGAAGCTAGAGAGGATTACAGACATTGATGGGTTGATTAAACTGAATGAAAATAAACACCAAAAAGACGAAGGTTACGAGGATAAGCAACGAAGAGACTTGAGGATAAAGTATTAGAGGAGACTATAGTAAAAAACACACTGGTAGAAAGGAAATAGAGCAAAGTAAATGAATTCTGTTCTCTGAGGAGTATGATCACAACAGATGCCAAATGACACAAAGAAATTAAAAGAGGAATAGCACTGGGCAAGGATGAATTTCTAAAAAGGAAAGAGTTACTAAGAGGAAAAATGAATAGGAACTTAAAGAAATGGATGGTAAAAACACTGGCGTGCAGTGTAGTGCTGTACAGATCAGACATGGACTATGAGGAAAGAAGACGAAAAGAGATTGGAGATTTTCGAAATGTGGATATAGAGAAGATCAGCTGGATGGAACATATAAATTGGAGAAGACAGACTCCTCATACATATAATAAGAGAAAGACAAAGCAAATGGATCGGTCACATGCTGAGAACGGTCAATGAGGGAAGAATGAAGGGGAAGAATGAAGGGGAAGAATGAAGGGGAAGACCAAGACAGATGATCCTGGATTTGGATGATGAAAGAGGGATACAGCAGACTTAAAGAAGAAGCTGAACATCGAAAGGAGTGGCGATGTCGGACATTTAACATGCCTGAGGCAGAGTACTAGAAGAAGACAGAGGCGGCGCTACCATGGGTCATGGTAGGTCATTTGACCTGCCTTTTTACTCTTGACCTGCTTTATGACCTGTCTATTTTACTCTTGACCTTTAAAGATTTGTAAAGTAATTAAAGTTTAACGTTTTAATTGCTGTATTGTTTCAAATTTGAATATGCTACAACAATTGGGCTATAAGTGTTCAATAATAATTTTCTTCGTTTTATATATCTAAGTTATGCTGCTTATGTTGAGGTTATGCTGCTTGATGTGTCAAACTCAAACATTAATTTCTTCGACCTGCTGAATAACTCCCATGACCCGGACATGATCTGCTGAAATTGTACAACTGGCGCCGCCACTGAAAGAAGACAAAAGGTAACTTCAGTATCTGAGGATAGACTCTGAAGTCCGTAGGCCCTAACTGCATTGCTGAAACTCAAGGCAACATATTGCCTCTTGAAACTTACCCAACACCAACACTAAATTCAAAGTCAAGCATAATAAAATCATTTAATGTATTTTAAGCAAGTAGTAGTAGAATGAGTTCAATCATTCATACTTATTTGAAGTCATAAAATTGTCTGAAAATGCAAATTCTCAGACCTGTTTTACTATCCTCGACAGATCCATAAGTTAAAGGTCCTTAAGTATCTGCATTGATGTGTCTGGGCATTATTAAAATGCCCAGATCCATACATGCATATACTAAAGTATCCTACTTTAGTGGAAGCAATAGCTGCCAGCTATTGTCACATCAATTATTGACTTACAGGAAGAATTAATGCTACATTAATCTGTAACAACAAGGAGGCAGCTACTGGGAAAACAATACAGCTCATCGTTAAAGAACCAAAAGATGGTAAAATGCTATATGGTTGGAACTGTTGTCATGAACATGAATGATATCTTAGAGGTTCACACTAGGGAATGTAATCCCGGGATCCCGAATCCCGGGATCCCGGGATCCCGGAACATTTTTCAATCCCGTAATCCCGGGATTGACAAACGTGGAATCCCGTATTTCCGGGATTACAAAAAAATGGGATTTTGGGTTAAATTTGCTTGATCCACTGTATAATTCTTCCTTGAGGCTTGGGCAATGGACGCTAATTACGGCAGATAAACAGCAACGACGGGTACCAGCCCTAGTGCAGACTACAGACTGACTCTGCCTGCCAGAGGCGTCTACCCCCCCGCCCCAAGTCATTGACGCAACGTCCCTTTTGCAATGGACGCTAATTACGGCAGATAAACAGCAACGACGGGTACCAGCCCTAGTGCAGACTACAGACTGACTCTGCCTGCCAGAGGCGTCTACCCCCCCCCCCAAGTCATTGAAGCAACGTCCCTTTTTCCCCTGTTCTTCCCCCTCCCCGTTCCTTTCCCCCTAAGATGGTGTCACACACACACTGACAGATCTACCCTATGTCTTGGATGGAGCATTTTCTCCAAGGTTTCTATGGTGTAGACGCCCCTGCTGGCTACTTTAATATCAGGGTGCTGCAGGCTGCTGTGCACTCCGCTGCAGTACGGCTGCTAGGCCTACTGGTAGGCGAGACTGCTAGGCTGCTACTGCTTGGGTCTTCCCGCAGCGGTGCTGCGCTGGTCACCTGTCGTTCTGAGACCTCATTCCCGGCCGTGGGATTGCTATCAAGTATCAAGATCTTTCCACTCAGAAACACCCCACCCCGAGTTAATGAGCCTCCGAATACAAGCTGTTAGTGGAGAAACCTTGATCACGGATCAACCGAGCCCAACTGCTGTCAAGTGCCTCTGCCTATACTCTGAGTCATCATTAGTGGGTGAATCTACTTTTGACACTTCACGCTTCTTGCGATAATTTTATCGTAAATAACTCCTAACGAACGTTTAAACTTTTCATTTTAAGTTACAAGTTTATAACACATCCCCACAACGTTCCTAATACCATTATATCTTTAATACACAACAACGTTATAGTACTAAATATACATTTATCCTACAGGCGGGAAATTTTTTTATTGCATAAAGTATAATCCCGGGATCCCGGGATCCCGGGATTGATAAATTCCTAATCCCGTAATCCCGGGATTGACAGAATGCTCCGGGATTACATTCCCTAGTTCACACACACACACACACACACACACACATGCACACAAACTTCTATAGAACCACAAACCTCACTTCAAGGAGGAAAAACAAGAAGACAAAGCAAAATCAGGAAATATGAAGCAAACACTGAACCTGAAGAAAGACTACAAATCAGAATGATACAAGCTCTTACTAAGGTTTTTGGCCAACAATCCCTTCACAGAAATTAGACAATGTTGCATTAGCATCACCTAAAGCCTTGATTCAAACTGTGGAATCAGTTTCAGAACTGTTTGCTTGGATATCAGTTAAACTTATAGAACATTGAACATACATGTAGTTCTGAAATGCAGACAGATGACATTTCATGCCTTCTATGTTATATAAGTCATTAGATTAGATGGCAATACAGAAGTTATTAGCTTACACTACATTGGATAAAATTTATGTTCTGGTTCATTATCAGATTTCTTTTAGTAACTTGCTTAAAAAGTATAATTGATCAGATGGTCTTCACACGGTCTGTCTAAATGCAACAGTTCTACAGATACATTCAAGAACCACTACATGTAAAAATCACAACTGCACAATAAGTAAACAGTAACAAACTGAAAAACTTCCTTAGGCTACTGTACTTTCACATGGAAACATCTGTACAATAATTTTTTCTATAGCCATTACTTAAAACTCAAATAAAAGCAAAAAATTTAAAGGAAACTGTCATTGGAAAATAGCTGCACCATAGCCACAATCATATTGCGGTGGTTGCTCACTTGTACTGTATTTTCAACCCTATAAGAACAATGAACTTTACTGGCACCTCTGTCAGTCTTTAAGCATCATTATGTCATATGTTTGATAATGTTAATCCTTCAACTCAATTCATTTAAACTCTTTAGAAGCTCAAGTAATATATTAGTTGACAAAATTAGTTCAGCAGCACAATGAACATCTGCTTTTGATGCGGTGGCATATGCTTGCTCTGAAAGAAAATAATTAGCCTTCAATCCAAAAACAAGAGCATTTAGTCATCAGTGTCCATACATATGTTTCATTTGAGGTAAAATCCTCTGCAGTGGTGTGGAGCCCATAGATTTCGTTCCACTGAGCCTTTTCTAACACGCTTGCTGCATGGCGACCATTAAAAAGTCAAGGCCACTCAATCTGATGTGGGTGAACCCGGTGTTTCATACTTAAATGACTCTGCACTTTTGAGAGGTTCCAACAGGCACTATATAAATGCTTTGATATATGTATAGTTGTAGACATCTATAAATACCCACATACATGCAGACATACAGTGGATAACTGTTATTGCTCATTCTAATAGGAGCAAATGCAGGTTGGTGCCATTGGGCACCACACACTCTGGACAGTTAACCATTGCATTCTGTTGAATTAAACCAATCTGTTGTTTACTATTACATGTAGCTTACTTCTCATTACGGTACAACCAGCAACTTTGTGTAACAAGACACATGTTAAGCAGCACTTTGCAAAACCCACTTAGTGGCACAACAGGCCACAAATAATTGCAGACATATGGAAATGTACATAGAGGAATGCCGTTTAAGTCTCATCCATTGCACATTTTCCAATCTTTCCTTCCCAAGCGTCTTCTTTCTGTCTCTTGGATGTGCGTTTCTGCTCTGCAAGACATCAATATCGGAAATTAAAACTTATGTATACAGAATATTGGCAGACACATAATTTGTTACACTGCAGATAGGTCAGGCTTCATTCAATATAATCCCAGTGTTATTAATTATTACTAAAGAAATTCTGCAGCGCTCAACGCTGTGACATACCAATAGCATTACTTCACTATCTCAGCCTCAACTGATGGTTACAAAACCCTAACAGTACAATTCAGAGGTTATACTTAAAAGTGATGACTGACATTTTTAGGCCGGAAACATAGAAAGTCACTCAGAAATTGCATTTAAAATATGCTTCTGAAAATTAAATAGAATTACGATTAACATATATTTGATTCTGACATTTTCTAAACCATAAGATTTAATAATGATGTACTGTTCATATATGTTATTCAGCAGTCAGCAGGCTAAATACTAAATCAGTTTAGAGAAATATTGTAGTCTGAACATGATGTCTCAACAGGGTAACATGAATAAACCAATGTACCTCTTGCAGCTTTAATCTTCTGCCTCTCTTCTTCCCTCTTCTCTTTTGAGACTGGCTCCGACACACCCAGTGCCTTAGTCACCATCAATCTGGCAACACTAGCAACCGTGACTGGACGAGGCTTGTATGGCAGAAGAAACTCTGTGTCAAGACACAACAGAAAAACTTACTGTGAAAGCATAAATCAGACAACTAAAATCTAGTACATAACAGAAGAAATGGAGGCTAAGGTGATCTATGCAAGGCTAAAAGACCTGTACATTTTGAGACAATATATTAAAGTTACAATGAGAAACAACACTGACCTATTAGAAGTGAAACATCTGATACACAGGAAACTCCGTAATCCGTATAGCACGAGTCATGTCTTTAAACATGAATCATGTCTACTCTGCTTTACAACAAAAATCATATCTACTCAGCCTTATAACATTTATAAGCCAAGTCAAGCACTTTGCCTTATAACATAAGCCAAGTCAAGCACTCTGCCTTATAACATGAGTTGCATTATTATCAGATAATGAATGACCTGAAGCTGAATTTAACTTGAGAACCAAGTCTCCATGTTCTATCAGAATTCACAATACAGTTACGCTTTCAGTGTTCCAAACTATTAAGCTGTTCAACTCTTATGACAGCGCTCAACATTGTTTTGATGAATTTTACCATTACTAGTTCAAGTGAATGCAAACACTTAAAATCTCTCTAAATGTCGACATGCATCATTTTAGATGTATTTCATTACTCAACAATATTCAGTTTTGAAAAGTTGATCAATTTCTGTGTCAACCTCAAAGTTTATAAATAGATGAAATATTAAAAAAATTCTAAATCAAAATTCTAAACTTCATAAAAATTTCATAAACAAAAAGAATATAATAAAAACTGCTAAATATAACCACTCTTGTAGCAACAGGTGAAGAATTAATAAAGAATGAATTTAGTTAAAACTTAGCTTATGGTTCGACTAATTAATGATGACATCAGCCTTTATAACGTTCATCACAGTCGCTGTCTTACAATCCTAAAACCTACGCCTGGTCAAACAACTCAAACAAATTTGTTTTCAAAGCCATTACACCATTGCCTGAACAATACAATTTATTTTTTGGAGTTTTTCTGACAACAGAGAAGTGGCCAAAAATGAGCTGATGTTTATCTAATCAATGATGACATCGACCCTCACAACATTTGTCACTGTCTTTGAATAACAATACCTCTGCCTTGTCAAATGTATTTGTTTTGAGAACCTTTACAACACTGGCTGAGCAACACAATTTATTTTTTGCGACAAATAAAAAAACGTTCGACTATAGAATGATCAGTGACTAAGAAAAGGATAAGACTATTCAAAGACTATTTCACAGGATGTAAATGTGTACAAAAAACCACCAAAAGTAGTTTCTAACAAACCATTGGAAAATCCATCTAATACATTTTTTTCAGTAAGTACAATGTTTCTTCCACTTAATCGATACAAACATAGCTAATTCTATGCCAAAGAGGTGTGTTTTCATGGCACAGTCAGAACTGACCACAGATAGAGGTAATTTACGATAATCAGAACCAGCATAAGTCACTTACCTGTGCATTTCTTGGCTTTCAATTTAGTCTGACGAGATGCCTGTTGTATAGGTCGAACCTTTATGAATGGATTGCGAAATGTTGCAAGAGCTGACCTGGCTGGAGAAAGAGAAACCATAATATAAAACATTAAAAATAAAACTTGTAAATGTTGTAAGCTCAGAACAACAACTAGTGTCAAAGGAAAGTACGGTTATGTTCCAATAAAATTATTCAATTCTGAAACTGGAAATAAATGCAAATAAATCACCAACCAATTTATAAATATACACACTATACACCGGAAGTGGTCTAGGTCTGTCTATATGAGAAGATGGACATCTGTAAGGCAACTGCAAAGAGCTAAGTTGACATCGAACATTGGCATTTTTGTAAAATGGGTCATTGGTTACAAACATGTGTACATGTAACTTCTAGATTTTTTACAAAATGCTGATAACAGACACATTTTCTAATAAACTGAATACCCAAAATAAACTTCTCATTTTTCAACCCAAGAATTAATTCAGTAGAACATAAAATCAACAGAAAGGAAGCACACAAAAATTAGATCCTGAAGATGAAATTCATTCATTATTAAGAAGATTTATATACCACCCCTTCAAGGCAACTACTCAGAAGTGCTCCCAACCCCAGTGGAGCTGAAATTCAGAGGTTACAATTCAAAATAGGGGTCCACCGGAAAGACATTTTCCACCGGAAACCGAATCCGAGTATTTGGATGTACTGTTTGCCGGATCCGGAAACGAACCGGGAAAAAACGAACCGGGTACCATTTGTTCCATATGCGAAGCTTCACATTTTCATGTAATAAGAAATTATCGACATAAATTTGTGTACTTGTAATTTAATAAGTGACTAATACAATTTGAACTGTAGTCATTTCTGTGCAGTTGTGTAATTGTTTTAAGGTTCAACATTTATAATTTTATATACATAAGTTTATTGAATAAGTTTTTAAAGAAAAAACATTTTTTAAAGGAAAATTTTTTGCAACTATTTGCGTCTACAATATTTGCCAAGGCGAATACTTCCGGAAACGGGATTTCCGGCCGAGGCAAATTTCCGAGGCGATTTCCGGTGGACCCCTAATTCAAAAGTCAGACATATAGGAACATGCAGACAACTCCAGGTATTTTTACCCCATGTAACCTATTTTGGTTCAATTTATCTGACTGATTCTGAAGAAGTAGGTCAAAAGAAAATACTTAAAAATAAATGGTAATATACACACAACCAATGAATCTGCTTAAACATAATTTTAACGACCTCTCTATTTCGAGAAGTCAATATAAACTAAGATATACAAAAGTTTAGATGCATAATAAACTACACGAACTCTATAATTTGTCACATAATAAGTTATGTCAATAAAATAATCAAATAACCTGCAGTTTGTCCTGAAAAGACACCAATTGCATGAGTGTCGTCAACCCACTTGATTTCAAACCCAGCTGCTCTAAAAAATTCAAAAGCAACACATCTCATGACCATGAATGACTATTTAAAGCCAGGCCAGTACCGGTAACTTCAAAATCCAATGTTTCCAGTATCCCATGTTTCCAATATCCCAATCTTGGACAGAGTCAGATATTTATTACGTTCATCCAACCTTGCTACCATATCTCCCCATAATCTCTATGGGCCTCTTCCAAACTCAAAACATATGTGATGCGATCTGACAAAACCAGGCTTATATCATGCAAAAATGAAATATGACTTTTTCGTACCATATTAATCAGTAGAGTTTCCCCTTTAAAATGAGCCCTTATTTGGTCCAATCTCTTAATATTTGACGCAGTTATGACTATTTTAAACTCCGAAACTGCGATATTAAAGTTTTCGGGAAATGCGATGCAAAGATGTGACGTAAATTGTCCATAGCAACGGGCAGATACGTTTACTGCAATATGTATTTGATATCAGTTTAAATAGCAGACATTTATGTGACCACCATTGAATAGCACATAGTCCCAGCTATCCGACAATACCAAGTTCAATAGGGGTGGAACTTTATTTGAGGGACGGCAATGATTTGAAAATGCACAAAAAGTCAGATTTTGATGCTTTGTAAACAACCAGTATTCACAAATAAAATTAATAAAAAATATTTCCAGACTGATTTTAGCTATAATACTTGGCGAATAAGTAGATTATGCCATGTACTACACGAAAATGAAAAAAAATTAAAATCGACCTCTGACACCCCTTTCACTAAAATCGACCATTATCTCGATAATGCAGTCTTCCGACATAAGCCTGATTCTGTCAGATCAAATCACATATGTTTATCACATTTAATTACAACCTATGCTGTTACACATCTTATTAAGTTGTCTGACCAAAGCCCATGCTCAAATTTCTTATGATTCAGTTTACAAGAATAATCAAAGAAATGATAGCTTCTGTGTATGCCAGGAAATCACTTCTTGACCTTGGCAAATTTATGTAACAAATATATAACAGAAATTGTCTTTAACACTTTAATGATGAGCATGTACTAAAATGTATTGAAAACTAATCTCCTTCGTTGTTAAAGGGTTAAACTGAAGTGCTCCATATTTACAATTAACACTACTTTCAGCCTAACTCAAATGAAATATCAGATTCAATCCTGTAATTGTAACAGCAAGAGCATTTTCATGATTCCTCTTAACCCTTTGTGTGCCATGGGTGCAAATTGCGGGAACTGCAAACTTTCCATGCAGGATGGAGGGCAGAATTGTGACATTTTAAGTGCACTTAATCAGCAACCAACGTTAGAGAACCAGCGGCTCTCGTATTTAAGCAAGTGCATCAATAATTAGGGTGCTTAATGAGCTACAATTCAGTCATTGGTTATTTACACCCAAATGAGACAGTTGCAAAAAGATATAAGAAGGACTGATGATGAACAAAGATGAAACTTAGCACATGGTTATCAGCAATCTGAAATCATATGAAGACTTGATTTTACAGGATTTCATACATTTATGGATAGCAAAATCAACAGTAGTGCAATTAGCATTCATATTATCAGTTTAGAAGAACTAAACTAAACAAGGCGCCCTCAAAGCAGTATGGCCGCATTACAATGCCATACAAATTGTCATTATTATTATTATTAATATTATTATTATTATTATTATTATTATTATTATTATTATTATTATTAATGGTCTATAGAACTTTTTAAATGATAACCAAAGTGGTACAACCAGCAAAGCTGGGCGATATTTTTGCCAACTTTGGATAAAGGCTGGTCTAAAAGTTGTGCTAAAAGGGTTGGTTCGCTCATTGATATAATATATTTGTCAGCATAGATCTGATAAATTTACATTATTTTACAAAGAAATTGCTTGCTCAGATTGTCACCAAACCCAACTGTGATACCAAAAACAATAAAGGCAAATGCTGCATTTGGAAGACTTATTAAGATTTGGAAGAAAAACGTATGTAGCACGAGGACTAAGATTTGCCTGTAGAATAACATAAGTTTGAGCACGCTGCAATATGGATCCGAGACATGGCCAAAGATGGTGGCAAACACGAAAAAACTCAATGCAGCACATCATACATGGCTAAGAACAATTCTACATGTATCATAGCATGACAAGATACCAAACAAAACTATCGTCAGAGAGAGAAGATTGAAGTGCATGGGCATGTTTTCCGTATGGAAAAAATAGAAGGGCCAAACAAGTGATGTCCTGGAGTTCTTGAGGCAGAAGGAGGAGAGGAAGACCACGGAAGAACTGGCCGGAAACCATTAGAAACGACTTGAGATGCCTGGAGATGTCATGGGACAAGGCCGAGGAGCTGGCAATGAATAGAAACGAGTGGAGATGAGTTGCCCGATGTGCAGACCTGCACGGGAAGGACTGAATACTAAGTAAGTAGAACGAGTGCTGCAGCAAAAAAGCAGCGCTCAAATCCTATATGACCACTAGCCTAATAACATATTCAGATAACTTACTGAAAATCCTTGAAGGCCATAACTAAATCAACTGTTTGTAGAGAAGCTGGAAAGTCATAAATTTCTATTAAGTGTTCGAACTCTACAATTAAAAAACCAAAAAGAATGTAGCAACAACAATTTTTAATTGCATACACAAGACTATTGTAATTTGCAATGTGTGACAAAATTTTTGATATTATAAATTCCAACTTTTGTTAGCACAAAATGCTGTCAAAGCAACATGGTTTAATTAGGCCAAAAAAAATAATGGTGTGTTTCCGGTAACCCGACCGAGTCACTTTTTTTGGCGCGACTCAGATAATTTTGGGGAAATTTTTTTTTCCTAACTCATTTCGTGTGAGAGATGCAGCTTTCCGACAGTTGAAACCTCACTTTCTGTGCCAGAGGTGCAGAATTGCGACATTATAGGTGTGTAGGCTATACTAAGGCAGATGACCGTGGGAAACCAGCGGTCTTTCAATGTAAATAAGAGCTCCGTTAATTAGAGCAACGAGATGCGTCGCCCGATGTGCAGACCTGCACGGGAAGGACTTAGGTCTAAGGGTAATTAGAGCAAAAAATGGGCTGTAAGTTTCCCATGGTCAGCTTATACATATGTGGGAGGGTTGAGGAGATAATAGACCCGAAACTCGGCGATTTTCCCACGGTTATGCGCCAGAGTTATTAACCAAATCCAATCGTCGTCGTATTCAATATATTATCAACATCTACGGTTATCGTACGTGTCAGAGTATGAGTAAAGTTTCCTTTATAGCAACCAGCCTCAAAGTCAGCCTCAGCCTCCTAACCAACCAGCCCTGCCTATGGGGAACAGTTGGTCGCAATGGCGACTGCTCGGTGCTGGCCCGCCATTCGGGGGGTCCGCTATTCTAGGAGCCCACCGGAGTATACATACATTCAACATACATACATACAACATACATGTATGCATACATACATACATTCATACATACAACATAGATACATGCATACATACATAAATGCATACATGCACATATACATTAATACACATATAAATGCACATATAAATGCACACATACATGCATACATACATGCATACATACATGCATACATACATACATGCATACATAAATGCATACACACAATCACACATATACATTAATTCACATATAAATGCATATATACATATATACTTGCATACATACATGCATACAAACATACAACATACACACATACATACAACATATATACAAATACATACAATATACATACAACATACATACATAAATGCATACATACACATGTGCATTAATACGCATATACATACATACATACATACATTCACATATACATTAATACACATATAAATGCACACATACATACATACATACATACATACATACTATTATTATTATTATTGAGCTTTTATATAGCGCCCCTTCAAGGTTATCTACTCAGGAGCGCTCCTAGTCCAACCACGGCTAAAGAGAGTAGTTTTCAAGTTTGCAAGAAACAAGGTAGAGTGAGTCATAGGGATCAGGCAAAGTGCAACAGGAAGGCCATCCCAGGTTGCGGGACCAGCGACCGAAAAAGAACGGTGCTGCATAATGACATACATCATATATACAATGTTATACATACATACAACATACACACACAACATACGTTAGACTATCGTTGATGGCTGCCAGAAAACGATATCAATGAACTACACTTGTGAAAATATTAGCCTTCTAGCATATATAAAGAAAACATTTTAAAAATTAATTTACTGACAGATAAGTTTAAAGAACATTGAACTGTTTTTAGCAAGGTGTTTATTTAGTGACATCTTCTTGTTCTCAAAACGTAAGAAAAACTAAAAGGTGATACGGTCGCTATGAAATGGCATTGTATAAAAATATTTTACAAAAAAAAAATATTTTCCTACCTACCTACCCAGTTTTTTAAAACTCCGTTACCGGAAACACACCATTATTTTTTTTTGGCCTTATTAGATTCAAACAGTGTCACCTGTTATGTATATATTTACGTATCCAGACACTGGCTTTAACACCTTTTGAGTACCTCATATAAGTGCTGCCTGTAATACCCTGAATGATATTAAATTCACAAAGAACAAAAAGTTCATAAATAAGCAAAGCATTCAGATTAACTAGAAGAGTCAACATTGGTCAGCTACCACAGAAAACTGATGGATTCCCATCCAGAGCTGAGATAATACACCATGTTCGGAGTTCCTGGACTACACAGTAACAAAGATTAAAATGACAAGCTAAACAAGTGGCCATCTTGGCTAAACCACACGAGCAAGACGTGTAGCTGTGTGCATGTGTATGAATGTGTGTCTGCCATTGTTTCCCAACTTTGGGTGCTGTGACACCCAAGGGTGCCAAGAACGTGCTCTATTTTTTGGCTCATTTTACTATTAGACTTGACAAATAACAATAATTATAAAATATTGAAACATTTTTCTTTTGCATGTGTGGGGGGCACCTGTTCGGCCGAACATGTTGAACATGCCTTAATCCGCCTCTGCCTACAATAATGTTGTCTTTGTAGTTGACTAAGCTGCACGGTTACTGTCAAATGACCATCATGTAATGATCTGAAGGCAAAGGGATATCTGGATGCTGTCAAAAGAATGACAAGAACACGAGACTTTTCCCATTGTTCAAGCACCATTTTGCCAGTAGTTGAACTTCTTGTTCTTAACGTCACTGTCTGATGGGAGAGCCTTCAAGGCAGTGTATCTAGTTATATTACTACATTATTAATACATTACAAAAGCTAATCAGTATTATTACCTTAATGGCAGATTCATACAATCTGTCACCATTAAGACCGAGGGAGAAAAAAGCAAGAGCAAGATATGCACAAATTGTGGTAAGGTGTAAACAAATAAGAAAAATACAAAGGCTAATTATGCAAAGAAAGCCAAGAAAATAATTTACCTTCTTCATTAATTTCTGGTTCTTTTGGCTGGTAATTGAGATAATCAAACTGTGGCTTCTGAACATTAATAGCACCAAGGGATTCCGTTATCTGTCAAATTTAATTACAGGATATAAAGCTGGATTTTGTTCTTTTAAGAACACCAAATGTTTTCAGTTTATGTTTATACCAATAAAAGAGGCAAATGCAAGCCAAAATTTCCCCTTGAAGTCATTACACAGTGTCTATTCAGCTGGTTTGAACCCAGAATCACAAGATAAGCACTAAAGAAATTCACCCCTATCAGATAAATCTCATCACATTGTATGAAAGATTATATTCCTCTGTTTTACAAGCTCAGTAGACATGGTAACAGAAATTTAATCTCTACAATTAATTATGGTACAGTAGTACAGTGTAATATACATAATCACTCTTTCCTGTGTTGTCCATTCCTGGGCACACACTCAACTCAAGAAACTCTCTTATTTTCCTCAACATCTCATCTGCATTTGACAGAATTTGCTTGATGCATACATGGTTCTGTACACCAATAGCATAAGATAAACCCACCTAAGTAAGTAGTCTTCAACATGCTAGTTTCATAATTTCACCCTGCAGTACTTGAATCCACTGGATTTAATCTGATAGCTGCAACATTATTCTGTATACTAATTGCCTGGGACAAATTTGCGGTCCATTTAGCACATTTAGAAAAGGCAAAATTTAAATGTCTATTTCAACAGCTACATCTGATCTCATTAAATCATACAGTACAGTTAAGTCATAGTTACCTGATTCATTACGTCCGGACGAAGTGCCTCACCGCTGTCATCAAATAAAGCATCCCACGACTGTTCATCGCTAGTAGTTAATCCTACATTCGACTGAGACGATGCATAATCTGGTCTACTTAGTTTATCTAAATAATTTGCCACATTCTCTTTGGTTAATGAATCCCCAGTTGTAACCAATTCAGTGCAATCCGTAGCTGAATGATCCAAGTCTTGGTTCTGCTCAACTGAATCGTTGTTAGGTGCTAGTGCATCATAACCTGTTGTAACTAGCGTGGCACTCATCCCTGAAGCATCTCCAGTGGCAACCAAAGCAAACAAAGTTTCATTTGAATCATAGTCAGCAGATAATGAATTAACACTTGGTTCACAACAGTTATCAGTACTTTCCGACTTTTTATCACAATTACTAGCCTCCAAAATATCAGATGCAGCTGTAACTGAACTGTCACCATTTCCAGTTGAATCATGAACTGCTTCAAACGAATCATTGCTCATACTATGAGAACTGATACCAGTTTGAACCAAATTCTTTTTCTGACGGCCATTTGCTTTTTGACCGGACCTCAACTTTTTTTGGCCATGACTTTCTTCCAAGCAGGAATCAGTGGCAACTGTTTTCAAAGTCTTTTTCTTTCCCTGACTTTTTGTCCTTACTTCACCTAAAGTATTGGCATTTCCATTCTGCGCTATTGGTACCTGTTCAGAGCTGCCTAAAGTGCTGTTTTGTTCTTGGCTAAACAGGGAGTTTTCACTTTTATATTCTTGAATTTCTGTGCCCAGTTCTGGTTCCAGCTTCTTTGATCTTCTGTCAAGATCCTTTTCCTCTTCAAGTTTTGGATGTTCAGACTCTGCAGCAAGTCGTCGGCCTCTAGGCACGTATATTGGCATGTCAGGTTTTTTCATCTTGCTCCTGTTTATTCAAAAATAGAAATCCTACATATAACAATAATTTAGCACACATGAAGAGTCATTGAAGACATGTTTATTAAATTCTAACAATTGGAAGAAGTTCTTAACAGGTATAAATAAATGCTTTGCTAAAAATCTCTCTTCCAGATAGGTTCTTTTACAGACAATATGTAAACATTTTCTTAAAATCTTGAAATCTCTCAGTTTACTTAACTCTTTATTTGATTCGTTACTGCTCCATCTGATCATTCAGTTTTCTTAAATTTCATCTCATGTGCAAATTTCATTAGCAACAATTAACTCCCACATCTAAAAAATACCTATAAAGTCTATTCCATTGACTGCCTATAAAGAAAAAAAACTCGTCACAAAGCACAAGACAAATAAAACGTAACAATGTACTATGGTACGTAAAACATAATCTGTAGTAGAAGTCTATTTTATTAAAGTAGTCATACTTTTCATGATGATGATGATGATGATGATGGCCAGGAGGAATGTTGTCTTCTACAGCTGCTACTTTTGTAGCATTCTTTTTGCCTGTTACTTGCAGGTTTGATGATGAAAACAAGTTATCAGAATTTCGGATATTTTCACCTGAATTACTTCGTGAATTCATGCTAAACACATAGACCATAAGTAATTCAGAACAGAATGCAAATACACAAAAATACTATAAACATCCAGTAACACATCTCGGTATTGCATGCTTTTGTTTAACACAAGGTAGAGACAAGCATCCCAAGGCTACCAACTTAACATGCAAAAACTGCTAACATGGAATATATGGACTAGCTGATAATCTTTATTTATAACATTCTGCATGTTAATCTCTCACTCTCTTTCTCTCTGGGAAGGAAGTAACTTGTAATGTTCAATTTCCTGCAAAGTATTTCCTTTTCCCTACTAACTATCCTTCTGTCATGTGCATTTGATGACATTTCATAAGCATTTACAATAAATTTATACCTTTTTAAAGATTAATGACTTTTACTTAACTCTTATAAATTATAAATTTTGAATTTATATTTTTAAACTGAAGTCAATTGGCAGGCTTATAACAATAATCATGAAAATATGTAAACTTTTAAAAACCAAGTAAGCTATACTGTTAATAATTATTTTTATTTAAGTAGGGAACGACTCAGCTACATGTGGTTCTGATAGCATGACTCCCAATATCTGCATGTTACTAGACTTCCACTTAAACTACTCAGGTAAAATAGTAATTCAAAGCAGCTACAGCTGATACTGTACAGATTCTCTTTAATTTACAAAACTACCCTACCACACTACATTTCATTTGCAAAACAAGATATAAGGCAATTATGTTTTCTTGTTTTCATTCATGATTGAAAAGGTCTTGGATTAAGTCTTCAATGCATTTTGCACGTTGCTTCTCTGAAAATCATATAGCTGCTTTTCTGTACTGCTGAGAGCTTTTGTGTGTTATTTCTATGGTCTCAGCCACGGCGCCATCATTGGTGTCGTCATCTACGCCTATGCTTGAACTCTCTATTATTTCCTCCCCATGTGCAAGCCAAGTAAACGATTGTCTCTGCAGACAATCGGCATTCGACAGACAAGTAGACACGTTTTAAAACTGCAGATATTGCAGGTTAAACAGAACGAAGACAATCAATGGTTCGTTGCTGTACTTGAGCATGTTCATGTGAGAGGTAGATGAGGTACATACCTGGTGAATAATGTTTTGAGGCAGACCACAGGCCTCCTGTCATCCCCTTTGCCCACAGAAAAACTGTAGAGAACAGGAAATTCTTCTTCTACTGTTTTGTGAATGAGAAAACGATAACGACCAAGGACAGGTGGAAAGACCAACACTCTGACATTGACAAAATCACTTTTCAATTTATTTTTTTCATTTCAATTTATTAATTTACTTCAACCATTTTATAATTAGTGACCAAAAAGAATTATATGATAATGCGATGGAGCTACTCAACAATAACAATGGAAAGGCTGTCTAAAAAGAATATCTATATAGAAGTTGAGATACAGATCCAGTGGTTAAATTCAGCCGGATCCCGCCGGATCTGAGATCCGGCACCTCCAATGTGAGACCCCCCACCTGCATTGTGAGACCCGCCACCCAAATTATGAGATCCGGCACCTAAAAAGGGAGACCCATCACCTCAACAGGGAGATCCTCCACCGAAAATTAGATTAGCATGCGTTAGCCTCACAGTACATTTCAATATTTACTATGGCATCGTAGAAAACTACTTAAGTCTATGCGTCTACGTGAATCGCCCGCTGTTTCATAATCGCTGCCGAAAGGTAGTAACCCAAGGCTGTGGTACCAAAAGTAGATTTGGGCCTACATCCAATCGATAACACAGGAGTTTGCTTCATTAGGGGCCTAATGCCTCGTTTGCAGAATGTCGGAAGGCTTAGCTGGGATCTTTTGAAAATCTGAATACCATGTCCTTTGATTAGTTATAGTTATCGCGCCTGCAGTCTGCAGATAATGTCGAACAGAAAGTTGGATAGCGTGCAAAGAAAGCAATCTTATGTCGATGGATTGCTAAGGGTCGACATGCTGCAACAGATTATTTGCAGTCCCTGAAGCTATTAAGCTAGCCCTGAAGCAGCCAAAGTATGAAGTGTTAGCGGCTTCATTTTCTTAGCCTAGGCATATGAAGGCGGTTGGCCATTCCTCTCTCTCGCCATCTCGTCTTCCCACCAACAGTGAACGGTCAGTGTACTCATTAGAGCCTATAGCTGAGTTGGCTAGGAGTGCAAGTGAAGCAGAAATCTTGAAAAATTTCTGCCCTGGCGGGATCGACGTTAGTGGTTAGCGTGCAACAGATTTAGGTAAGTGCAAAGCACCGAAAACATGCACAACCACAGAAGCACGCAGGGCTGTAGGCAATGGAAATGTTTCTAAGTCAGCATGTCGTGGCACTGACAGAATGACACTATTGAAACTCGTGTTTAATTTTCAGCTTTTGACTGGGCTAACATCTGTTATGATCTAAGGCTAGTCAGATGCTTTTCTTACTGAGGTTCAGTTTGAAAGTATTCTGCATATTAATTCTTCGTGTTTGTTCATGTGTTTTGTAAGTTATTGCATTGACATGTCGATCTGCAACATGTTATGTTAAATAATGTCCATTTCTTTGCTTAGGTCCAGCAGGAAAATGATGAAATTCAATGTCCTAGCCACAGGGTATGTACATCACAAGATTTGCCCCTCTGCTTACATGGGTATCAAACTACACACACCATATCAATACATATGTACAGTGTGTATTCATATATGCCTAAAGCACATTTATAGATATAATTACATGTATACATAACAGATACATACATGTAATAAATGTAGACTACCATGTATATACGCATATGCATGACCACTGGAAGAAAAGGTACTAAAAGTGGTGTGTGTAGCGCTTACAAAGAAAACCAAACAAAGAAAACCAAGTTTTAATGTGTATGGGGTCATTTTTCACATATTGTGTTTTACTGTTTTGGGCTTCCACTGAATCCACATAATACTTGGACACCAAAATTTTACTACTTAGGCTTAATGAAATGACCATAGTAACAAATAAAATGTACTTTTGTTATAAAGTCTTACATGTTAATGGACTAGAGCTTTGTAATTTACAGGCAAACTATTACTTTTAATGCAATTACGTGTTTAATGAACAGATATTTGAAGCACACTCAATTATGGTACCTTTCCAGTGAAGTATATCTCATGGCTCTACGCTGTACACATTGATAAGAGCATAATTTGTGCAGTGACACACGACTAGCCACTCCTATGAGAAAGTGAAGTTGGACACAAAAACATGGTACCATAGTGGCTGGCTGTGGAAATCTTCGTTTAGCATCCTGAGGTGAACTCTTTTGTCCCATGTGTGCGCACTTTGAAGATACAGTATTGTGCATGTGGAATAACTTTCTTTCAGATCTGCGCATCCTTTTAACTATGGACTCTGCATACACCTTTTACAACCACTTGAAAACTATTCTTTATTGTCAGAGTTGTGTTGAGAGAGCCTCTGAGTAGTCATCTTGGAAAGGTGCTATATAAGTGCTATGAATGAATGAATGAATGAATGCAGCAGAAAATTTATGTAAATTTCTACAAGCAGTGAATTTACTTACCTGGCTGATGCAGACAGCTAAGAGGTTTAAAGTGTACTTAGCAATAATTAGTTTATTCCATTGCCACTGTAGCGATGTTCCTTTTCCCACACAAAATACTCTTCTCTAAGCTAATATAGTAGCTGTTTTATGAGTCCAAGGTGGGAGTAATTGAGTGTTATATAGATGAAGTTGTTACACGTTAACTCATAACGTAATTAACCAGCACTTAAGACCAGCCAGCTAGGAATAAAATTTAGCTTAAGTTCGGGGATATTCACCATGGTTCGAGGATATGAGCTACATGGTGTTGGATGCTGACTGGATGAATGCAACGGACTGTGAATTTAGTAGTCTGCTGCGCATGCATACTGGAGACATTTGAAGCGAAGAAGGAACAGTTGTGTACCAAACTTTGATGAGCAAGGAGGTCTGTCGAATGGTCATGAACGGTCAACTCCTGATCTTCGATACTGAGACAGAAAACGTCAGGTAGATCAGTTATGTTGATTGACTAGGATAGGAGCGAACTATTCAGTCGATTTGAGAATCTTCAGCAGCGAAATAGTAAAGTTAAGCATCGAAACAACACGTATCGGTGTGCTGGTCTCAGTGTTGTATGCAAGACTTTAAACTTAGAGACCGAGACGAGACCGAGACAGTCGAGTTCCGAGACCGAGACGAGACCAAGACAATGAGGTACCAAGACCGAGATGAGACTAAGACAATGAGGTGCCGAGACAGAGACCAAGACACAAGGTCCAAGACAGTAAAAGACATTTTTGGCATTTATTACAGTATTGTAAATGCGAAGACTGAGTGCCTGTGTATATAAACAATATGGTTGCCACTGACTTTGCTCCAATAGAGTGCTGCTACCTACCAGCCACATCCCATACTGCAATTCGCTAAGTAAGTAACGAACACGAACTTATATTAAAAATATGACAAAATGAACACTTTAACTGTTTGTAAATATATATCTAAGGATCGTTAAAACAATATATATATATATATATATATATATATATATATATATATATATATATATAAAGAAATAACCATTTCTTAAGGGGGCATTCTGGGTCAAATCAACACAGTTTTGAATTAAAATCTGCATCACCATCTCCGATTTTGATGAAATTTGGCAAGGCGATAGAACCCAATGAGAAACCCCCAAAACCAAAATTTTAGATTTTTTGGTCAACCGGTGTCCGAGATATGGGTCATTGAACCTCGACCAAAATGGTCCGATTTGCTCCGACCGGACGAGGGTTAAACTGCTGTATCTCAGCTCCTATTGCACCTAGAAACAAAAGTAAGATACCAAATTAAAGCTGTGTGAATGCTCTATGTGGGCAAGGCATCTAGAAATATCTATTTTGGAGTAACCAAATAAATGTGAGCAACTGTAACCTAGTAACACTGACCCAGGTCACTTTGTACTCTCATAATTTTATGTACTTTTGTCCATTGAAAGATCTCATTGTTCTAAACAACTGGTGAAAATTTCAGAGTGGGATCTCCTATAGTTTTTTTGTTATGATATTTTTAATGGTCACCCAAGGGCGCAAATCGCACTGTAAATCAAGGTAGACTAAGTTAAATGATATGGCTTTGATAGTGTGAGAATATAATTTTTAATAAAATTAACAATTCAGCTGTCAAATCAACATTCACAGTTCTCCAAGTTTCAGTACTAGCTAGATATTCTGTCTTTCCAGTGCTATTGTAGCAGCTTGCATCTCATGGGCACTCAGTGTATATGACCTCCCAGTGCTCGTTGTTGGTTGAAGTCCTGCTGTCAGTACATCTGCACAAGATATTATCAGCAGATCACTTGGACGTGGATAATGGAAAGATCAAGCAGGCCCATGTGGATGCAGAAAGTTAATTTCCACTTCATTCTGTTCTGCAAATGTCAAAATTACACAGCCAAGCCACCAGTGGCCATCATACTTGGCGGTGACATAACCCTTCAAGTCTGCAAATTTCACAGCTTGATTGTAAGTATCGACAGACTGTACAGCATCAAAAGCCACTGATTGTATAACACGTTCAACTCTGGACTCGTGACTCATTGAGAATTTCTTCACTTCCACTTGCTCTGTTGATATAGGACGAATGCAGTGAAGTTTGTGAGTTCCAGCAACTGTAAGTGTAGACTCAAATCTGCTGCTCAAGAAGGTAATTCTTGCTCATATTCCTCTGTGGTAGCAAAACAGAAATTCACTGATGGAATGTTTGCCTTTGCAAAGAGGAACAACTGATGTGGTGTCATAAATTGGTCGTCATATGGCCTCTGCAGACTGGCACATGCAGCAAGGCGCTTGACGGTTCCACCTACTCCATCGCATGGGCCTATGCCATGAGATGTAGCAAAAAAGTGCCATTCTCCAGCCATGCCAAAATCAAGTTCATGGCAACACAGAGGAAGAAATGATCAACCAACTAAAAGCAAAGTTCCAGATGTGCACACTGACAAGTGACAAGGTACAAGTGCTGACAGTGCTACCAAAAAGTTGGAGCATCAGAAAGACAGCTGAAGACGAGCACTGGGAGGGCATGTACACCGAGTGCCCAGCTGCTACAATAGCACTGGAAAGACAGAATATCTAGCTAGTATTGAAACTTGGAGAACTGTGAATGTTGATTTGACAGCTGAATTGTTAATTTTATTAAAAATTATATTCTCACACTATTTAACTTAGTCTACCTTGATTTACAGTGCGATTTGCGCCCTTGGGTGACCATTAAAAAAATCATAACAAAAAAACTATAGGAGATCCCACTCTGAAATTTTCACCAGTTGTTTAGAACAATGAGATCTTTCAATGGACAAAAGTACATAAAATTATGAGAGTACAAAGTGACCTGGGTCAGTGTTACTAGGTTACAGTTGCTCACATTTATTTGGTTACTCAAAATAGATATTTCTAGATGCCTTGCCCATATAGAGCATTCACACAGCTTTAATTTGGTATCTTACTTTTGTTTCTAGGTGCAATAGGAGCTGAGATACAGCAGTTTAACCCTCGTCCGGTCGGAGCAAATCGGACCATTTTGGTCGAGGTTCAATGACCCATATCTCGGACACCGGTTGACCAAAAAATCTAAAATTTTGGTTTTGAGAGTTTCTCATTGGGTTCTATCGCCTTGCCAAATTTCATCAAAATCGGAGATGGTGATGCAGGGTCACTGTGTTGATCTGACCTGGAATGACCCTAAGATGTTTGCATATATTAAAATTTTTGAGGAAATTAAAGTGCGTGTTACTTACATACTTAGCGAAAGCATTGAGACAAGGCTGGTTGCTAGCAGCGCTCTATTGGAGCGAAGTCAGTGGTGGCCATATGTTTATAATTTATATACACAGGCACTCAGTCTTCGCATTTACCGCGATAAAAATTCATGCATTACTTTTCCCGCTATTCTTAAATACCATTACATTTATGAATACAAGATCCTCAAGCATAAACTCGATGGTTTTCCCATCGTTTCCTTTATAGTGACTTTACGCCAGCGACAAATGGCTCGCCATTTCTTTTCTTTGTCCATGACCACATTACGTGAAAGCAAACTTGACTATTTCAGGTTCTGTATGAGGCATTTTCTTGCACTTTTAGAAGCTCGAAATGAATTACAAATGCTCTTTCCAATAGCCGATTTCACGTGGTGTCACACGTTCACCAGAGTTTCTAGAAAGACCATTTTCAGAACTTCCGGTTTGATTGGCAAATCCGACTTCCAAGTTACCTGTTCATATCGACCCAGGACATTTTTATAGCGCAAGAAATAAAGACATTTGTCGCGAGACCGCTTGTTCGAGACAGAACAAGACTTTCGCTTCAAGACAGTTTCTAAAAATTCGAGAAATTGCTTTGAGACCGAGACGGAGACGAGACAATAGGTTCCCAAGACCGAGACTGAGACATTAAAAAACCTATCTTGAGACGTCTAGAGACCGAGACTCAGTCTTGAGACCATACAACTCTGGTAACAATCAACAGAACGAGAAGAAACTACTACGAAAAGGGAGGTCAGTATACGTCATAATAAATAAAGAAATCAGATTAATAAGTGCTGGTCTAAGTAAGTAGGATAGGCTTCTTGATCTATCTATTTATACTATTAGACATTGTAGATTTGTTTGAACTGATACACATTCATATTGACTTGACTACATATTCAAAATGTTTTCATGGTTGCCTTCAGTTGATTCGTCTATATAGATCACTTGACATTAATAACTAATGATGGGGCATGGATTGAAAACTACAGCCACATTAAACTGAATAATAATTAATAGCTTTTGAATCTATAGTATAATAACTAGCTATTGAATTCAAGGAGCTAAGCTTTTCTGTTCCCAATATTTTTGATAACTGCACGCAACAGTGTGGTAGCTTCATGCGTGAAAAACTGTAACTTACTACGGTTAAAACTTTACAGTCCTTGTTCTATAAAATGTGTACAAAGTTTTAGCCATAACTGTGCATAATTTGGAAGCTGTGGTATTTTAAATATCTACAAGTTTCTAAAAAACTTTTCTCAGAAATGCAGTGTTTAGATGGTTGATAGGTTTTTGGGAACAGTATGTAAGTATGCATTTGAATAGCTTTGGTACATCTCAAGGACACCACCAGAGAACTGCAAATAATTTTCAAATAAGCACATTTGAATTCATGCTACATGTGATTTTAAAATTAGAAAGTGAGAGTAAGGCCAATGTGTTTCTTAAAAACCATGATATCAAGTGTTGCATAGCTTCAAATTCCTAGCTAAATACTGTTGTTTTAACAGTAACCATATAGCCCTATAAATGTTGACAGTTCTTACACTTGCCTTAATATAAATCAGAATAAAATATCAATACGAGTAAATTATATGCATATCTGTTATAGTTTTATTTTAAACCTGTTAAATATTCCAAGCATTTTTATGGTGCATAAGTTGTATATTCTAATGAACTTTAAAAGAAATACCTTTCTTCGTGTACAGCTGCCAGACGAAGATATTCTGCAAGGTCAGCTGTTACAAAGTTAACAAAGTCACTGTCTTCTGCACTCAGGTAACGACCATCAATGCACACAGCCAGGATGATGAGAAAACTAAAGTGACATAAACAATTTCATATATATACATAAAGAAATATATATATATATATATATATATATATATATATATATATATATATGATGTCTGAAAAAATAACAACTTGTGTTAAACTGTCATTTAAGTTTCCTTTTCGCATCCATCCACAAGTTCTCCATGTTTTGTATGTCTACACAATCATAGTGGGGATCTAAGAAGTTCATTTCATCTCAACTATAGGTTTTTGGGGACAGTATGCAAGTATGCATTTGAATAGCTTTGGTACAACTCAAGGACACCACCAGAAGACAAGGACACCACTATTATTTTATTATTATTACACAATCATAGTTGGGATCTAAGAAGTTCATTTCATCTCAACTATAGAATGCAAATAAATGCCATGTTTCAAGTTTTCCAAATTGGAATAAGTGTGCCATCCATGTCATCTGAATTCCTAGAAGGATGTATTGTGATATTACTACTGCTTCTGCTAGGCTCATTGCTTGACTCCCCCACTTTGCCAATATCTCTAACTACATGCTTGATGCAGCGATAGGCACTAAACTATTTTTTTTAGTTAAAATAAAACCATTTTCCAACTAAAAAAATTAGTTTAACTAAAGTTGGCAACTGATTTTGGAAATTAGTTAACTAAACTATAAAAAAGTAATTAAACTCTTTCCAACTTTTTTCAAACCTTTCACGACAAACATTTTCACAATAACAGAGGTCAAGTGAACTGTAATAATGCAGAGCGTCAATGACAATTTCACCTTCAAACTATGCAATGTGTACTGTTCTGGCATACAGTTACATGTGTACTGTAACTAGTGTATGAATTTGAAAACACAGGCTGTTTATGCTAAAACCATTCAGTGTTCAATGTTCATAGGAGAAAAATAGTTACATATTGCTGATTTTTTAGTTAAACTTTTTAGTTAGTAACTAAAAAAATGTAGTTAAACTATTGTTTTAACTAAACTTTTCTTTTTAGTTAAACTTCATCCTTAACTACAAAAATTTAGTTAAACTAAAAGTTAGCAACTTTTAGTAAACTATTGCCTATCACTGGCTTGATGTCCTGCACTGGCTCCCACTGCCGTGCGCATCCGTTATAGGATCATCCTCCTTGCCTCCAAATCTCAGCAGGGTACTGCCCGAAATACCTCTCAAACTATCTGCAAAAGCCGCTATCTGCAACATCTTCTTGCCCGTTGCACTCTGTGAATCGGCTTGATCTCTTTTTGTTCCAGGACTAAAACTGCCTTGGCCCAGCACCGGGCATTCACTGTAGTGTGTCCCACGATCTGGAATGACCTTCCCCCTCTGCTCAGGGACAAACTAATGACTGGCTTTTTCCTCATCAGTCTCACTTCCCTAAAGGCATTTCCGTTTCCCCGGGGCTTCTGTGCCAAGAGCGTCTCTAAATAGTTATTCTGCGATAGTTGCTTTATAAATTTATAGATACAATACAATACAAATACAATACAGGATTTCTGCAGTATGATCACTTACTTTAACAAGGAAACATTTTTGTGAACATTCTAATCTATGTGTGGGAGTCCGCACTAGGTTCACACTACTTTACGGAAGGATTGTATTGCAGACTCTAGAATGATATATGTTCTATGTAAATAAGGCGAAATCGACTTTCAACATGGAGTTTCTACAGAATTTCAAAAATTTCTAGAAAATAGCCGGATTGTGAGCGCGAGTTGGGAATAGGTGCGTTTTGATTGTTATGGTCTAAGGTATAATCATTTTGATGCTTGGTACCATACCGTTATCCCGAATCCCAAAAACGCTGAAAATACACAACAGCCCGATTTCCCGAAAGCAGTTTGGTAAAACCCTATTTTAGCATCGGAAATTATTTACATTGCATGAGCAATGACAAACTTCATAGTAAAACCTGGGACTAACATTTCAGCAATATTAGTCCCAGGTAAAACTCACACTAAAAGTTGGATTATTGATGAAAAAATTACTTTAACTAGAAGCTGGATGATTGATTAATATATGACATAATAAAAGTCAAACTAAAAGTTGGAATTGCGATGAAAATATATGTCATTTTAGTGCCAATATTATTGCCGTGGATGAGCGATGAAAACATTTCATAGTAAATCTCAAACTAGAAGTTGGATAAGTGATTGAATACAGTTCAAACTAGAAGCTGGAAGAGCGATGAAAATAGAGATAAAACTAGAAGCTGGTTGAACGATGATTATTGTATCATTTGTTAGTTATTTGAATGGAAAATAATTTCCGACGCTAAAATGGGGTTTTACCAACAGTTAGTCAAATATTCCCAGAATTAAATTGTAATGTTTGAAATTGCACCCTGTTTAAAAATGAATTTAAGTTTTAACGCTTATACAAATTGATTTCGGGGATTAGCTACGCATCCAGCACATCTGAGTAGTCATATTTTTGAGAGCCGATACATAAATGTTCTGAATAAATGAATAAGAGCAAAGTAAATGCGTAAGGTATTACTAATTATACATTTTCCCAAAATAAACTTCACGGACTCTGCAACTTAGCAATTTACCCTCTACTATTAGAATTAGAAAGACATTCGCATGTCATATTAACCGATAGCTTAAAATTTAATTACTTGTATGTAATAGTTGAAACTTACGCTGATTAATCAAATAACCCGTAAATACTAGTTACTGAATACCATGTGAGTGAATATTTAAAAATTCGGAACAAATTAAAATTATAAACACTTAAAAACACAGAGGCCTAATCCTATCTCTTATGGCACAACGGCTAAAAATAGCAAAGAAACTTTCCATCCTTCAATGCAACAAGAGCTGCGTTTTTAGGATCCGCCATTTTCAGACGTTAAATCTTCAGTAAGATCTTTATATTAGGCCCACGTGTTAGGAATCCTCCATTCCATTACCAATTCGTAATCGTAATCTCGAGACTTCTACAGCGCCCAAAAAAGCTACGTCGCGGGAACCAGCTTATTCACAGGCGCTTAGTCAAATCAAAATCGATAGGCAGGGGGGGTCGAATCGGTTCCAGGTCAAGATCCAAAAGAGTCAGTCCGGGAGGATATAGGCCTACGCGGATCGATTCCTGTAACCCCCTCTAGGGTGGCGCCTTGTATGGTTGCCAAACCGTGTGTTTAATTAAGATCTTGATTGTACTTTCATGTTTCAATGTAATCTTACTGCGTCTGTCAGTTTGAAATAATAAAGAAAATTATTATTATTATTATTATAAACAAATTTTATTATTTAAAATGAACCATCAGACACTTTGAAACTGACTTAGAAGCGTTAAGATCCAGAGTTTAGCGGTCCTCGTCCACGATTAACTGTGCAAAATTAATGTGCCTCGAAAAGCGACGGCGTTAAATCGTTGAGTGCATATAGAGAGGCGCTGGAACAAGTGAATTGTCTCGAGTGGGTCACCCGACATTGTTGTCATTATTATTACTATTACTTTGATATTTACATTATGTGCAGCGACCGGTGAGTTGCGTAGGTTATATATTTGGTGCTCGATATAGGCCTACTTTTTTCTGAATACCGATTCGGTGTCAGTTTCGTTTTTTCTTCTGAATATTGCGATATATCTGTTCGGCATCAGTTAAACCACAGTATAAATAATACTGTGGTTAAACCTGGGATTTAGTAATCATGACGGTCGCTAGAGTTCCACGAACTGACGGCACAAGGTGACAAGGTGAATCCCAGGTTAAACCCTGCGATTATAAATTCATTGAAGAATGAGCAGATTCGGGCCGGACGCTTTCTAGACCTGTATGTATATAAAAACGTGTAGGCTATGTTTACGTTTTACCGCCGATACTAGGTCGATGTCCAAGGAATCTATATTTGTATAAAGAGTCCTTGTATTGGTCGATGTCCAAGGGATGGTATTATAGAGAACCAAGTACTTACCATTGCTAGTGTAAACTTTAGAAATGTGCTTATTTGGCGTTTGTCTATTTGCGTTTTATGATTTATTTGTTTCTTCTTTATAGCTGGTAATTTTACGCTGAATTGCCTTGTGATTTTAAGCAAGTTAGTGTCATATTTCACATCCGCTATTTACCTGTTGATTACTTTGTTTTGATCGCGTAGAGGCGTGCAGTCTTCAATCGTGAGCATAACATAACATAACATAACAACGTTTATTGGTCCAAAACCGTAACACAGCACATGCCGTTACAAGGGCGCATTGACAAAACAACGACACGCACACGATCAGTCAGAGATACGCCTTGGAAAAAAGGTAAGACTTGAGTCTAGACTTGAAAGACTCAACTGAGTCGGCCGAACGGATCGCAGGTGGCAGACTATTCCAGCAGCTGGGTCCAGCAGTTGAAAAAGCGCGCTCCCCAAAGCGTGTCTTCGTCCTCCGCACATACAGATCATCTTTAACACCCGATCTCAGCGCCAGTCCAGCACTCGACGACACCGTTCACACACAGTAGGACCTGAGATATTCCGGTGATGAACCATGCAGTGACTTGTAGACCAGCAGAGGGAGCTTATACTCGATGCGGTACGGCACCGGAAGCCAATGCAGCACATCACGTAGTAATGGCGTCACATGGTTGTATTCCCGCCGATTACAGACGAGCCTCGCCACTGCATTGAGCACCGACTGTAGTTGGTCGTGCAGGTACTTTGGCGCACCAGCCAGAAGGCTGTTGCAACGGTCTACCTGAGAGACAATGAAGCAGACTACAGCCATTTTGGCAGCCTCGAAGGGCAGAGCTCTCACGCAGCTCTTGATTAAACGCAGCTGGCGAAAGCATCTGTCCACCGTCAAACCCACATGGCGCGTCATGGACATGTCCGCTTCGAATAAAATAAAAGATAAATGCTCTGGTATTATGTACATCGGATAAAAAACTGTGAAATAGGTTCAAACCTGACCTCATCAGTCTTCAGACAAGTTAACTTGCCAGTAATTTACTAACTGACCTGGTAAATGACCAGTTTATGGTCCCATAATTCTTCCCTCATGATCTTTAATTCGATTAGTCACTTACTGGTATACGTAGTTTGAATTTGTCGTACACCTGTTATCTAGGTTTACAGATATATTTATTGTTTTCATTATTGATTGAAGCTGTAAGATGTTTAAACAGTTGTAGTTTTATTTTTATCATTTAGCTTAATTATGTATGTGTTTGTTATATAGCTACGCAATGCTTTCAATGCGTATCGTTTCTACTGACCACTTCATGGCCGAGCCAGTCCCTGGCCTAGATATGGTCTACTCAGAGTTTCGTCAAAGCACAATATATCGAGTCCCTGTGATACGGATTTTTGGTCCAACTACATCCGGTATTTTTGGAAAATGTTTGATAATGTTTTGTGGAATTACTTTTTTTAACTTAATTATGTTATTTATTAAGTTGCTCATTATTAAGCTTGTAAACTAGAAATCCTAAGATTTAGCATTATATTTGATTTTGATTGTAACTGTTTTGTTTTGTTAATATATTCACTGTGAATCAAATAATAGTTGAATTCAGAACAGACAAATGACGTTTCTGCATTGCGTGCCTATAGAATTATACAGTTCTATGTCCACTTTTTTGAAAAATCAACCTAATGCTATATCCGTTATCAGGATGACATGGGCTATGTACTGAATAGTCAAGCTTAACTGTAGACGCTTTCTTCAACGCTATCTGTCAGGATTATATAGTTCTATGTCCACGAATGTGGTCAGTATTTTAAAGTATTTTAGTGCTACAGAGGTACAAGTCCTCATCCAATAGAATGAATTATTTTCTATCACGTGCATGTTCGATAGATCCGTGATGAAGTGACTTTTGAAGAATAATATTATACAGCGTTATGTCCATAGCCAATACCAGTGAGAGATCTGAACACGTGACTTGGACTTATATCCCTATAGTTCTCACGTTGTCTGCAATCGTGTCCGTAACCTGGACTTTTTAATGTTATACAGCTCTATGTCCAACAATAGTCAACCCTGCCATAATTATATCAAAATTTACTCATATTCAGTGTACATTATAATCAAAACACCATATATAGTCATACTAGGGGAACACAGTGTTGTCCAAAAATTTTAATTTAATTGCCATCAATGAAACATTTTCGTCAGCAAATCTAAGAAATCGTTTTTCTCTGTTTTCCAAAAAGTGGACATAGAACTGTATAATTCTATAGGCACGATTGATGAAAGGTGTACATGAGACTGGATTCTTTGCAAACTGACTTCCTCCACTTCTTGAAACAGTTTATGGCATAACAGAAAATAAGAAACCTTTCCTGGACTTGGACCTTCACCTGGTATCTTTGGACAACCCCTCTGACATGACACAGTGCTCGTGAATAAGCTGGTGCCCTGATTTTACCTTTTAAGTAGCACTTTAGAAAATTTTGAGATTACGATTGCGACTCATATTGTTGTGTAAAATTGTTAAATGCCTTGTAAAAGTTTAGGTTTTTGTCTATTTTTCAAGGAGTTTATTGTAATTGTATTGTATTTTTATTTCAGTAAGCAAACATTGCAAGGATAAACAAAACATATAATGCTTATAATCAGTTAACAAACAGAACATATAATGCTTATAATCAGTTAACAAACAAAACATATAATGCTTATAATCAGTTAACAAACAAAACATATAATGCTTATAATCAGTTAACAAACAAAACATATAATGCTTATAATCAGTTAACAAACAAAACATATAATGCTTATAATCAGTTAACTTAATGTGGCTACACATGAGACCCAAAAGGGGTCGTAGACCCTGCTAACAGGGCCACCTGGGTAGTAACAGAATTTGATGAAATTGAAAAGATCATTGAATTCATACTGCAACATATGCATCTAGCCTTATGTGCAGCTAGCCCTATGTTGAATAGCACCAGTTTTCCTATCTTCAAAAGTATTGTAAACTTTATACTCATAAGCCAAAACGTTTGGCTGTGATGCCTCAAACATAATTTTAATTATAACAGGATTATGAAATAGACAATAAAGTATTTAGACTTAAAAATTAAGCACTACAAAAGTTTTCAAGTCAAATGCAAGTGCAGTGGCTTGAAGTCTGAGTCATGGTCACCCTAATTCGATTACACAAAAATGGACTGGAGTCAGACTTGAGTTCTCGGCCAGACTTGAACTACATCACTGTGCAGTGAATCAGTGATTCTTGTTTTATAACTGTTTCTAATGTGATTATTAGGTCAGAAGACTTGCTTGCATGTTCATGGCGTGTTTCCATATCTGTATGCTTTGTACGATGGCACTCTGCCTGCTGGTCAGTACCTTCAACAATTTGCAGCCAGTCTGGACAAAGCCATCAATACTTCTCAGGGAAAAGCTTCTTCTACTATACAACATGTCTACAAAGTGTCGCTGGTGTCTGGCATGCAAGTGTCTTATTTTATTAATGTTGTTGTAGATAATAGCACTTTAAAGTAAGCTAGATTCTAGGTCTAATGCATTATGCTATGTTATAAAAATGTGTCTCTTTGATGTCTTTCTGCTTGATTAAAATGAGTTGACAGACTTTACAACTTCTGTTTGCAAAGAATTTTTTTTTAAACATGTTTGTCTTTATGCAAGTAGTGTAAATGGACATTTGTATGGAACCGAATGCCACCAAAGGGAGGGAATGACTCAAGAATTCTCTTTTTTTTATATGCTAAGCCATTGCAAATTAACAGTCCTACCATAGCAAAACGTCTATGAAATGTAGTGCAGGTTCAGAACTGAGAAATGGGCTGTGTAGCAGAATGAAGAAATCTGTAATCTGGAAATAAGGAGACATAATTGTGCAAGTCATTTAGGTACATTAAGGTACAACCAGCCGATTATGAATTGTGCCTTGGTTAAATTGCGTCTGACGCCTGCGATGGCTAGCATGCTGGACTGTCAAGCAAGAGGTCTGGGGTTCATATCCACATCAGAGCAGAACTTTGTTATGAAATATCTGCACCACTTGTGCCCCATTGCCAATTCATCGATAACGACTACACGGGCCTTTAACTCCAGGATACGCCAACACGTGACTAATTTCTGCGATATACAAAAGATTAAGCGACGAGCTGTAGATGGACACTTTTGGTACTTGGAAGGCAACCACAGACCAAATAATAATAATAATCTTCTTGATTAATTCAGACTGACAAGATTGCAGTAAGATTACATTGAAACATGAAAGTACAATCAAGATCTTAATTAAACACACTGTTTGGCAGCCATGCAAGTCGCCGCCCTAGAATGGGGTTATGGGTATTGAACTGCAATCTAATGCTCCCCTGGCCCTGAGTGTTACCATTACTGTATCCCCTCCCGAAATGGAGAATGGCACACCATTTATGCTGTACTGGAATTGGGCTGTGGTGCTAATGAAGTTTTTTTATTCAGCATGATGTTACATATCACGTATCATGTTGTTAAGATGGTGTTAGTAGTGACGATATTCACTAGGAGGAAGGGTAAACAGTGAATGGTGTTCAGGTGGGCAGGTGAGGTGACCACTCCTTTATCATGTTAGAAGTATCTCTAATTGTATGTGATAACCGATGCTTAGAGATGTATAGAAAAACGTCTTCCACAATCGAAGAGTTGAATACACAAAAGTTGTAGTGAAGACGACAAACACTTCTTCACCCATCAAAGAGTTGAAACAAAAACGCCATAGCGGAATGCTCTCAAAGAGTGAAAACACAACGCCATATAGCGAAAACTCTTGAAGAGTAAATACAAAAGCCGTAGCTGAAAACTCTCAAAGAGTAAATACACAATGCCATGAAGAAAACTCTAAATATACAACTGGAGACTTGGCAGGCAGGACAATTACATACCTGAAAAGATCCACGTGGATCGGAAGACAAAAGCCAAGCTCAACGCTCCCTTTCAAAACCCACTTATATAGCACCCGAGCTAGCACCACTCCCTCCAAGGAACTGGTCAAGCGCAATGTTAGCAAGCACAAACAAGATGCAGGCGTATCAAACAGATCAGATCCAGATTATTTATTTCATATCCTAATGCTAGAATATGTTACACAAAATGAAGAGATTGTTTTTAACATAGTTTTCTTTGGAGATCAGGGTTCGAACATGGTTAGGAAGCATGGTTAGGAGGCAACTGTACGATCTTGAATCAAATCAGTTTGTTCAAGCTTCTAGGTTGGAATTGTTGTACACTTAACATAGACAAGTCATGGTCGCCTATTGTCCAGGCTCCTGCAGTATGCTTTTCCAACAACAATTTTCATGGAAGAATATTTTGATGCTGTTTTATTCTTGATTTTTTTTCAGTCCTTTCTATGGTTATCATGCAGAGGAACAGCCATTTCTCAAGATCTACCTTTACAGTCCATTCATGATTAAGAAGTGAGTTATGTTTCTGTTATCTGATCTTGAAAGGGGCTTTCAGAGTTTTTTGTTTCATTAGATTAAGTCATAAGCTCATTCAGCAATGTAGGCTTTTTTGGTTTAGATCTCTTGCCTCCAGTTGGCTGTTGTTTTTGTGCTAATTACATCATAGAATATATGCATATTTGAATTTATTGGCTCACCTTGTCACCTTGTGCTGTCAGCTCGTGGAGCTCTAGCGACCGTCCTGGTGAACACACTCCACCATCTCCTATTCGATGACAAGTCTCTCAATTCCGCCAAATTCATGCCAGTTACATCTTGTATCTCATCCATCCATCTCCTCCTTGGGCGACCCAGTCTTCTCCTCCCCTCACCGCACGCCAGCATCATTTCCTTCTCCAGACCATCAGATCGCATAACATGTCCAAAGAACCTTAGCTTCATTCTTGTCGCAGTTTGTTTTAACGACTCTTCATTCTCAACTCCAATCTCCTCTCGTATTGATTCGTTCGTTCTTTTCTCAGTCCAAGATATTCTCAGCATCTTCCTCCATATCCACATTTCACAAGCGTTAACCTTATTTTCCATGTTCTTTGTCATTGTCCACGTCTCGCAACCGTACAGTACCGTAGGAAAGATTAGTGCTCTCACGAGCCTTTTTTTGGTTTCTATGCTCACATGTTTGTCTTTCCATATCTTTTCCAGTCCGGTCATTGCAGCTTTCCCTATAGCAATCCTTCGTTTTATTTCTGGATCACACTTTCCCTCCTTTCCAGCCAGTGATCCTAGGAATGTGAAGCTTTCTACCACCTCTATTTCCTCTCCGTCTATCTCAAAACTATCCCAATCTGCTGTTGTCATGACCTTTGTCTTCTTTATGTTGAAGTATAAACCAGCTTTTTCACTTTCTCTCCTGACCCTTCTTATCAGTTCTGCCAAATCCTCTTTTCTTTTTGCCATTAATGTTGTGTCATCCGCGTATCTAAGGTTATTCAGTGTCTTTCCAGCAATTTTTACTCCCTCAATTGCCCCCTCCAGTTCTGCCTTTCTCATTATTCTTTCAGCATATAGATTAAACAGGAATGGAGACAAGATGCATCCCTGCCTCACTCCTTTCTTGATTCTGAAATTGTCAGTGTCTCCGTATTCTGTTCTTATCACCGCTATCTGGTCTTCATATAAACCCTTTAGTAACATTATCAGGTGTTTCGGAATTCCCATTTCAAGCAGGGTTTTCCACATTAAATCATGGTTAATGCAGTCGAATGCCTTGCTATAGTCAATGAAACAGATGTGAACCTCCTGTCCATACTCCCTTTGTCTCTCCATTATCCACCTCATGTTGGCTATATGGTCTCGAGTTCCACGAGATTTCCTAAACCCTGCCTGGTTCACCGGAAGTTCTCTTTCAATTGTGCCTTCCATTCTTTTGTGAATTATTTTCAGTAATATTTTACTAGTGTGTGATATCATTGCTATCGTCCTATAATTTTCACACTCCCTCGCATCTCCTTTCTTGAATATAGGTATAAAGATCGACTTCTTCCAGTCCTCCGGCCATTCTCCAGTTGCCCATATTTGATTGCACAATTTTGTTATTGTTTTTATCATCGCATCATCCCCTGCTTTTATCAGTTCTATAGGTATCCCATCTTGACCGGGTGCCTTATTGTCCTTGAGTTGTCTGATTGCCCATTCTACCTCCGCTTCCATGACCTCCGGTTCCTTTTCATACTCTGTTACGTCAATTTGTTCTTTTTTGACTCGTTTGTCTTCCCTATACAACTCCTCCGTGTATTCTCTCCATCTATGCTTTATCCCTTCTTCATCGCAGATTACATTTCCATCTCCTGCCTTCATTGAGCCCATTCTAGGTGCAAATTTTCCCGTGATTGTCTTTACTTTTGAGAACATTTCCTTGGTTCGTCCCTTCCTTCCCTCGTCTTCCATTTCTCTGCATAATTCGTTTAGATGTATTTCTTTATCTTTCCGTGCTTGTTTTTGGAAGGCACTGTTCAGTGCCCTTACCTTATCCTTTTCTCCTGCCTTCTTTGCAGCCTTCCTATCAACCGCCATGCATATGGCTTCTCTCGATAGCCATGTCGTTGTTGTGATTTTCTTCTTCTTTGGAATGTGCTTATCTGCGACTTCGACTATTGTTTTCTTCATCCTCTCCCATAGGTTGTTCGAATCCTCTTCCTCTTCTATCTCATCTCTCTCTAGTACTTCAAACCGATTCTTTATTTCCATCCTGTATTCCAGTGTGATACCCTTGCAGTCGTATCTGATCAATCGATCTCCTTTCTTTATCTTTTTCAATTTCGTTCTCAGTGTTGCTACCAATAGCTCATGGTCAGTTCCACAGTCCGCTCCTGGCCTTGTTCTCACATCTCTTATTGTGCTTTTCCATCTTTTGTTTATCAGTATGTAGTCAATCTGGTTTCTATGCTTCCCATTCGGTGACGTCCATGTGTACAGTCTTCTCTTAGGCTGTTCGAACCAAGTGTTCATAATTCCTAAGCCATTCCCTTTGCAAAACTCAACAAGTCTTTCTCCTGCTTCATTCTGTTCACCCAGGCCATGACTACCTAATGTGTCTCCATCGCCTCCGGTGCATTGACCCACCTTCGCATTGAAGTCACCTATGATCACTAGTACGTCGCCCTTCGGAGTTCTGTCCACTGTACTTTGCAGGCTGGTGTAAAAACCCTCGTGTTCCTCTTCTAACGATATCGATGTTGGAGCATATACCTGTATAATGGTTATGTTGACCTTTCTTCCTCTGAATCTTACACTCAAAATTCTATCACTCACTGTATCATATCCCATTATCGCATTTGCGCTTGACTTGTCACACATGATTGCAACTCCATTTTTTCCTCTCTCTTTTTGTCCTGACATTATTATCCTGTATCCATTCCAACTGAAATGTCCTTGTCCCTTCCACCTTGTCTCACTTAATCCTAGGATTGCTATGTCTAATTTCTTCATCTCTCCCTGTATCACGTCCATCTTTCCGCTCTGCATACTTCGCACGTTCCATGTGCCCAACTTCATCTTCTGCTTACAGCTCAGGTTGAGTCTTTCCCCTCCGAATCGATCCACCTCTAGACGTCCTTTCGGCTTTAGTCCTGTTGCTTCATTAGATCGAGGGGCCCTTGACTCTCCGTCTTGCTCTTCCCCAGTAGCTTCTAAGTCACGCTCCGGCCTGGGAGTCCCACCATTCGCAACTATCACCGTTTTTGGCTTAGTGTGTTTCATGACGATTTTCTTGGCAAGTTAACAGGGGTGGTTTGCCATTGCCTTCCCCTGGTTTTGCCTGCCGTGCCCGTTCGTTCCCCTTCCTAGGAAGGGTACCAACGGTCCGCACCACGAGAAGGTGGGCACGGAGGACTTTGGTTCACCAGCCCAGGTCGGATCCGAGTCTACGCTCAACAGAGACGTCGGTCAGGTCGCCTCCCCGTTTTACTCTGTACTAGAGTGACTGGTGAACCTTTGCGGCTAGCTGATATATTTTCTTTTTGAACAATTTTATAGAGAGCTCTTTCTCACCTTAACATTGGAAATTAGAGGCCTTGAAAGAAATTGCTCTCACCAAATCCCTTATGCCTGTGTTCCTCTGTATACTAGACCTTAGAGTTCAGTTCCAGTTTCCTTCTCTTAGGCACAAGTCATCAACTCTTAAAATTTTATTGGCTCACATCAGTTCAGTTCAGTTGGTTGGATTGCATGTTGATTACACTAGATGTGCTCACAGTTTAGGCTTAATCTTTTAATTTTCTTACATTGTTCGGGCAATATGCAAATCAGTCCACATTCACACATGGGGTAATAGAATCCAATCTTATATGCTTCAATTCACCCACCTCAGCCTGATTCTCTGACCAGCCTGACCAACTGGATTTCAGTTGTGACTCTCCAGTGGATTATGATTCTCAGCCATGATTTCACTTGATGCGACCATCGATTAATGTCTTTTGCATTGTCATAATGTTACTAGTTTAGATTCTGAGTCATTAAATGCATCAAGAACGCATGTTACAGGGTCACTGTCCCAGACCCAACCCCTTTGACCTTTGCCTTGGCCCCATCCTCCTAGCCATGCTGATACCCTTATGCAGGATGAACACCAACTGATTCATATTAAAATTGTGATGCTGGCAGTTGAGGAGGAAACTAGAAGGAGAGGAGGACATGGCAGAGAATGGCTTGTTTTGATGGGGAAGTGCTGGACATGCATCCACAGCCTGACTGTCTCGGCACAGGAAAGACTTGTATGAGGGGAACAGATTATTATATGATCTGAAAGCCTCTGTAGTCCATCAGTCCACGGATGATGTTGGTGATAGTTTGAACTACAGCTGCAATGAGCAGACAGTTTATTTGTTCCTCTGAGCATTCACTGCTTTTACCTGTTTAGTGTTTGTTATTGTAAGTCTTGTAGAAGTTAAAAATTGATTAGTTCTTGAAAGTTATCATTGTACAGCAGTGTATTACAATAAATATGCTGTCGAATTTGTGTGCAGAGTTGCTGATCTGTTGCTTGCTGGTGTTGTTATGAATCGTGTGATTCAGCCGCATGAGTCACACATACCATATATATTACAGGTACGGACATTTCTAGCTTCCTGACCATACTACCCCAGTCAATACCTAAAGGCAGTGCTTCTCAATCTTTTTTAGCTAATAATAATTTATATTGTTGCATGTATAGGCCTATGTGCAAATATTCTTGAAGCAAGCAGTTTAAATATGCATACCCTTTTGCTCTCAACAGTCCCACCCTCTACCTTACACGGACCAGATGTAAAATCCAGAACTGAATACACCCATAATTAACTTTTTCCACCATGTGCTCTGTGGTGCCAAACCGGCCGTCACTATGCGCTATAATTAATCAACGTCATGCTGTTTTACTGACAATTTGGTGTTTTTACCTCAATGTACAAGAGCGCGTTTGTATCAGTCACCAAGCAAACAAACAAAATGTCAGAATAACCTAGTTTAATTAGTTAAATTTAATAATATTCTTAATATTACATAGTCAGATTCAAATCCAGGGCAGATCAACTGCCATCCCCCTTGCCCATGAGCATTTGACTTAATCTGTCCTCATCTTTCTGGTTATGGGTTAATTTTCAGATGTTCATTGATTATAATCTATTTGGTATGAATCTCATCAATGCAAGTGCTGTAAAGTTTCGTCAGCCTCTGCCTCCAGATATGAGTAAGAATGTTTTTCGTACTTGTCCAGTATAGCTTTAGAAGTTCTTTGAAATTTAAGCGTCTTTTTACAGTCAAAACATGCTGATAATATGTTGCTAAATTATGATAATAAAAACTTATCTAGCATGTGCATGTGTGAGATTCTAAGTATTTTATGTCCAGCAATTTGTCCTAATTATTGCGTTTATGTCTGTATTATCTGGACATTGCACTTTTTGGAATATCTCAGAGGTACTAAGCATGACTGTCTGACAGATCTAAAAATGAGTGTCTTGAGATGAGTTGAAAAATTATTAGCCAAAGTATACAGCTGCTGGCTCTGAATTTTACTTTGGCTGATGTACTAAATGAAACAGGGTTTTTCTATGCGTAGTGGGTTTACTCTCTGGTTTAACTTAAATAATTCTTTCAGCTGCAGTGAAATTGGCAGAAGTTGACCAAGGAGAACTCAGTGAAAGTTCATCTGTTACTTTGGAAAAGTCAGTTTCGCTAAAGATGCCCGGCAAACAGTGTCCTGATGTGTGGACCTCATCCACCATTCCTCGGTATACATGTGTATCTTCCCTTTCTCTGGTTCATAATGTGCTTTTGTGACTTACGTGGTTAGATGTGCTATGTAATGTACATTAAAAAAGTAATATAATAATAGTTGTATATACTTTTATCTTTTGTTACCAGTTAGTTGCCATAGTTGTGGCTGTTCATATGTTCTGTCTTGTGCAGTTTCATTAGTTTTATGTTGTTTGCAAAAGTAAGTAAGTAAGTAATCTTTTATTAGTACAAGACAAGACAAATATGTTTTACTTTCATTGAGAGACACTTCTGCATTTCTAGGAGTTTGTAAAATCATATTTTCTTCAGATTTTAAGATGACTTGTTTCATTGCTGTGGTTTGGCCAATCTGAATTAACTTCCATTTAGGGTCACGTCAGACTAAAGTGCTGCACAATGCCAATTTCCCCAGTTGCAATAGACCAGAAATTGACGGAACTGTATGCATTGCACTGACAATTTGATTTGGTTTTCTCTTCAGTGTGTGCAGTTCTTTTAACAAATCCAGTTAATGATCTTCCCTTGCTATTTATAAAGGCAGTTTCTGTGGCATTATTTATAATTAAATCCAATTAATAATCTTCCCTTGCTGTTCATAAAGGCAGCTGGTTTCTGTGGCATTATTTATAATCTGGGTGTTTTGAAATTGTCAAGGTATAGAGTTATTTTAATTTTGAAAGGATAATTTGTTTTAATGAGCAGCTGAAGTGTATAAGTTTCTGCAAGAATAGCACTTGAGGAATTTGACTGGTCTAGTTGGCAATATGCTGTGATACCATCTTGAGGTAGGTTCGAGGATGTGGATGCAATGGATTTAGTGATTCAGATCTTCACAGGTAATAGGAAGCATTGATTGTCATCTTTGATGGCTCAGAACATCACAGACAGCTGTGTTGTCTGTGTCGTGTTGTAGTTGACTACGAAGGCCTTGGCCTCAGAGAAGAAATTTTTAGATCAGTTATCTCCTCAACAGGAAGCCACTCTAGCATCACTGGAATAATTTGGTGTATGAGAGCATCTCAGTAACTTACTGCTTAGGCATTGCAGTTGAAGCCAGATTCAGCTGATAAATTCATATCTTCAGTAAAAAGTAAAGCAGTAAGGGTTTTTGCAGTGCTGAAGGAGAGATTATACACTGCCGACTCATAACAGTGTGCTATAATGCAAAGCAGATTTGATTAGAGATTATGGTCATGGCTTCTGACTTTTTTGATGACAAATGTTAATTTGCAATAATTACCACTGTTGGAAATTTCTGGTGACATTTTCTGATGCTTTTACCATGTGTCATATTGGTAAGTTCCCTTTAGGGGTCAGCCATATGTAGTGTCCTTTCGACGAGCAATCCTACATGTATGGTGTCCAGGTGATATAGTCTTATTCAACAATCAGTTTCAGAGATCCACTTCTGATAAACAGGTTTAATATTTCTTGTAAATTTAAAGCTTTGAATGATTAAGTTCTGTGAAAGAGCTGTGTTCCATTGTGAACAGGGAGTTTCTTTTGACTCCAGACATTAAGAAAATGAGTACGTGTGAACTGGAGGTGGACGTAGTGGCTGCTGACATATTCAACCGCTTAGATGTTACAGAAGGTATGAGCATCTAGAATGACTGATCCTATCTATTGCAAGAACTTCTATAGCACCATTGAAGTAATGGATTTATCAAAATATTCATTCTTAATAATAGACGGCCATAAGCATAATCTGTCTACAGTTAGAGTAAAATTATAATTTCAAATATAACTACTGGATTATAAGTGTCAGTAGGAGCAGCTCACATATTAAACATAGTCTGAAGTCATGGTAATAGATCGAGTCTGAGTACACAAAATAACAGACTAGAGTTGGACTTGACCGAGCTTGAGTACTACATTACTGACAAATTCACGTGTTATTTCACAAAAACATTTACAATTGCGCATATATTAGCAATTGTCCTTGTTTTATTAATTAACATAGTTATTTGTATAGCCACAATTGAGCAATAGTTTAAAAAGTGGTTCTTCATAGTTAGAGTGTGTTGTGCTGATTGCGTTTGGCAGTGTTGCTAAATGGTTATGGTTTTTTTGCTATTTAGATAGACTTGGTGCAAATCCTGGTTTGGTGGCACTGTGGGAGGATGAAAAACTGAGGCGCTCAAACAGGAATCTTTCATCAGCACTGGCACCTCCAGATTCACCAGGTAACATCATTTTCAGGGTTTGGTAATTACAGTGGGAGCAAATCAAGGATGGAGGGAGATCTTGAAAGAGAGAAACAATCTAAGGGAGAGATAACCTGAGAGAGAGAGTTAAATGACAGGGGATATGAGAGAGTCAAGGAGACAGAGTAGGGAGAGGGAAAGCAAGGAGGGAGGTGCTCCACAAGAAAGAGAGGAGGTGCTGAAGGAGATACTGTGAGAATCAAGTACAGAATAATCCAGTTGGAGAAAAGACTTTCATTGCAATTTGGGTAGTCAGTATTTTTTAAATTGAGAAATAGATTAGAAATAAAAACAAGACTTGGCTTCAACCTAGTGATACATTGGTATTCATTTCTGATCTTACTCCACCAACTTTCTCTATTTCTCTAAATGGACCTCTGTGCAGTGGTTATATTGGGGCACTTGCTTTCCTTTTCAAGTCATGTTTCCCACTGCCTAAGTTCATGTTACCCATTCCAGTACCAAGTCATTTGAAGTTTTGGCTGCTTCTCTCATTTCTGAAACCAAGCAAGTTGCTTGTGAATGTTATCAGCCACCGTCCTTCTCTTTGACTTTTTGAACAAATTTCAGTCACTACTTGTATATTTGAGTTTCTCTTCTTCTGAAATAGTTAATATGGCTGACTTTGACATTCATATTGATATAGCTAATTATTACCCTTCAACTTTTATTGATATATTGGAACAGTTTGACAGGCTAATGACCTTCCCTATACACAATAAAGTTCACACCTTGGATGTCTTGATAACACATTCAGATTCGCAGTCGCTGAGTTTGGTTACTGTTGTTGAGTTCTTTTGGATCCTTTTGCTATCTTTTAAAAATTTATGTTTCCATTTAAAGTGCGTCCAAAAACACAATTGTTTAATTTCACCCTTGAGATAAAATTGATTTAAATAAACTAAAGAGTGATAACTTTGCATCTCTGTTAATGAGTGGGCTCTGCGGTTCCAGTCTACTTTAACTGAGCTCCTTGACATGCAAATTCCTTTAAAAACTAAGAGATTAATAGAGTGCATACCACAGCCTTGATTCCAGATTGCTATTTATGAGGTTAAACATTGCAGAAGTCAGCTAGAACATGGGTATGTATGTTCATTTATTGGAACAGTCTGACAAACCGCAAAGAGTTACAGCAAATTATGTTGGTGCCACTCTTGTCTTCCATCAAATCATAGAAGAGCTAAACAACTATGCAAACTTGTTCAAACTTCTGCTAAATCTGTATATTTAACTTAGTTCAGCTTCACCTAAAACCATGTGAATGGCTTTAAATAAATTCCTATATCATGGTAAATTTGATGTAAGATTTTTCCTGAATTCTGGTATAGTATTTATATTTGTATTTAGAATGCTGTTATTGATATGGTATTAAAAACATAGATGTCTGTTTGGTTCTTTTACATACCTATCTTTGCTGGCGTTTTGTAGACCGGGAGATTTGTCCATGGATGTCAAAGGAATTGCAAATGCAGCAACAGTTGCATGAGATTCTGCAGTCATTTGAACCATACGTGTAAGAGAGTAACATGTGTTTTCTTTACATTCTTTACTATATTCCGAATACATGAAAGTACTGTGAGCAGAAGAGTTATAATGACATACAGTGTAATCATTTATTACATGCTTCTGCAACATTCGTCTTTGGAAGCCACATAGTCTGGGCATTGTGATATCTCTGCTGTGGCTTTATCTTTTATCACCACAAGTTACTGGATAAAGATCTATCTCTAGAAACTGCCTAGCATGAGTTCAAAGTGACAACTGCCAACACTGGCTTCTCACAATCTCTCGCCTCAGCATCATAGATTATATATCAAAAGAGCTGTCGTGAATGTGTGTGTGTGTGTGCGTGCGCGTGTGTGTGTACTGTCTCTGACAGGCATTATGGGATATTTCAGGTGAAGCACTAACAAAATGATAGCAGCAGGCAACTTTTCTTCATGGCTTACAAATCACAGCAACAAATTGTCAGTTTTATGTGCACCAGCATTCAGCCCTAGATTCAGATGAAAGGCAAAGGCACTGGTAGTCTGGCACTTTGTAACTGCTCTAAACAAGAGTCTGCCTGGAGCATGGAAAATGAACACAAGAATTTCCTATAGCATTTTGGGTTTAAAAGAGTCATGGATAACTGGTGTATTAAATTAGAAATATGAGCATGTCCAAAAGTGTGATGTCATAGAGATGTACAATACTCCATTTTGTAGAATAATCTAATCTGTTGTCATTCTTGTCATGATACACAAGGCTTCAATTGGTGGTTGCTTCTGAGTTAAAAATGCATTCTGTAACCCAAGTCATTTGGATGGCAATAAGTGAGATCAACCAGTCACGGTGATGTGAACATAGGGTTTGTGCTTAAACCTAAATTTAATATAGGCAAGAAGGAATTGTTCAAAGTACTGATAGATTTCTCAAGCTGTGGACAAGTTTCTTGATTCAAAGGTGTTGCTAGAATCACATTGATCAGTCTTATGACTTCTTCCTTAGACAGTTTCGACTTGCTGCTGCATTTAATCCTGTTTGTGTACTTGTCTTGTTATGGCTGGACTCTTACAAATCAGTACTTTGTTCTCTTCATTGATGGTGTTCTGAATGTTTATTTTCTGGTCATATAGATCCTCAGGTGAGAAGAGTGTTGGTTTAAGTGAATCAACAATTAACTTGCCAGCTGAGCAGACTTTAACACAAGGTATGTGTAGGCAGAAGCACATTGGCTTCTGTCGGTAAGTGCAATTTTATAATGTATGTAATATCAGGCATCACAAAGATTCTGAAGGTAAATGGCAGAGAAAGAAAAGGAGAGTGTGGGCATAAAAGAGTGAGGGAGTCGGAATAAGAGAGACCTTGTGTGTGAGTTCGTGAGTGAGTGAGAGTTCATTTTATGCAGTTGTTTGTAGTTGTTTGTACTGATAAGAGAACTGACATATTTTAAAAGCGTCTCCAATATCTAAAATTAAAATTTCGGATCAACTGTCCTCTTGACGAAAGGACCCTTGTTCAACAGTCCCCTTGACGAACAGTCCGCTTGACCAATCATCCGTTGATCAATCATCCGTGACCAATCGTCCGTTGACCAATCGTCCGTAACCCAAACGTCCTAGAATCTGGTATAGACCTGCAGATCACAGGCAATTCATTAAGACATTCGTAAGAGATTCACTCAATAACAGTTACTGCAGTCGCAGCATTTTATTGTTGTTCTTGTCACAAATTTTGTTATGTAAATGAGTGAACTAGCTATATCTGAGTCCTGTACTGTTAACCCATTTACTGCATGTTTTGAAACTTCTGCATGTTAAGTTGGTAGCACTAGGAAGCATAGCACAGTGTGCGTAGTTACACACACAGTCCATGGGTAAACAGACTGCTGTACATTTCTTTTGGTTTACTTGGACTGTTTCATTTGTACTTTTTACTCATTTCACTTTAATTTTATTGGTCTAGCTAATTGTTGTTTTCTGCATTGAACCTTTCTTCTTCCTTGATGTGCCTTTCAGTATCAGATCGTAGCTTAACTCTGTCCCAACGGCCTGGAGAGCTGAATGCTGTGGAGCCCATGGTAGATGAGAGTTCAGTTCTGCAGACGATCTCATCCAGCCAGTCCTCTTCCAAGAATCCCAGCAGTCAGACCACCTCTTCACAGCAGATACTGAGTGAGTCACTATCAGTACAGTTGTTACAATTGTGAGATTTAAATATAATTCTGGTTTTATGTGGATATGAGGAATATTAATTATTATGGTCATGTTGTCTGGCAGGTAAGAGTGCCTGACGTCTCTATGCAGTGCCGGCCTTAAGATATTTCGGGCCCCGTGCAGAGTATACTGTACGGGCCCCCCAAGACACAAGTCAAATTGTTCGTCATTGCTAATCATTTTATTTAGTAGATTGCTAATAAGTACAACAAGTCAAATTTAACTATACACAAGAATTCTGGGATATAGAGGAAGTTGACTTTTATTTTATTGGAAAAAGGGAAGATTTAATCGAAGCCATAATATTATTATTAGGGTCTTGTTCATGTTAATTTTCTGTGACATTTTTGGGCCCCTAAGTTGCGGGCTCCGTGTGACGGCACGGTTCGCACGCTCCATGGTTGGCCTTCCATCTATGTTTGTTTGTATGTATGCGTGCATGTATGTATGAATGTGGGTGCTTGTATGCTCTTGCATGTATATGTGTGCTTGTTTCTGGACATTTATACAATACCTTGTTTGGGCCATTTAAAGTCTCTCTTCCTTAACTTAAACACTGGTAAAGTTCATTAAGAACAACAACTGTTCATTCATTTTTTTCCTTGGACTAGCATGCATGTGTTTTATCAAACTAGTCTGGCAAGCCTTATGTGTGCTGTGGTTCATGCTTTGACACCTCCAGCTTGTTTACTTTCCTCAGCTCTGTTGTGTACAATGAGCTTCTTCTTCTTTTAGGAGAATTCTAACATGGGTCCACACTTGACAACTAACAGAGGCCTGGCACCCTTTGATTGCTATGAGCTTATGAGTCAGCCCATAAATGGAAAGTTTATTATTTGTCCCTTCTTTAAACTGTACCTCTGTCTTTTATACTCACTGTACATTTTTCACATATTTGCACTGCAAGAGTTCCATGGGAAAAGCATTAATTAATAAATCACTTGATCATGATTATGATCTTATGTAGATAAGAGCATTATTTGTTTGTTCTCATGTTTCCTTAATGTTAATGTAATGCCAAATGAAATTTGCAGACACTAGTTTGGATCGATCACTTTTGAAGATATTGGCATCCCTCGCTGATCTGTCACAGTGTGAGAACTCCCAGCACCACGGAGTTTTACCAGCTGCTAGTGTGGAACAGGTGTTGAGCCAGGTCACTGCTTTCGAAGAAAGAGACAGTCTGCTGTCGCAGGTGAGGGGAAATGATTCAGCTTTAGAAACAGAAATAACATTTGTAGTCACTTCTGTAATGTGCCAATGTACTGCGAAAATTTAATGATGACTAAAAACCATTCTGTTGAATAGCTCAGCAGAATATGGTGACATGTATGAAACAGCAGAAATTAGGTGACAGTACTTTCCAACCTTACTCTGGTAACCTGCCCAATTATTAGCAAGTAAGTATGCATGAGGTATTTATTGGGATGCATACAATTTGTGGGGTATTAAGTAGTGTACTTTAGAGTTATGGGGTGTTAAACTGTATACATAAAAGTTCTTTGCATAGAAGTATAACTTTTTGATTGCTGCATTTGGTTTCTGAGTATACATTAACTTATTTACATGATTGTACAAAAACTGTGAAAGTATGTGGAGTTCAGAGAAGCTGTGTTTTTGTGACAAGCCACTATGTTAATTTTTGTTTTTAGGTGACATCAAACAGTGAAGATGATGCTGGGATGGAGGAAGATGAAGCCTTGGAAAGTCTTGAGATGAGTCAAGCATTGGAAAATGTGCTAGATGAAGATATTCTGTCACATTATAAGGATGAGTTGCATGGGTGAGATTTCTTTATCTCTGATTTACTGCCTATGACACTGATGGGGACTTTGTTTGTCTTTCAGGTTTATTTCAGTACAGATGAGTTGTTTGCTAATTGCTAATCATTTAGGCCATGTTGACTATACAATACAACTGCCTCGATGATCATGCTTTGGTGTTGTTGGGCAGGAATTTCTGAAGTTAGGCATTGTAAGATTTTATTCAAAATAATTTTGGATATATATATATTTTATGAATATAAATGTGACTTGCTCTGGCAAAAGGAGGCGGAAGTCTCCAATGATAAAATAAGAGAAAGTAGCCAAAACACCAATCAGGTGTAAATTTTTCAGATATCGTTTTTTGCGTATATCAATAAATAAGATCTTATATTATATGAAAAAAAATTGATTTGATGAAATTTCACCTATTTCATGACAAATTTAATGAATTTGTGTGATTGATAAAAATTATCAGAGAATTTAACTTTTTGGGGGACCAGTTTCAAGAATATTTTATGGCCTTCAATCTGTTAGGAATGCCATGTGTTATACCTCATTGGAAAGTTTATGCATTCAGCTTGCTAAAAATAGCCTCACTTGGTGGGTTTCCCATAGCGATTTCCAAAAGTTTAAGGTTAAAAACACTGAAACTTTGCAACTTATGTTGAATTTATATTAACATAATAAACTTTGCATGCGTTTTTCTCAAAATTGTACTTCCGAGTAGCAGTACATTCTAAAATTCATATATCTGCAACCAATAAAGATAGAGTAATAATTTTTTCAACATTTTAAACAGAAATTATTGCTTATCATTTTAAGCCCAAAATATACAAAATTAAATTTTTGTACAATCAGCCTCCTTTTTGCCAGAGCAGGTCACAAATATGATTATAAATGTTATTAGATTTTTGGGAAAAAGACAGATGTCTTACTGTTGGTATTTATTCAACATAGATATGCAAGTGTAGGTCTGACTGATGACTTTATGTAGTTTTATTTCTTGGTGTAGTCTTTGTGCCATAGCATTTTTAAAGATATTGGCATCATTTGCTGATCTGTTTCAGTGTTTAGATGTGATGTGTATACGTACATATACTGGTTCATGCATTTGTCTCAGATTCAGTCTGACTGAGTTTGCATGTAAATAAGTCTATATTAAATAAGATCAGGTGAAGTAAATACTCAATAGGCCATTATGTAAAGTTTAAACTAGTACAAGTATTTGAATTAGGAGGGAATATGTGGAATCATAGTTGCGGAATCATGGAATTATTGATAGAGGAAATTTTGAAATTTTCTTCTGTGCCATGGGAGAAAGTTCATGTGCAAAATTGGCATGAAAATGTTGCAATTTGCCCCTCAGACACCCAGTGTATGCATGCATGTGGTTGGTCTGTTTTCTACATTTTTTATAGCTTAACCAGCATATAACCCAAACACGCTGACCAAGTTTCGTGTACAATGTCTTTTCTGAGTAGGAATTTTAAAAATATACTGTAAATATGTTTTGTTTGCAAAAAGAAGAAAACTAACATTTTCTTTCTTATCTGAAATTGTTCACCAATTAGCAAAAACTGTTGCCCTGGACTGTTCAGTTTTTCACTGACCAGCATAATTACCATTTAATGACTCCATTTACCGAAATTTCAGGTGTGTTATATTGTGTTGTTTTGTTGCGTTTGCCCCCGTCTCGACCGAGGTCACCAGCTCGGTGTCAACGACAACAGGACTCACACATGATTGCAGATCAGCTAAAGGAAAAGAGGCCAGACCGGATGCAGTGAAATTTAGGTTTGGTTCCCTAATAGGGGAATTACATCTGTACGATTGTGAGCTTAACTCACGATAATCTACTCTAGCTTTGGCGCCTAATCGCTCGCTTCTTCTTATAAGGGTACCAGGATGAGCAATGCCGAGTGAATAAGGCGCGGTCGCTGAGCAAGAGACAGCCCTCAATACCTGAGAACCAGGGTTCAAATCCGATGCTGCAATCATATTTAATGTCGGTGACAGTTCAATTCGGTCTAATCTTGACCTTACCTCATCTAAACATTGTCTAGCCTCCAGGGCTTCTACTTGCAATGAGCTCATTTGAGCATGAGTAGCCAAAAGCTGCTCCTGTGTGACTTGGTTCTGTTCTTGAATAGAGCTCAGCTGCTCTTGGGTGGTTTCTTTCTGCTTTCGAAGAGAGTCATGCATTATGTCAAGCTTTGACAATAGCAGATCCACCGCGGATCCAGGTCTAGACACTCTAGATAAGGGAGTACTCCTATGTGAAGACATGTTGTGCAGGAGCTATATGAATTCAACGCAATAGGAAACAGACCTTTCCTTACCAATTGCAAGATTAATGAAATCTCAGTCAACAGTTAATGTTTCTATTAAGTGACATACTTCAACAGTATCAACACTTAAAGTATTACCATATTCAGGATATAATGTCTTAGTAAGTCTTCACCAATTCTGAGATATCTTTTCAGTTTACTTCTACTATCAAGCAACAGTTGGAGAAAGTATAATCAATTTCACCTTAAACTGGCTATATCTTTCTATCTATCAGAAATTCTCTTCTAATTTAAATCAGGTTCCCTCCCTTAATTTGGACTTGCATCTATTCCTTAAAATGAGAAAGGGAAATAGGTAAACCTCCGGAAGACCATATTCGTAGCTGAACTCGAAGTAAAGGGCTTTCGGCGCGTATTCGACCGACACCGTCAGAGAACAGTTCCCTCTCGTTCGCCAAAGAAACCGGAAACCAGACGACCGGAAATTCCGTCTTCCGTCGTGCAGAAACACGGTGCAGACCAATCTGCAGCTTCAGTGTCACACACTTTACTGACTTTAGTTTCAAACCACCACCGTTGGGAAGTTTTCTATCCCAATTTCACAATCTCACAATGGCGTCTTCCTTCACCGGAAACGACGTTGCAATCTCTCTCAACTTTTATAGCGCCCTTGCACTATCTCTAATATAGTTCAATACAATTATATGGGCAATTGATTTCAACGATAATTATTATCAGCCTATACCTATATAAACCTTTACGATTGATTTTCAAAAATCGTAACAGTTTGCCTTGGTAACAAATTATAAATTTTTCATCATACACTGTGATTCCAACCCCATCCATGTCAAAGGCAACTGCATTACCAATCTGCAGCCTTTCTATACGTACTTAGGTTTGTTCTTGTCCTGTCTTCATCAGAGATATTGTGGGGTTACAACTGAACAAAGGTTAATTTCATTTTCTAACTCATTGCTTCACTGCTTCAAATTCATTTACATCTCATAAAACAAATAGCAATGTGGTATTTCAGAGATTGTAAATTGGAAGGAGTGGATGAAAATTGGAAAGAATACTCTCCACTGTCAGCAGCCACTGTCCACACGAGCAGCAGCTCTGATGAGGGTGAGGAGGATGGTGATGATGAAGATGCTGATGACACGGTCGTAATGCCTCAGCTGGACGGACCAACTGGGCTTAAAAAAAGTACGTCATTGTATGTCAACAGTTTTGTATTTCAGCAGAAAGCATTATTTCATTTTATCTGTTTTTTGTGTGGTTATTATGATGTTTTGATGCAAGTTATAAAATATTTCAGGTTTATAAGACCCTTTAAGCCAGGGGTGTCAAACCTTTTTCAGTGGCGGGCCAGTGGCATTACTTTCCAGCAAGTGGCGGGCCAAGGTGTCGAAGGCTCATGAGCAAAATGTGGTAGGGATCGAGGCTCGGTGAGATAATTTTGCAACACTAAATCTTAAATGGTGCATCTTTTAACATAGAAACAGTCAATGATGTAGGGCTTTGTAGGCCTATAAAATTTTAATTTTGATCTTCATTATCAGTCACGAATATCACATAAAACTCATCAAGTCTAAGGTCAATGTATTCTTGTTGGCCTATTGTTCATATATAACTCAAAATTATCTTATTGTGATATTTAAACATTAGAATAATCCCCTGTCAAACGCATAGTAAGCTTGCAATCAAAATTAAGGAGTTAAGTTTGAGTGAAATGTCTCTCCAGTGTACATCAAGGAAACATTTACTCAATTTTACTGATTGGTAACAGTGGCGCTGGAAACTTGACACTGTTTTCTTTTGACCAGAGTAGGGATGTCAGGCTGCATATCTACAGCTAACGCTACTCTGAGATTTGCATGTCCATATATCGCGAAATGACCTTGATTCACTGTCCACTTTTCGCTTCTTATTAAACTTTGACAACATTTTAAATTTAAGAAAAGTTTCGAAACTTCTAATATTTATTAACAGATAGCCAACCGGAAACGAGACACAGATATGTGCATCTGAGCCACGGTATACCACCGTGGTCTGAGCCATCGATATCTATATTTAGAATATTAGACTATCAATGGTCTGAGCAAGCGTAATAAAATGACTTCATTAGCAAAAACTCTGTATTTGGTATTGACTGAAAAATCAAACACTTATTGTGAACTGAGTTTTGTGTACAGTCTTGCAGTGCGAGATATTTAGCGTATATATTAAGTGCGCTTACTTTAGTTTCACGTGTATATGTATATATGATAGATGTATAACGTTTAGTCTTAGTGACACGCGCGGCCGGCCGATATCGGCAGCGGCGCGCTATATGTATATTATTAGAGTTCGTTTATGCGCACAGAAGACAGGTGTGTCAAGGGGCGCGAAGAATTATGCTGACTGGAGAAGTTTGAATTCGATGTTCGCTGTAGTAGTGTGGCTGACTAGTTGAGTTGTAATCGAATTGAGTTCTGTCTGTTTGTTTCTTATTAAACTGAAAAGATATTAAACTGTGTTGCTGATTAATTCAGGTTATACTTATACGTAGAATTAGTGTTCAAAAGGTGAACGTTAAATAGGCGTTAAGTACGAAGAGAACAAGGATTTAATCAGAAGGATTGTCAACGGAAGGATTGGGTTGACATTATTGGTGGCAGCGTCGGTGTGGATAAGAACTCACGGTGGATAAATACTCACGGTGGATAAGAACTCACGGTGGATAAATACTCACGGTGGAATAAATACTCACGGTGGATATAAACTCACGGTGGATTAAAATTCACGTTATCACCTCTTTCGGCGGATAGAAGAATCTACGACGGTGATAAAAGAATTTACAACGGTGTTAGAAGAATCTACGACGGTGTTAGAAGAATCTACGCGTTGTGTGCTGTGTGACGAGTTTACGATATCAACGACGGTGGAACACGAGAAACGGTATAAAAATTTCGTTGTTTTCCACGAACAAATATAAAAGAAATCCCGTTTGTTTATCGATTCACACAACAAGAAAAACCGTGACTTCTTTGAAAAGAGAAATCACCGAAGTAAACAAGTAAGATGGAGAAACTAAGTGCTGAAAGACAAGCAGATATTAAGAAGATGTCTACGGAAAGGCTAAAACAGCGTTTGTTGAAAGCCGGTTTTAAGGAAGAACAATTAGAAGGTATGTCACGTGGTGACATGATACATGAACTCGCTGAAGTGTGGGTTAAAGAAGAAGTCGAAGAAGAAGGTGCCGTTGGCGGTGCCGTAGAAAAGGCTATTGAAAAACCTCCTGCGCCTATGTCTATGGAGATGTTGATGCAGTGGATGATGATGAAAGAAGATAGAGAGGAGAAACGGAGACAAGAAGAGAAAGAACTGAGACAAGAAGAGAAAGAAAGAGAAGATAGACGAAGACAAGAAGAGAAAGAGTTGAGACAAGAAGCAGAACGTGTAAGACAAGACGAATTGCGCTTGCAGAGAGAGAAAGAAGAGAAAGCAGAACGTCTGCAGAGAGAGAAAGAAGAGAAAGCGGAACTTGCAAGGCAAGAGGAATTGCGTCTGCAAAGAGAGAGAGAAGATAAAGCAGAACAAGTGCGTAAGGTAGAACTTGAATTGCAAAAGAATCAGTTTGAGATTCAGTTAGAACAGTTGAAAAGAGATAGGGAAGATGCTGAAAGAAGAAGACTGGAGCAGATGATTGAATCTGAAAAAGCTAGAAAAAGTGATGAAGAGGTTCGTCAGCAACAGATTGAAGCAAAGAGAATGCGTGAAGAAGAAAAAGAAAAAGCGCGAACATTAGAGTTGGAACGCGCAGAACAGATCAGACAGGAAGAACTCAAATTTCAGAAAGAAAGTTTGGAAAAGGCAGAGGCAGAAAGACAAGAACGTCTGAAACTGGAGAAATCAAAATTGACATTGAAAGAAACGCAAATGAGAGAAGAACGGGAAGCAGAAAGAAGGAAGCAGCAAGAAAGTGAAACTTTGGTGTCAAAAATTAAGAAAATAGGTGATGCAATGAAGCATGTATTGCCTCAAATGCCAACTGATATGATGGAGGTGCCATTATATTTTGAAACAGTTGAGAACGCGTTTCGTAGTTTTGCTGTGGAAAAGCCGTTTTGGGTGAAATTATTACTACCATTGATGACGCCGAAAGCTCGAACCGTTCTGAATAGATTGTCATACGATGATCTAGACAATTATGATAGAGTCAAGCAGCACTTATTAAAAGAATTTAAGTTGACTTCGAGAGAATACAGAGCCAGATTTGTGGATGCTAAGAAGACGACAGAAGAGACTTATACGATGTTTACGGCAAGACTGAAGAACTTGCTAAACTATTACGTGAGAAGTCGAAACGTGAACAGAGAGTATGATACGCTCTTTGATTTGCTGGTAGCGGATAAGCTAAAAGAATGTTTACCGCCAGGTCCATTACAGTTTGTATTGTCGAAGGAAGGAACTGACTGTCTCCAAGCTAGTGCAGTGGCAGACCTAGCAGACATTCATGTAAACAATCGAATTGGGTTTGCATTTCCAAATATAAACAGTTATCCTTCTCAACGTTCCGTAAACCAAAGCCAGAGTGGAAAGTGGAAAAGTAATCCAGAAACAGGGAGTCAGTTCAAAGGTAAAGAAGTCAAGGCTAATGTCCCTGTACCCAATGAGACCAGAGAAGTGACGTTTGGTCGTCAGGGATTTAACAAATCGTCAGCGCCGTTTGCCAAGCGGGAAGGCAACACATCGTTTACGCAGTATAAGAGAAATGAAGGAAATGAACAACGAGGTATGGTTGTGAAGCGTTGTCACAACTGTGGTTCAGACAAACATTTGGTTAAATTTTGTCCAGTTCCAGTGGCAGCAGCTAGTTCTAGCAGAAATCAAGAACACACAAGGGTGAATTTGATTCAAGTGGTTAGTGATACAGATAATCAAACCACGGGTCAAGAAAACCAAGAGACTGAAGTGAAGTCAGTAATGAAATGTGGTATTCAAAAAGAAATTCTATTGGATGCTGAAATTCAGAGAGAAGTCATAGGAAAAGATGATAGTCGAATATTGAAGAAATCGTTCTTGCAATATGTCGAGGTTGAAATTCGTGCAGTAGACGGTAAAGAGCCAGTGAAAGTCAAAGCACTGAGCGACTCGGGTGCAGAGATTCCGGTGATTAGTGAAGAATTACTGGAAGGCATGAAGGTGGAACAAATTGGAAAAGTGAATTTGCAATGTGTGGCAGGAGATGCCATTCCTGCGAAGTTAGTGAAAGTCGATGTTAGACTGTGTGGTAGTGACGTGGAAGAAGAGGGATTTCCGCGTAAAATCCAGTGTTCACTTACACCTTATGTCACCTTGATGTGTGCTAGTATTGCAAAGATGGGCAGTACAGAAAGATTCTTGTTGCATCCAGAGATAATTGCCGAATTAAAAGCCGTACCACAGATGAAAGTTAAAACGATACAAGGAGATGTGAGGGTACGAGCAAATGTAATGACGAGAGCGCAGAGTCGGAAACAGGAAATGGTAGATGTTGATGAGAAGAGTGAAACTGAAAGTTCAAGTGATGAGGAAAACGAAAGTAATGAGCAACGAAGCTTATCGCGAGATGGTGTAACATCAGAGATAAACGAGCAAGAGATGGCTGCATGCGAGAATGGCACATTAAATGAAATTGAAGAAGACAATGAATGTGATGTGGGGATAGGAGACTTGTATAGAGATGAAGAGATGGACGAAGAACAAAAGGTGCAGATTGCCGATTCGAAGAAGTTCGAAGAGCAACAGAGAAAGGATGAATCGTTGAAGCCGTGGTGGAAGTTAGCACAAGAGAAAGAATCTGAATTCTGTGTGATCAACGGTTTATTGCATAAGAAATATCAGATATTAGACCAGACGATATATCAACTAGTGTTACCAAAAGAGAGACGAATTAAAGTGATGGAATTGGCGCATGAATCGGTATTTGGAGGACATCTAGGAGAAGAGAAAACAAGAGAACGAATAAAGTTGTCTTTTGTATGGCCAAAGATGAGAAGAGACATTGTGAAATTTTGTAAGTCTTGCGAGAAGTGTCAACTAAAGGCAAGGAGTTTGGTGATGGATAGAGTACCTATCACTCCGGTCTCAAGAGAAGAGGTCGCCTTCAGGAGAATGACGATGGACCTCGTTGGCCCGATCGATCTGGTATCTGCTGCAGGTCACAAGTATTGTTTATGCATTGTGGACTCGTTCATCAGATGGCCTACAATCTTCTTATTGAAATCGCTGACAGTGAAGGCTGTGTGTGAAGCGTTGACGGAACTGTTCATGAACGTTGGTGTGCCGTCCGTGATTACAAGTGACCAAGGACAGCCAGTTTGACAAGAGAATTTCTCAATTTAATGGGCTGTAGTCCAAGATTCGACACACCAGGACACCCAGAGGCTGCTGGATTAGTAGAAAGATGGAATCAGACATTTAAAAAGATGATCCATCATGTGATAATAGACAACCCGAGGAAATGGCACAAGATAATTCCTTTCACAGTGTGGGCATTACGAGAAGTGCCGAATGCAACTACTGGAGTATCACCATATATGCTTGTCTATGGGAAAATTCCGAGAGGACCATTGGCAATATTAAAAGAGAGTTGGACTAGAGAAATAAACTTACCACCTCATGTTGGAGTTAAACCAGAAAAGTATTTAAAAGAACTCAAAGAAAATATGGAGAAAGCATTATTGTTTGCAGAATCCTACTCTCGAGAAAAGCAATTACAATACACGAATCAGTATAACAAGAGAGCAAAGCACAAAGAATTTGAAGCTGGTGAGAAAGTCATAGTTTTGTATCCAACGTCAACGAACAAACTTATTTCTCGATGGCATGGTCCATGTACGATCATACATCGAAGATCAAAGTACTCTTATTTAGTCGATATGGGAGAAAATGGTCGAAAAATAATTCACGCCAACAAGATCAGAAAATATGTTACTCGAGCATTAAGTTGTGGTCTAATCGTTGAAGAAGATGAAGATTTTGGTTCAGTGGTTGAATTACCAATGAGGAATGAGGTTCAAGATGACAAGAATTCACTTAACCTCGATCCTGAACAAATTAGCCATTTGACAGTAACTCAGCAAGAACAGTTGTTGAAAGTTTTGAACAAATACTGTGACAGATTTTCAGAAAAACCCGGATTATGTACATTGGTTGAACATGAAATTGAACTAAAACCAGGATTTCGTGGAAAGGAATTTGCAGCATACCGAATTCCTTTGATTTATCGAGCAGAAGTGGAACGTCAGATCAAAGAAATGTTAAAAACAAACATTATCAAACCATCATCGAGCAGAATGGCAAGCCCTTTGGTTATTGTTAAAAAGAAAGACGGATCTTTGAGACTTGCCTGTGACTACAGATACATTAACTCATTCACAGTGGATTGTAAATATCCTATGCCGATTGTCAGAGACGTTTTGAACAAAGTTGGAAAGTCTAATGTGATTTCCATTTTGGACTGTCGAAGTGCTTATTGGACTTGTCCTGTAAAACAATCTGATCAATGGAAGACAGCTTTTGTAACACATAATGGACTGTATGAATTTACTCGTGTTCCTTTTGGAATGATAAATTCAGGCCGAACTTTTGTTAAGGCGATAAATTTAGTTTTACAGCCTATAAGTGACTTTGCAGAACCGTATGTTGATGACATTGCTGTGCATTCTGACAGTTGGAAAGTTCACTTGCAGCATCTAGATGCATTTTTGATGCAAATGAGATTGCATAACGTTACTTTGAATTTGAAAAAATGCATATTTGGTAAGAGTGAGGTAAGGTTTATCGGTCATGTGGTTGGGTCTGGTAAGATAAAGATGAATCCAGACAGAATTGAAAGTTTGACTAATTTGAAGATCCCAGAAACTAAGAAGCAAGTTAAGCAACTGCTTGGATTTTTTAATTATTATAGACAGTTTATTAAGGACTTTGCACAGATTGCGAAACCTTTATCTGATTTAACTAGTAAATGTGTTTCTGATAAGATTGATTGGACTGTTGAACATCAGCAAGCATTTGATTTACTTAAAGAGGCTGTGCGATCCAAAGTAGTGTTATATGTTTTTGAAGTGGGAAAACCATTCAATTTGTACTGCGATAGTAGTGACTTTGCAGTCGGTGCTGTTTTAACACAGATGGACGACAAGGGAATAGAGCGCCCTGTGTCATTTATCAGTCAGAAGTTAACTGATACCCAGAAGAGATGGGCTACTGTGGAAAAGGAAGCCTATGCTATTGTTTGGGCTCTAAACAAGTTAAAAGAAATTATAATTGGATCAAAAATTTTCATTTTTACTGATCACAATCCTCTTACATATTTGACTGAGTCAATGTCTAAGTCTGCTAAACTTGTGCGTTGGGCGTTAGCCTTACAAACTTTTGATGTTGAGGTGAAGTACAAGAAGGGCAGATTGAATATTATTGCTGATTGTTTGTCAAGGTTATAAGTAATCGTAAGACTGTTTATTAATTAGTTAGATATATATATGTTTCATGTGTTTTGGTAATTTCGCAAATTTTGAAATTTAATTTGCTCAATTCCAGAAAAAGGAAGGAGGTAATGTGAACTGAGTTTTGTGTACAGTCTTGCAGTGCGAGATATTTAGCGTATATATTAAGTGCGCTTACTTTAGTTTCACGTGTATATGTATATATGATAGATGTATAACGTTTAGTCTTAGTGACACGCGCGGCCGGCCGATATCGGCAGCGGCGCGCTATATGTATATTATTAGAGTTCGTTTATGCGCACAGAAGACAGGTGTGTCAAGGGGCGCGAAGAATTATGCTGACTGGAGAAGTTTGAATTCGATGTTCGCTGTAGTAGTGTGGCTGACTAGTTGAGTTGTAATCGAATTGAGTTCTGTCTGTTTGTTTCTTATTAAACTGAAAAGATATTAAACTGTGTTGCTGATTAATTCAGGTTATACTTATACGTAGAATTAGTGTTCAAAAGGTGAACGTTAAATAGGCATTAAGTACGAAGAGAACAAGGATTTAATCAGAAGGATTGTCAACGGAAGGATTGGGTTGACACTTATTCTCAAATTTTTTAGTCTTTAGGCATACAGCCGCGGGCCAGAAAAAAATCATCCGCGGGCCAGAAATGGCCCGCGGGCCTGCTCTTTGACATCACTGCTTTAAGCAATGTACGTGAATCTGTATTATGTCAGTGATTCTTGTTCTTTTTTATGTGATTTGAATAAAGAGCCACTGTACATGCAGATGATGAAAATGGAGACGAAGGCAGTTGTAATGTAATGCTGGCGATTGATGGAAATAGAATGGTTTACTTTACAATGGACACTTTGTTTAACCATTTGTTGTTCATGCTACATGTAGTCACATTACTCACTTTACCACTGCTGATCATGCCTTAGCCCCTTGCCTGGGGAAGCCGTATATATACATCACAGCATAGCCTTCCGGCTGCCGGGGAAGCCATATATATACGTCAAGCACGTTATTGATTTTCGCTGGCTCGGGGATGCCGAATAAATACGTAGTACAAGACTAAATTGTTCTAGATTAGCTATACTGTCGTGCTGAAATTATTCTAGGTTAGTTATTCTAGGGTAGGACAAGAGTTATCCATTACTAAAGGCCGGTTGTTGACAACTTTCTAGTGTCAACAACTTTAGATTTTGTTTAGTAAATTTTCGTTTAGTAAAACCATGGCATCAAGAGGTCGTAAGCGAACATCAGCGGAAGTTTTGGCATACATATTTACGGACGATAATTCTTTATTCTCTTCAGATTCAGAATTAGATGATTCAGAATTTGAACTCGATAGCTTAGATAGCGACTACAACGCGAACAGTAGCATACGTTTGAAGTTGCACTAAGCGTTAGTCGTTCCATGTTTCAAGGATTATCACGCTAAATTACAGCAAATATTTGTCCTGAACAGTGAAAATAAGTCTATGAACATTTTCACTTATTTACTCTTGATTTAGTAGTAAAAACTGAAACTAATACTAGTCTGATACTATTGAAACTAATAAGTTAAAGAGCATCATAGAAAATTATGTTTTCAGCTAAAATAATTCCCCAGGAGCTGGTTGTTAAACGCATAGGTTATTCCCCAGGCAAGGGGTTAATGAACAGCACTGACATTATAGCAGATGGTTTCCAATTTTAATCCAAATGGTGATGACATGGTCAGTGATTTGGTCTCAAGGCCTCTGCTTGGTGGACCAACTGGGCTTGAAAAGTGTTTCATTGCATGTGAACAGTTTTGTATTGCAGAACAAAGCATGATTTCATTTTATTTGTTTTTTTGTGTGGTTGTTTTATCATCTAAACTAAGTAATACTGTAAAAAAATATATCTTAGAATTCTTTGACATGATGGTTACCTGAAATAATACTTTGGTTGCTAGGTGTCCATACTGTTGCCAGCTTTAAGCTGGCAACAGTATGGACACTGATATAATATTTAAATTCCAAGGTTTGAATTACAACAAATACACACACAACTATGTGTGTGTGTAATATATATATATATATGTATATATATATAATGTATAATGTATATATAATATATATATATTGTTTTATTGCTTATCATTGTGGTAGGTTGACATTGATTGTGATTGAGGGGATGATGAACTCTGCTGTTGCTTGTGTATATATATATGTATATGTGTATATATATAATATATATATATATATATGTATGTATATATATATATATACAGTGCTTTTTTCTGGAAAAAAAGGTTCCGGAACGGAACAATAGGTTCCGGAACAGAATAATTATAGGTGAGCTAAAATACCGAGAAAAACGGGATAAGGGGTTGGCAGGGGTCTCAATAAACACTAAAAACAGTTCAAAACACAGAAATTAAATTAAAATAACTAAATTATTGTTTTCATTATTGAAATAAATAAATTATTTTTAGTACCTGAAAAAAGGTGCCGGAATGCTGTTCCGGCGCGTTCCGGCTGAAAAAAGCACTATATATATATATATATATATATATATATATATATATATATATATATATATATATATATATATATATTATATATATATATATATATGAGGCAGAAATGGATGTCATAAGACAGGCAACAAGGCGTTGGTTGCTAGAATTAATGAAGTGTTAACAGCGATTTGACAGCAAATGGTCTTATTTTATATCATATACTGATGTTTGTTTCAGAGTTGCAGCCAAAGTCAACTGAATCTGACAGAATTGATTTACTCGAAGCTTGTAATTCAGGAACCTGTACTTCTATGGAAGTAGAAGGAGATGGTAGGAGATCTACCACTCCATCAAGTGATGCAAAAGGCTGTTGCAATTTGACCATACCACGTAAGGTAGATGTTGGTGTGGAAAGCCTTCAAAAACATTCCTTCAGTGATTGCCACCAACCAATATCTGAATGCGCTGTTAAATTGCCTGGTAATGTTCCGTTATGTAGAGGGGAGGATTCGGAATTGACTCCTGTGTCCTGTACCGGGACCAAAACAGACCAGGGCACTGGTGTAAGTGACTGTTCAGGGGTTCCATTTCCAAATCAGAGGAAGTCCTACTCTTCACAGCTTTTGACACGCATCTCTAAGAAACCAAACACCAGATGGCGTAAAAGCATTGCACTGGAGAATGCTGTTTGGACTTCAGAGCAGGAGCAAAAACAAAATCAAGAGTCAGACTTGTTAGACTCATGTTTTGTGAAACCTATGATAGAAGAACGCCATTATTTGACCAGGAAGAGAAAACGTGACAAAACAGAAGACCTTGAGAAATCAAAGAGCGAAAAAAGACGCACGAGAAGCAGTTCAGCTGAAACTAAGAATTTTGTTGGTGATCGTCTAATTGATTCCAATTCATTACTTTTAAGCAGTGATGAGCAGGAGGATGAGGATGAGGATGAACATGATGAGAGGATGGTGAAATGCAATGAGGTTTCAAGATACCAGAGCCCAATGGATTCTTATGGAACTCAGGGGAATGTTACGAAACAGTTAGAATCAGTGTCAGACCTGCATACCAGGAAACATTCTTTGAATATTATTCGAGAAGTTAGTGTTAGAATTGAAAAGCTTCAGCTGACCAGTCGTAGTGTGCGCCTCAAAAGAAACATTGTAAATGGCTTTGAAAGGTTTAGTTTCCATCCCGTTTCTGGACCCAAAGATGCAGGTGTAGGTGTCAGTCAGGATGTTGTTCATAATTCCTGTGTTAAGGATCAGAATGGGGCTGTCAGTCTGGAGACCGTAACCACAGAAACCAATACAGATGTAAGTGCAGATGTAAGTAGTCAGAGCGGACTGTCTAGGTTCAGTAACTTAGAACACAATCATTACGGTGACAGTGCTGATGAGGATTGCACAACTGAATATGTCGATGTCTTATCAAAGTTTGCGTTGCTGTCATCACCTGAGTCGAGTGATTTGGAGTCCATAGGTCCAGTTCCAATGTCACCCACTCAAGATGAAGATCTGTCTTCGGCTTTTTCTGATGAAACTGTTGTTATTGAGGAAGAGAAATTGAGACGGTCTTCTGTTGATCGACCTCATTCACTATCTGCTGAAGAAAATCTGTCAAAGTTTAATTCTTCTACTGCTGTAAAGGGTTCCACTGGTAAACAGATGTCACAGATTTCAGGAACAACAAGATTCACTGTGCATGGTGATAGCCTGAGTGACAAAAGTACATCAGAAACAGAAACTCGCTCTGTTGATCTTTTCAGCGAAATTTCTTGCAGGAGCATCAACAGTGCATTTAGTGATGAAGCCACTAATACAGGATGCTTAGTTCAAAATATCACTGAGAATAGAAATGAAAGTGATGGGAAATTGGAAAAGACTGATAGAATTTTAGTGACCAAGAAGATGGCAGTGGATGAAGGTTTTCCATCTGATCTTAAGGTCATTCACACCAAAGTCATTCCGAGACCAGAAGGGGAGAAAGACTGTTTAGTTGCGATTCGGCCTTTGCTTGATCCTCCGTTAAGGAGCCAAGTTGTCAGTGACATGTTGCTGGATTCATTTCCACTGAAGAAGAAGCCGGGTGACGCCTTCTATAGCAATCCAAAAGATCTTCCTCCCAGACTTCGGTTAGATTTAAATTAATATGCATTTTTTTTCATGTTGATACATTTTCGTGCGTGAAACTGAAATGAGATATAAGAAACCACGTCAATAGTAAGAAAAGTTGGCTTAAAGAGTCTCTTTCCAGGGCTGGAAAGCATCAGGTAAATCATCCACCTCCATTACTATCAATCTCAGGCATCCTTTCCAGTCTCAAGGTTGAAGAAAATTATGTTGGAGAGGATCCATGAGATTGAGAATGATAGAGTGGATGATTTGCACTGATGCTTTCCAGCCTGGAAGAAGACTAAAGCCAACTTTTCTTATGATTGACGCTGTGATCTATTATAGTACTCAATGAAATCTCATTGGAGTATATATTATACATAATAGCAGATTTTCATATGGTGCAAATAGGTTTTAGTCTACATTATAGCAGAGATTTTGATATGGTACAGATGGCTTTTGTGAAAGGATTGTATGTATTTACTGGTATCTATGTATGTATCTGAACACTTGTATAGCGTGTGTTAAGAACCTCACGAAGGCACTGTAATGGTGTGACATGGCTATGTAGTAGATCTAAATAGGTATGTTTTAAGGTGAGTTGAAAATGTTTTCTCAGCTATCTGTGGTTGTAAAATTCTAAATTTAAATGGGTTTTAAGGTTTGCTGGGTTTCTTGAATGATCTATTTTCAGCAATGTTTATTGCAGTGTCTCGCAAACTTTTTTAACTCCCGGGTACACTCAGCAGAGCAAATTTTTATCGCGGCACACCAGTTAAAATTTATTAAAATTACAAAACCAACAGCAATAATTTGTAAATGTAAATGTAATTCTCCGAAATTTCTTAGTGCCACACAAAAGCCACGTCAGGGAGACCAGCTTATTCACCGGCGCTAATTTTCAGTTTGTCATGTTTTAAGCTTGTAATTTTAGCCCTGTATAAACGAAACTAAAGCAGATTTTAAATTGACTCATCATCACTAGTTTAATGCGATGAATGAGCTTGTTTATGAGAGCATATTAACTCAAGGCGAGGTTTGATAGCCGAAAAGCAGACTCTAGAGACGCCATCTCTAGTCGCTCTCGTTTTTTCGATTTCATTTCTGTTAAAACAGAAAATCTAACTTCGCAGAGATACGAAGATCCAAAAGGCAGGAAACACTTGATTGCTTTCGTGATCAAATCTGGATATTGGCTTAGAATTGAGATCCAAAATGCTGACAACTCTTGATCAACAAAAGAGCCTCTGTGAACCAGATCGTTCTTAAGATCGACGAGACTCTCTTCTTCAGCCATCGTCAGACCAGTACATTTGTGATTTACGAATGGATTGATGACCATTCATACTCGTTTGTTTCCAGTGAAGGAAAGTATTTGGCAATGCTAAAGCAAGATTTTCCAGCGTCTCCCTAATTTTCCCCATTATTATGCTCTTGTGTGGAGAAGCATCAATACCTGGAAAACAAGCAAGCTGTGCATTGCTTGTATTCTTAATCCACAGTTGCAACTTTTCGTTGAATGCCTTAAGTTTCCCTAATGTTTTCTTTTGCACCTTGAAGACTCAAATTTAAGGTGTTTCACCTTTCTAAAAGGTCGTTGAGGAATGAAAAAGTAGAACAAACGTTGTTCAGTTATAGTAACTGTTATGCTGGTATCTCCGTAATAATGACATCGAGAGGAGGATGAACACATAAATGACATAGAATAGAGTCACTAGAGTTTTTACTTTTGATCACAATGTCATGACAGCGAATAACTGTTAATGAGAAACTATTCTTAAAAATGAAAACATTAAAAAGCTGAAATTGTATTTATGAAATAATTTCTTATTAAGTCAATTACAGAGACTAGCGAATTTTAGGTTTCTCTTGCGGCACACCTGAAATCTCGCACGGCACACTAGTGTGCCGCTGCACACAGTTTGCGATACACTGGTTTACTGGATGAAATTTTTTGCTTGATATCGCACTTGAAATATTTCCAACCACCGCTTTTTTTATTTCCACCAAAAATTTATTTTTGGCCATTTGATATACTAGTCAAAATCTAATTACAGCAGCACCAAAAATTAAATTACATAAGAAAATTAGGTTTGACATAGATAAAGACTTGGATATTCTAGAATTTCTCAAAGTCCGACCCACACCTCAACGTGGTGGGGGTGAAAACAGCCAAGTAGGGAATGCCTGCTGAGGCTATGCCATCAGTGGTGAAGGTCTTGGCTGAAGTACCACCTAGGGCGCTATGTGAGGTGAACAGGCTCAACAGGAACCCTGAAACAGCTGGCTAACGTGGGCAGCATCACCGCCTCTGATCTGATCAGAGCCAGTCCCAAGCCTGGAACCAACTTTGTGGGAGAAGTGCGAGGGTCGAACGGATGGGTGCAGATACTCCGTTCATAAAGAAACAGACGAAAGAAATCCAATGCAATGACAATCATAAAATATTAGCACAAGGACTTTGGAAAAACTGACAGATCATGCATTGGACACCTGACGATGATGATGATTCTAGAATGATCAGAAATAAATAGGCATGTTTAAACGCATAGACCACCAGTGTGAACTAAATAAGTACAGTGCAGACCTGTTAACGGGAAGTTGGTGGGGACAAGCCCTCGGACTTGGCACGTAAACTAGACCGTGTATAAAGCAGACTACTGCTGAAATAATCTATTGTCTAACTAAATCCGTATGTCCATCCATCTAACCATCCATCATTCCAACTGACCATCAGTCCATCCATCCATCAAAATTTCAGTCCATCTATCATAAAGAAGGACACAAGATGGAATGTGAAATGTGGGGGAAATAGGACCACTTTGTGCTAAGCGAAGCAGCGCATTATCCATGAGCACGTTTATGAGTCCACACTATTCATCGGCACTTGCATATGCTCCAGTTTTCATTGTATGTTTGGTTTTGGTGTTCATTATGGGTTTTCATTAGTATTAGTAAATTGAGTTTTAATATTTGTTCTAGTTAAGTGTCGATAATGAAAACCTTAGTTTTATTATAAGTTTTAATTATAGTTAAGTTATTGCCAATGGAAACTTCATTACTCTTTTTACTCCATTGCTTAACAAAATAAATTGTAATTGTAATTGTAATTGAACATTTATAAATTAACCTGCTACTGCAATTAGTCTAAGTTGTAGCAGTTAAATTTTGTTGTTTTTCTATATTTTGATGAAGGGATGGTGAAGCAGACTTTGCGGTTAAGGTTCAGTCTCCACTGGTAAGTTGCTTATATGTAAAGTTTTCTTTTTCTGAATTTAGTTAGTTCATGGAATTTTTATACTGGCTGAATTTATTATGACATGATGCATATTTCTAAAATAAAAAAAGCATCATAAGAAAGATTTTCATTGTGATTGTCATCATTGTATTTATTTGTTTTGACTTGTCATAATTGTTGTCTTTTTTATTGTCACTGTTGCTGCACTTTGTTATCCTCTTAATCTGACATGTTGCGACATTCTACTTTGTCATTGTGCTTGGCTTTATTCATTCTCTTTTGAAGTCGTGTCCTTCTCTGTTCATATGGCTATGATTGTTTCATTTTGAAGGTTTCTGATCTGCCAGAGCACACGTCCTTTGCAACAGGTCAGGGCCTCAGGTACTGGCAGAATGAGGCCATGACAAGGGGGTTGTCAGAATTTGGTCATTCTCAGTCAGCAGCTGAGGACATCTTGCAACGAATTGCTGCTCAACCATATCTGTCTAGCTTATTCATCAAGGACAGAATGGTTGTAATGACACCTTGCAGACCACCACCTTCAGCTAGTGTTGTTCAAGAATGGTTGGATGCAAAGCAGAAACAAATTAAAGCAGAGAAGGAGCAACACCTGCAACGGAAATGTGAAAATGAAGAAGAACATTTGGTTAAAGCTGAGGTTACAAAGGCAGAAACCATCTCCACTTGTAACCCTGCGGTTGAAAAGGCCAAAACTGTAGCAAGTGTGAGAGAGGCTTCAATGTATGAAAGAAACTTTTTGAAGCAGAGTTTAAGACTAACTCTTCCAGAAGGCAATGAGATTCAGAATGTCTCAATTAAAGAAATTACGTTCCAAGAGAAGGCAACTCAGCGTGCTGCAAAAGATTCTTCACTTTTGGATGGCAAGCTGAGCTTAGTTTCTCTGTCTGGTCATACAGCCTGCATTCCAAAGGCATCCTGCATTGAACTGGAAATCCCATATATGACCAAAGTAGATTTTGAATTAAAGAAAGAAAATGCAGAAGGTGCCGAGTCTTCTGCAAATGAGGAAACAGGCTATGAAGACGAGACAGTTTTGGAACAGACGAAGTTGTGCAAAGATGTTCCATTTTCTGGAGAGCAGCTGGAAAATGTGGATGATCTACCTGAAACTATAGCAAGTACTCCAGTTCACCAATCCCAAGGTATGAGCAGAAGAACACTGAAATGTTTTGAGGATGAGGGACTCCTGCTCTGCACTCCTATTCAGAAGACAGAAGATGAGCAAGTGGCTGCTGAAGCCAGTCTCCAGAAATCATCCAGTGGTATTAGCGATGAAGCAAAGAAGTCTCAGGATGGAGACAGGCGGACTCCTTTGTCATCTAGACTAACGCGGTTGGGACAAAACTCTACCACAAGAAGACTTCTGATTTCACAGGAACCAGTAAGATAACCCCAACCAATTGTATAAAAGAGTGATATAATCAATTCAGTTCAACACTTGATGACAGCATGGAAATTTAAGTTTATTTTACAGACAATTAGAAATCTTATTTAGATAATGTAAAATATGATTGTATGTATGTGCCAAAGCCTTTTTTTGTATTGATAAGCCTTCTCAATTAAATAGCATACCAAAAACATACGATGATTGACTGATGACAGATTCTGAGTTCCTCGTCCATGCTACAGTGAGGCTGTGGAATGATATTGGTGAAATGAATCATTAGCAGCAAGTTTGTGGATATTGGCACGCACTTAGCTGATTGTAGAATATACCATGTCCAAATATCCATCATGCCACCAGGTCTATTGGTGCAGCCTCCTCAAAAACTCCTCAGTAGCCAACTAGGCAGCAACGTAGGATGTCTGTAAGATGAATTATAATCTGTCTGAGATTAATTCCCTTCTGGTCAGTGTTGAAATGATGGCTACTCTAGAACTTAGAGAGTAACGCATGCATTGTTGCATATGTCTTCTTGCTTGTGATGTAATCATTGTGATAGAGATAGCATTTTCCTTCATCTTTTATAGCTAACTTTGAACAGGACTCATTTTATTTTTCATTACAGCTTGGAAATTCAGAATGATTGTTTTTTATTTAGAAGCTTTGCCAGAGGTCATCTTCTTTAGTGAAAGAAGTTTCACAAATTGAAGGTCCAACACTGCGAAATACATTTGGGTTCAAAGTTGACTCACAGAATGTGAATCAAGCTAAAGGTGTCCATGAGGTAACCATAACTTAATTCAGAATGACCTTCTTATTATATGTCTAAATAAATTCATGAATAGTTCTGCCTTTTTCTGTGTGATTTGATGTGATCGGTATATATTCATTTTTCTGAAACATCGCTCTAGCTTCTAGGTTCATCTGGTGAACCTTATCTATTTTTGCTTCAGATCATTCTCGTGTGTTCTAAAACTTCTATATTATCAATTGTTGTAGTTGTTTTTTCTTCATCCAACTCCATGTGCCTGTATATTCTTCATTTCAGTCTAATGTAATATGCATTTATGCATTTATGCATGTATCAGTATCAGCCTTCTGGGCTCCCCTTTTGTGCCCACTAGAACATGCAATTTGTGAATTAAAATGTACTGATTTTGTATTGCTCTGATGTTCCTTTGGACCAATAAATAAACCAAGAAATTGATTGATCGATTGACTTAGTTTATAGTGTGTTTTCAAGTACGTCTCAAAGTGCTGCACACTTGACTGTCTAACTGATCTAAACAAATGTATGTTAAGGTAGTGTGAATCTGTTGTGTATCCTTACCACATGGTCTTCCCTCCATGTTCCCTTAATATGTGCAGAGTTTCTCTTACATTATCTATTATTGTTTCTTCCATAGTACCAATATTTGACGGTGCTGAGTGTTGAGCTTCATGTGGCTACAAGAGGTGACCTACGACCTGATCCTGAGTTTGATGAAATTCGTGCCATCTTCTACTGTTTGCATCAGGACCGGCCTCCCCTACAAGATGGCCTCAGCCCCACATACAATCCTTCACTTATTGTGGTCGATATTCCATCTGACGATGGGGGCAGATGCCAGTCGTTGTTACAGAGGTCTGGTCTTCCTGATGTCGATGTAATTTACGTGGCATCTGAAGATGATTTACTGACCACTTTCGTTGATGTCGTTCAGAGGCAAGTTTAAATTTACTCAGATCTTTGCACAAATGTTTCTCTTTTTTAATTCTGATGCCTTGTGTTGCTAATTGCAATCACTCTATGTATTCAGTGCCTTTCAAACTAGGTACTCTTGTGTGCATTAACTGTCAAATCTGAGTAGGCTTTGGTTTTTCATATGTACAATAAGTAAGAAACTGGCAGGGAAGGCCTTGTCCAGGTATTCAGCTGCAGACAAACTTGTCATTGTTTAGAAGTTTGTCATTTCATCTAGCAAGAGTAGCTTTAAGAAGTTCTTTAAAGGACTGTGGAAATGTCCACATGCAAGAAGAACTCTGTTATAATAGCTATTAGGTCATTTCTATGCCTCAGGTATCTTGCATCTTATACATTGCAAACCCGTTAACACGCGTTAGTTTGGAGCCAAAACCACTGCGACCACACGTTAATGGACCACTTGCTAATGGGACATTGCTGAAATACAGTAGTGTATGATTTAGGAATGGGTAAGAGAAGAGCACAAGCACCGTGGTTTTTTTATTACAGCTGCAAGTAGGTTTGGGAGTGGAGACATGTGCAGCTGTGTATTAAGTTCACCTGCTCTGGAGATGTACTGCCCTCTGCTGAGGTTAGAGCCAGCTGCCACTACCGACAGTTGCCAAATCCATATACAGGCAGCTGTGCCCAGCTGATAGAAAATGCTATACTGCAAGTTCCTGCTCCACGTGTTAACGGGTCTTGTGCAGGCCCTTAGCCAGCCACCCGTCCAACCGTCCTTTGGATGGCTGAAAATCATTTTGGATGGGCATAAATTGTGCATTGACGCGACATCCTAAATGTGATATAATGTATAATCCATCTGTGTAATGATGTTCCTTTCCCACACAAGATACACTTCTCTAGCAGCTGTTTATGATCTAGGATACGTGTAATTAAGTGCCAATTAGATGAGGTTATTTCATGGTAATTGGTAAATGATTTGACTATATAAATACCTTGACCTTATGAATAATTATAGGGGTTTGGATTGATAACAATTAACGTCTGTTCCCTAGGCTATAATCAAATAAGGAAATTAAAAATTACAATCTGAAGTCAACAGATTGTTGTTTACAAATATCATTGTATTTAAAACAAAACTGTTACAATTGTGATCAAAAATCAAAAGTCATTCAGTATAGGGGCATTGCACACTTTTGCAGTCGGACTCGTACGGTCGCGGCATCGAGCGGTAGCGACATCATACACTCACGGCATCGGGTGGTCACGACTTTGAATGCTTTTGGACGCCCTGCTCTTTATTTCTGGCTAAGGGCCTGGTCTTGCGTGTTAAGTAGGATAGCCATAGGGAGCCATGCTATAATCCTGTGTTAAGCAGAATCTTGTGTAAACAGGCCACACGTAAACAGGTCTCAACTGTACTCTGTTCTGGCAACAACTGAAAACTATCTTGTTTTATTGTTGTCAGGTTTGAAGAATTGCCCTTGAAGAAGTACTGTGTAAATGTGCAATTACAATTATAATAATGAAGGGAGTTCTGTTGGCTCATTATTGCTAGGAGTGGTGCTGATATTTTGGTTGGCTATGAAATACAGAAATCCTCTTGGGGTTATCTGTTGCAAAGAGCAGCTCAACTGAGTAGAGATCTCTGCTCACAGCTGTCTCGAATTCCAGGTAGCACTTTTTGTTTCAAATATATTTTAATACACACATACTTACATGGTAATACATACTACGTAAGTGATTTTCAGTGTAAATGGCTACATAAGCATAAACTTATAGAGAAAGGCATAAAAGTGACCTAGAGACAGATGTATGTATGTTTGTATTTTGGGTGTAAATATATATGTATGTAAGTATGTATGTAATTATGTACTAGTATATACTAAAGTTTGTATGTGCAGTTGTGAACTTAAGAAAATGTTGGACTACCTTGGTGTATAATGTATGGTTTTGAAAGAATGAATTAAAAGGAAACACATTCAGATGTATTCTCCTGCTCTGTGGATGACCAAATTAAGTATTATCCCTTAAATGTTAGTCACTTCAAGTAAATCATAGTCAAAGCATTAATCCATTAGAGAAGCCAAACTGAAATCCATTAAATCAGCAAAGATAGATGTCAGTCTTCAGAGTCTGATCAAGCTAGAACAGATGAGTTTAAGGCTTAGTTCTGAATGACATTAGAGAACTGACAAGGCCTCGGATCAGCGACCAAGAAATGCTCAAGAGCTCAATGTAGTTCGGTGCAAGGTACAGCAAGAGCTAGAATATCTATAGATTGGTTTCAGTATTTGCTGGCATTTTTGGAGAGCAAGGAGTGCAGATAGGTTGGATGAGTTTAAGGCAATGTTTTGTGAACTATGAGAGATTTTAAACTGAATTCTTTGCTCGATGGGCAGCCAGTGTAAGGAGCACCATATTGGGGTTCTGTGGCTCTTAACCCCAACAGAACTTTGGAGCTGCAACTCTATTGATAATATGTCTAATATGTTGATTTTACTTAAAATTTGCTATTTTTGCATCACATCATCTTACTGAAAGGTACAACTTGTTGTCTGGAAAATATGGTAGAACTTTTTAAAAAACTCTGAAAATGCCTAATCACATGATTGATCAACAGATGCAACTGAAAGTAGTTCGAAAAGTATGCAGAGCAGAGTCAAAAGAAACAGTGCATAAATCTATGCAGTCAAAGACTGTTAGAAAAAGCATACATGTATTGCTTCTAGGAATGTTCCTAGAAACATGTATGTGTTGTTTTAAAGGAAACATAAAATATGTGCAATGGAAGGCTTTTCCAAGAAGCCGAACAAAACAGATAAAGAGCTGATGGTCTTGAGTTAAGGTGTGAAAGTGCAGCACCTTCATATAAATACTGGCAGCAGAGAGTGATGATCAAGGTAGTAGTGGTGATGAGGATGGTGAATGATTCTGAATGTGCCAGTGAACACTATTGGTGAGTGTGATTATGATGAAGGATTGTGATAGTCAAGAGTGCTATTGGAAAACTGAATTATCACTCAAGACAATGAAAATATCAGTGTTAAAGAGTGTCTGACAACTGAGTTTTTCCTTTTTAAATCAAACTCTTTTAAATCGAATTAGACAATGAAGTTGATACTTACCTAGCCAGCAAAGCCAATTATAAAATTTTTTTGGGTGCACTGGGTTTCAGTTGGTAGTTCCGAGAACCACTTTGCAGCGGACAAGGATGAATATGGAGCACACCACATGTCCGAGATTCACATTGCTGGAAGAATAGTTTTGAATCTTTGGAGATTGATGCGTCATGAGGTAGGGTGTGCAGATTTTGTCAATTGTTTTTTAAATTGGTTTACTTTGCCGTAAGAGCAGGAGAAAGTTTTTCTTAGTCTTGTCGCTGTGAGATTGTTGATATTGTTGCTGTCAGATTCAGTGTGTAATGTCAAATTGACAAATTTCTTGAGCATTGCAGTTAGTGACATGCTTCTAGCATGCCATTTATCAATGACATACAGTGTCAAGCTGCTGCTATAGCAGTACTGCATTGAACTTGCACCTGTTGTTCCTATTTGCATCTGAGTGATTATGTGTTTGACTACTAAGATTATCTTTACTGTATGAACGTAGCTCCTGCTTTCGGGAACAAATTTGTGAAGCTTAATGTGAAATGAAGTACTACCCTTAAAAGTATTTCAAAATAGGTGAATTATTAATTCACTAGAAGTGTATGTAATTTTATGTTTTTACTACTTCACTATAAGTAGAAGTACTAAAACTTTTGCTTAATTACAGTAATGCATTGCATTTACTTTGATACTTTTCAACACTGGATTTAGTCTGAGTTTGTGAGGCAGGCACTGATATGATTTGATAATGCACGTCTGTGGTCAATGAGAGTTATCAAATAGCAGCTTGATGAAGTTTTGTAGATAACTAGATGCTTATTAGTGCAGATGCTTATCCACATTGCCAAGAATACAGAGTTAGAACAATATGCACTCGCTGCTGTTGGACTTAATCTAACCACGCTGATGGTCAAACCTTTGACACGAATGACGAGAGAAGCAGCAGAGAAACAGGTGACTGACTATAGACCAGTGATGCTTGCTGTAACCAGCCCATCCATAAAATGACATTGAAGCAGAAGATTCAGCAGAGCGTGAGAAACTGTAGTTTTTGAGAGACTGCAGAACAGAGCTAAACTATATAAGGATTGCCGCTGGTTCCTTGTTAGACATGTGATTTTGCTATATCTTATTGAAGAGAGGGCAATGATCACAAATTCTGTTGTTTGTTTGTATAATGTTTGCATCAATGCTAGCTAGGTTGGTGGTTTGGCTTTCTGCTCTTTATGGACAGAGAACAGAGACCATTTTTTTCTCAAGAGGAGAGCTTGAGTTTATATATAGTTGACAGTCAGTGGACATTTGGTTTGTTTTTTCATTTATGTAAATTAAATTTAGGGACCTGCGAATCATAAATTTTTCGTCGAATCGAATCTCGAATCAAATCGGGGGTAAAGATTCGAATCGAATCTCGAATCGAATCAGCGGGTACCATGTTTGATATTTATGTGGTGTGCACTTGATAGCACAGGCGTACCACTGTCAGTATCAATATAGTAATAACTTTTCTGCAGTTTAAAAATCAGTTAAACTAAACATTAAGCTATCAAAAGTAACAGAATTAACAATAACACAAATAATTTATAAGTTAAGTAAGTAAATAAGTAAGTATATTCTTTATTGTACCAATTGCATAACCGCACTTTGGTGTACATACATTTAAGCCAGGCATGGACAACTTCCTTTTTAACAGAGAGCTGCCCTAAGATTTTAAGGGCAGCTCTGGGGCCGTATGCCAATCACAGGCTAATTTTTGCAGATTAATTAAATAATTTGCCCCAGAAAGTGAAACAATATTAATTTTACTCAAAATAAATATTGCAGGATAACTTTTATGGTACAATGCTAATAAAAAAGACATGTCAAGGGCCGGTCCAAAGGTCCCAGAGGCCGGATCTGGCCCGCAGGCCGTAAGTTGCCCACCTCTGATCTAAGCGGAGTATAAATAATATTGTAATTATAAGCACCATTTTCGTGCCAGAGGGTTTGCTGTCGTCGGGTGCCGCTCTGCACGCAGAAATTCAACAACCATTCCACGAGCAGGAAACAATTACAACAATTAATTGTCAACAAAGTGCGTCAAGTCTAATCATTTTTCCCAAAAACGATTCGAAATTTTTTCGAATCATGACATTTTCGAATCGAATCGAATACCGCTGCCCGATTCGTTTTCGAATCGAATATTGAAGCTTCGCAGGTCCCTAATTAAATTGTTCGTTTGTTACAATAAACTGTTGAATGCTCAAGGTCTAGTCTTGTGCGAAGTGAAGTCTGATAGAAAAATCCTCACAGAGGCTGAATGAGTGAATGTGTTAAGCAGTAGTTTTAGTTTCTTCAAAAGTCATGAACAGGGCTCTGTGAGAGACATCTGTGACACCACCAGGTCATGTGACTAGACAGGCCTATTGGCTTGCTCACTTTTGGTAAAGAATTTAATGATTCTGTTGTCATGGTATTTGCTTATAGGTGACTTTGAACATCTACACATTTGAAAATGTTGCTTACCATGTTCTTCATCAGCGAGTGCCAAAATATTCATATCGTAGTTTAACCGAATGGTTTGATGATAGGAGTCACCTGCACAGGTAGAGTGTTTCAAATTTATTTCAGATATGTTTTTTGCAGTTTAGCCCTTTAATGGTTGCCAAAAAATAAAAAATCCCTGAAAACCAACAGATAAATAATTTGAATGCTGCTGACAACTGGCAATATTTGTGAAAACGGTTTAAAAAACTACTATGGACCCCTCCATTCCCTGGCAGACAAGTCATTTTCTGAACTCATTTCTGAAGACCTTGATTTGTCTGAACCGTCTTCATTCTTGAGCTGTTTGTCGATTTCCATCAGAATGTCATCATCTGTCAACTGCCATTTAAGCATACAGGTTGACTGGTTGAGTGTGTGGGCAGAGATATGTAACAAACGAATTCAGCACAGGACCAGAAACCATAACATGCTGGAGGCAATGCAAAAAGAAAAGTCCACTGTATGAAAACCAACAGAACAAGTCAAGAACAAGCGCTGTCACTCTACCTTGGCCAAAGAGGTTACGATGTCATTAAGTGCAGATTCTGTGGAGTGAAACTTACGATAATGATGCAGATTTAAAGGAGGATAATAGATGGTGAGATTGCATGCAAATCAAAACTATCTGTTCAAGAATTTTTTATACAAAATTCAAAGCTGAGATTGGTCTGTGATTAGAGAGCTCACAAGGGTGGAGAGAAGGTTTCTTCAGTAGAGGATGAACTCTGGCATGAGCAAAGGTGGACAGAAAGGATCCTTCATCGAAAAAGAGGTTAATAATTGAAGTTATGGTTGGACCTAAGTCACTCTTTTAGTTGAAATATAGCAATAGTGTCAAGGAGAGAGCTTTATGCTTTAGTTTGGTTATGAAAAGATGATTGTATGAACTTCTGCAAGTGTTGTTGACTGAAAGTTGTTTAAAATACAAGGCACAGAACTGTGATAGAGAAGTTTATCAGATGCAGGAGCACCAACCAATTTTAGCCTGATCACAGAAAGTTTATTTTTAAGGAATCCAGGAATTAGCAACCTCATGAGTAGCTAAGCACACAGTATGGGATGCATTTGAGGTGCTGTGCTTCCTCACTCAACTTAAGCTCATCATGCCTTCTCATATATTGGACCATCTTCATGGAACGGTCTTCCATTGCATTTACATACTGTTGCACTCGACCCTGTGCAGCAAACATTCTGAAACTGTCTTAAAATGCACTTGTTTAGATCAGTCATATAACCATGTGTGCAACGCTTTTGTGAGATACTTAAAAGGTGCTATATTAAGTATCTAGATAGATACATACATACACATCATGTTGTAGTAATTTATTTAAAACCTAGCATGTGTTTTTTGCTGAAGCAGAACACTTGTAGACTAAATTAGTTAAGTATGCATACACAGCAGATGAATTAAGTTATTTAGTAGATGAAATAATGGACTAGGATGATACCTGTTGGGAGAAATATTGGAAACCACCTTCCTCAACATCAGCAGGATTTACATCTGGCATTTTCCAGCAGGCTTAAATATGCTTTACTACAGCATGACCTACAGTGATGAAGTACACTTCACTATGGCATGACAGGTAAAGGATTATTTTGACACAGGATTCTTTTGATATTTATTTAATTCTGTTGTGAAAATGTAAGAGCTACTTGTTAAGCAGGTGAACTGGTTTGAATTACAGGTGGAGGACAATAGAGTATTTCTCAATACGGGCAAGAGGTAACCTCCAGCTTATTGAGAAGCTTGATATCGTTGGTCAGACAAGTGAATTTGCTCGCATTTATGGTATCGAATTCTATGATGTTCTAAACCGAGGATCACAGGTATTGTTTACTCCTGGAAGGGATTGATGTTCATGAAGAATTTACTGAGTTGTAAAGCTTCGAATATTAAGATAATTAAGATAACTTTGTTCAAAGACAAATAGAAAGAAATCTACAATACAGCATTGCCTTTAAGCCTAATGAATGCAACTAGCTCTAACAGACAAATTCAACCATGGATGATGCATGGGTTCTTAAAATCTATAAGGGAAAACTAAATTATCCTTAATATTTCTAAAGAGTCATTCTGAATCATATAAATTCTAGTTTATAAGGTATAGAATTAAATTTAAGCGAATTAAAATTAAACCTAGAATATTTGCTGATTACAATGCAATTGTAATTAGCACCAGTCCAGGTAAAACTACTCTAACCTAAATGATGTCATATGTCATGAAGAACAGAAATTTAATCAATAAGCAAACGAATGCACAGGAAACTAGAAGGACCACCAGTGGCATGGCTTATTCACAAACATGTAGCCAACCAAAGTTGACAGAAAACATCACATTCAGAGTTCCTGGTCCAAGTTGAGTCGATAGAGTGGAGAGCGTCTCCTTATCAGAAACGCAGCATAGCTACAAGATATTATGACACAGAGAGAAAACACCATTAGAAGATTCGGATTAGTGATTAATGCAGAGAAAACCAAAGCAAAGGTGATGGAAACCATTCCAATAAATACCAACATCCGAGGAAAACCTCTTGAACATGTAGATCAATTTGTTTATCTTGAGGTGTACATGTAATATTGCAGATGATGATAACAGAAACACGTACAAAGGAGACCTTGCAAACATTCGGAAGAGTGGCTAATATGTCATTCTTCAATTTATTTAAATCAATTTTATTCCAAGACAAAATTTTATGGTTGTGGGGGTGGTGTTGGTGATGGTGGTGCTGGTGAAAAATTTATTAATGCTTGTTGCATGATACTGGAAAAGTAATAAGTATGTTGATAATGATGATAAAATTGTTAAAATTATTTCAATAAATTATGGTCGTTACTGGTAATTGTTTTCAGTACGGTAATCATTTCAGATGATTAATTTGGCGTGATATATATCAGTAAAAACATGAGTAAGATGGAATTTAAAGCAGTTTTTGATGAAATTTCAAATGTTTGCAATTTACGTGCAATTATTTCAAAAGGGAATAATGTACGGGTAGGTAATCCATCGTTTTAGTGTCCCCAGTTATTCGCCCGCTATAGCCTATCATTTCATTGTCCTAAATGAAAATGCAGACATATCTTTACAGAGTGGATGCACCAGTACTTTTATAATGCATTGAAATGACAACATTGCAAGAGAAATTGTTATTTAGAAAGGGTTTATCATAACAAATGACCATTTGAAATGCTATTCATCTCAGGAAGGAAACTAACCAAGACCTCCAATACCATTAATAATAATAATAATATTCGTTTATTCACAAGCTCACTGACAAACTGCAGTAAGTAACATTGAACATGAAACATTGAACATGATGGTACAATTATCAAGATCTTATTGAACACACCTATATGCAGCATGTTAGGCGCCCGCTCATTTTACTGTTGCCCCCTATGGAGTGGAAGGCTGAGTCGACCTAGAGGAGCTTGCATGTATCGAACTGCATCTTTAAAGATCTAATGTTCTTCAGGCAAGAGTATTACCATTCATCTATTCCCTCTCCCCAGGGGAGATAGATGATTCATGTTAATTCCTAAAAAAGTGTTGTTTCTGGTTGTTCATGCTTATTTTCCACACTTATTCTCATTTGTGAGAATTATTCAGGTTAATGTTGTGGAAGTTCTAGTCAGGAATTTGAATGTTGGCTGTTTGTAGTTTCGTGTGGAATCGATGATGCTTAGAATGGCTAAACCAGTGAACTTCATCGCTGTTAGTCCAAGCGTTCAGCAGCGCGCTCGAATGCGTTCTCCTGAATGTATTCCTTTAACACTGGAACCAATGTCTGAGTTCTACACTCATCCAGTCCTTGTTCTTGACTTCCAGTCGCTTTATCCATCGATTATGATTGCCTACAATTATTGTTACTCCACTTGTCTTGGTCGTCTCGAACACTTCGACAAAATACGGTAGGTAACCATAGACTGCAAATGCTATGCTGTTGAGTCTTTGGCAGCTACATTGTTTTTGGTGAATTTTATCATTACTGTTTCATATGAAAGCAAATACCCAAATTCTTTAGAAACATAGACATATCATCATCATCATCATCATCATCTGTGGCGTGATCCTCTCTTGAGCATTGCCATTTCGTTGACACACAGCCAGTTGTCTATTCTGGGTTTGTCTCCAGGACCTCATTGGGTTGTGTCCAACCAAACATTCAGCTTCCACTCTTGTATACTTATGCATTTGTTAACACTGTAATCCAGATATTTCCATGTAATTGTCGTTGAAAAGTCATTCACATCCTATAAGATTTATAGTGAGAATATATAGCCAGTTAAGATTATTCTTGTGTTATTTTGCTTGAATCTTTCAGTGATGGTCCAATCGAATTTGGCTGTACTTCCCTAAATATTCCACCAAAACTGCTGAAGGTAAAGTTTCAAAAAACATAGAAAATATTCTGTATGAAATTCAGTTTTGCTGGCCTGTCCATTTATTATTATTATTATTATTATTATTATTGTCATTATTATTGTCATTATTATTATTATTATCATTATTATTATTATTATTATTATTATTATTATGTCAAGGTTCTGTTCACTCAGAAAATCGAGTTCCACGCCGCTGCCTCCGTTAAGAAGGCGATGGATATCGACGGCTTTGTTGTTCTTTGGCTCCGGGCAGCTTTGACATGGCGCCTTGGAAAGCCACTGCGTTGAAACGCTGCACCATCACCGATAGGCTCTTGAATAGGAAGTTTGTTTTGCGGGAGTCATCGGTGGTTTTCGACAGCCGGCGACCAATTTCAGATAGAAAGGCGAGGCCCTCTCTGTTAAGGGGACCGAAGGTTTCCACCGCTTCAGGTATGAAGATGTATCGCTTCTGTAGCTCAGAGTATTTGATGTGCTTTCTCGCAGCAGCCACCTCTGCCGCCCCTCCTGCCGTGGCCGCCGTTGCTGTGATGTAAGAGGCGGCTACCGTGTCCACCACCGTCGCGTCCCACAATAAGGACAGCCCGCCGCTCCACGGTATTAGGGTCTGGCCATCCGGTCTCTTACCATCCGACCTGGATAAGCCGGACGGCTCCTTGACTGCCGGGGTGCCGGCTCTGTTGAGGCTGCGGTGGATGAGGTCGTTGATGTTGCTGTGCCTAGCTTGTCGGCCGAACCCCAGTGAGCACGACAGCCCATGCGTGCCGCTGGACAAGACGTTGGCGCCGTATGCGCATTTGTGCGGTTCGCAGATTGCCAGACCCAATTATTATTATTATTATTATTATTATTATTATTATTATTATTATTATTATTATTATTATGTATTCTTATGCATTTGTTAAACATAACAAATAATTACAGTCGATCAGTGGACATGAGTCTCTTAATTTCTTGATCTCTTGGATATGTGACTCTTAATCTCTTGATATGCTGGACTTTCAGACTATCTCTATAGCTGGTCTGAAGCTTTGGCATTTGCTGCCCAGTTCACTTCATTTGAGAGTAGTGGTAACACTCATGGCCAGGAGAGCATAAGGTACGCGGATCGACTCCCGTAACCCCCCTCTAGGGCGGCGCCTCGTATGGCTGCCAAACCGTGTGTTAATTAAGACCTTGATTGTACTTTCATGTTTCAATGTAATCTTACTGCGTCTGTCGGTTTGAAATAATAAAGAATATAATTATTATTATTATTATTATTATTAATGTCATTGAGGTCTAAACTTAAGACTCGTCTCTTTCAACTTGCTTACCTACCTTAGAATGGCTTCTGGTTTCTCTGATCCACTGGACTTCAACATGGATTCTCCAATGGGTTATGGTTTTTGACTGCGAATTCACTTCAAGCGACCATTGATTGATGTCTTAGGCATTACGAAAACAGCGCCATAGAAGTCAGTAGATAAGATTAGATGGCGAACCTGCACAAATTCTTTCTTGCTTCAAACTACTTACACGCCACTGGACTGGCTTCCAGTTGGGATAGAATTACATGCAAGATCCTCCTCTTTAGCAGAGGACTCATAGTTGGTTCAGATCTAGAATATATCAGGGAAATCTGTGTTCCTGTTCTAGACAGCCAGTTAACTAAATTTCATCAGTTGTTATATTGTTTTGTCTGTGAATTAGATTTCTTTTTTTATATCAACAGCTTTTAAAACTGCTTTTCAGAGCCTTGCAGACAATGTTACAATCTGCCCAAATGGAGTCGTCTTTGTTAAGCAGCATGTGCGAAAAGGAATCATGTCAAGGCAAGTGTTTCAAACTCTGGCAACTTTTTAAACTTTGTTTTAAAGTATAACATTTTTGGACTGGTATTGTTTTGTCCCAGAATAATATGCATCATGTTTGGTCTATCTTGTGAGATTGTTTACCAAATGAGTTTAATTACTGATACAATGACCCGATTATATGCATTTCTGCTTAATGTGCGGTTGCACCATGCCTCCAGACGGTACCTATTTAACGTTCGAGTGATGCGTTAACTTGCAATGCAGGAACTCACTGTGTAGTGCTACACTGTAGAATTTTTTTTAAATCAATGAACACACTGCATTAGCTAATATTCAATGTCATTATCACTATATTAGACTCAGTGTCTGCTTTGCACACTACCTGAATATGGGACAACAGTCGCTGACTGCAAGTGGTGTTTTGAACTGTACTGTGGCGGTGTTGTACAGTTCGAAAGTAGATTAACTTACTATTGCTGTGCCTGTCTTTACCCTCCTCATCTATGTGTAGCAGCAACTTAATTAAATTATAGTACTTTTGCCCTTATCTGCCATAGCAAGTCTAGTTAATCCAGCAGGCGCTTAGCTGCTGTCATCTCAGCCAAGCTGACAACTGTGTACCCATGTGCATGGCAGGCACTTCCTGTTTTAAACAATATCTGGAAACAGTAGACGTTAAAGAGGCTAGAAACATAAATTGTCTGGTTTCAAATCACACTCACTTTTTTTTGCCCAGAACCAGACAGCAGTGTGACCTTTCAAAGTAATTGGACAAAATTTTTGCGTGCAAACGTCTTCACAGCACACAGCTTATGTCTTAGAGTTTTCAAGCCACACTAAGACTTACATAAGTCATACACTACTGTACTTCAGTATGGCCCTCTTGATCCACAGCCTGTTATCACACAGTCCTGGTAGATGTACATGTTTTTCTATAGTGACCATTTGGGCTTGACCCTGCTCATTTTTCAATGATTTGATCAGGTGAAATCGTTCATCACTGCTGCTCACTTGATTGGGTGCTACATCATATAAAGTCCCTGTGTATGGATCGTGCTAGCCTGAGATTTAAATCTCTGAAATAAGCCACCATCAGTATAGTGACTACCTCCCTGTGACTATGCATTAACAGGTCTGCACTGTACTCCTATTCTGGATTTAATTTTTAATATTTTGAATGCTGTAATAGATAACCTTATCTCCATGTATCTTGGTGGGACAGGTTTTAACTGGCTATAGTTACAAATGCATGATTATCTGATTCCCATTATTTCAGAATGGTGGAGGATATTCTAAACACTCGGCTGATGGTGAAGAAATCTATGAAAGATTACAAAGAGGATAAGGTCAGATAAATTCTTACATTCGGTCATAAGTTCATCAACAATGAGATTTGTAATAGACAGAGTTTACTTGAGAACTGCTACGTATGAAGAGTTAAAATGCAAATGCCATCTAGTGTTTTTTTAATTTGTGAGACTGTTTTAGTAATAATAATTCAGTTAATTTGACAAGGTTAATTCGGTTGAATCAGGAACAGGTTAGCTGTCAGCCCAGTTCTCGGATTTTGTCTCTTCAACACAAATAGCTAAGTGCAGAGATGAAGGAATCTCTGATGCTTTAACAGTGACAGCTTCATTGGGATGTGTGATAGTTTTATGCTGCAAATGTTCTAGTGTATACATGTAGAAGTCAGTTCAGTGCGTCATGTAGTCTTTGAATATGTAATCCTACAAGTGGCCGATAGAAGGAAAAGGAAATTCATTTGATTGGCAATGGTAAATGGTTAGCTTTGAATTAAATGTGGAAGTAATGTATGTGTGTACTGCTTTTCTTTTGCTTAGACGCTGCAGCGGTTGCTTCATGCTAGACAGCTGGGCTTAAAGCTGATTGCCAATGTTACATTTGGTTATACTGCAGCTAACTTTTCTGGCAGGATGCCTTGTGTCGAGGTAAGGATGTCCAAGGAACACTATAAGTAGAAAGGGTAAATGATTAAGGTTTTTCTGTAGTACTAGTCCTGCTATTTACTATTTATTTTTTAATTTTTTAATAGTTTAAAGGAAGACATATATGGGTGTAAAATTTGAATTACCCCAGTATATCACTGGTCACTTTTTTTAAATAAGACACATCCCTAGATGTTCATTAAAAAAACCATAACTTGTAGTTTGAGATAGTAGTAGACAATACTGTATGTCTCCCCTAGGGAAAACTCCTTTGCTTTGAACCAGAAGCAGTAGTAGAGAGCAGTCTTGAGTGTTACCTGTTGAATAGATGAATAGAAGGGAAAGATACTAAAATGTTTTCTTGCTGCTGAGGATGACTGATTTTAATACTGTCCGGTTCAATATTAGACTGCAAACACTGTTCAAAGTAGTGTAAGACTTGTGTAAGTGTTAGTTTAGCCAAAAAGCTCTGAGACTTAAACTTTCTGATATTAACGCAGTTGCACTGTGTCCTGTTGCCAAACGACAGTGTTCAGTTACTTTAAAGGGCCACATTGCATGTAGTTAAGGTACAAAATGATTGATTTAATTCCAGACAATTGATATTTCTGGCCACATTAATACCTGATGTTACCTTGTAGCAAACTCCCTTGGGAAATAGTCTGCCTGGGCTCTTAGCAGTGAATGACCAGTACAGCAGTTGAGTTCAAGCGGGAGCAGCACAATTACCCTATTATTTTTATCTCAGTGCTACTAGTGAACAACATGTAGTCTCTATCTTCACTGGTTATGCTATTATAAATTTACCAGCATTGCAACAGCCCTGCCTGTCATCAGCAGTTATTGCTGGGACAGTGTTAATGAATTTTATAAATTACTTGTATTGAGTAGTATATTGCAACTATAGTATTTACCCGTCATATTATGATGGCAGTGTATATAGGCCTATATGTATCTTTTTTGGTAAAATGCTCTGATCGCCGTCGTCAAGACCGCAGTACTGACGTCACAAACGGTTTCTGTTTCACAATAGATTCCAGAGCGTTTATCGACAGGCACACGCTCTATGGATACTATATATGTATAGATTAAAAAATCACAAGCAACTAATCTATATTAACTCACTTGCTTTAATCAAGGCGCTTTTATAATATAGTTATCTTTCTCTGTTTCTTTGTAACAGTGGGTGAGATTAATACTATGATCATGTCACCATCCAAAATATCCAACATGAAGGCATTAAAACAACAAGTGTTGCAAATATTTAATTTCAAAAGTGTAACAAATTTTATTTTAACAGAATTTGACCATGGAACAGTGTATCTAATAATTATGTAGGTAATTTTGTGTAATACGGTTATTGGTGTGCCGACCCAATGGAAAGTTTTCAAGTTTTGCATCACTGTATCTTATTGACTGATCTGATCTGACTTGTAGTCCAGAAAATACGATAGCACTGGAAATTTAACTGGATAACTAGTAAACATGTGTGTGTATAAATGCATGTACCAGGATGTATATATACATTGCTAAATGTTAAAATTTATTTTTAGGTTGGTGACAGCATACTGAGAAAATCGCGAGAGACTTTAGAGCGAGCAATAAAGCTGGTGGAGACAACACCAAAATGGGCAGCAAAGGTGGTCTATGGAGACACAGACAGGTTATTAATCCTTTTTGATCTTCTGGATGTTGAACTGATTATGGCTTGGAGTTGGTGTCCTATCAGTTGTGCATTAGGCATCGATGCTATAAGAGTTACTGATTAATGACAAATAAATCTTATAATGAATCTTTTGTTTATAATGTGTCTTTTTGCTCACAGTCCTAATGATTAATCAGCAGTCAATTCATGAAGCTCATTTCTTCTTCACAATCAATTCACTGCAATAAATTCAGCATCATTCAATTGGCCAAAATCAATTTTTAATTTGGATTTAGACTGTTTATTGCTCATGTTAGATTTGTGTCTTTACTGTAATTCTTCTTCCATAACTTGATTGTCTTTTTCATTTCAGGCTTTGTCAATATCTTTTAACCATTTGAATGCCGTACAGTTTTAGTCATATTTCTACCCATTAACCGCATTTTTAAGCATTCATCTGAATTTAATTCCTTCAGCTTAAATTCAAATATCTTTCAATTTATAAAACTTACGGACTGATCTTCTGAATATTTAACTGATTACAGGTGTGTTTATTTGACAGTTTGAGCAGCTTTGGAAGCAACATTTTGTTTTTTATACCTGTGTTTACTGCAGTATTTTGCCATCTGTTCTCTTTATGAAATATAGACTTCATTGTGATTGTTCTTCTTCATTTAGGATCCTTTCAGTTGAAAGCCCTGACCTCTTGCTTAGACTCAGAATAGAACTGAAAACGACCTTTGATGTTGTAGCATGTTTATACTTCTTCATGGACGGACAAAAGATGAAGCATTTGTCATTGGTCAGGAGATAGCAGATGCTGTAACAGCGGACAATCCAAAGCCAGTCAAACTCAAATTTGAAAAGGTACCAACTGGCTTCAGTTTCCTGTACCAATCATTTCTGGTTATTTTGTGCCTGTGTTTGAGTTTGGTTTAATTTTTTTTTAATTTTTAGTTTTTTGCCTTTTATTTGTTATTTCTAAGAATTTTATATGAGTTTTTTTTATAATTTCAGTGATTTTTGAATTACTTTAGAACCGTTACAGCTCTTCTTATTGTGGTGTTATTGTTTTCACCTTGGCATTTATAGGTTGCCAATTATCTCTATGATTTAAATTGGTATGCTGTTAGAAGCCGATCAACACTAAGTCAACCTACAGAGAGTTTATTTATTATTAAGTTTTAGATCAGGATTGGTGATTTGATTTGTTATCAAGAACATATATTCTAAGAGTAGAATAGGACAGTAAAAGATGGTAACACTGATGAAATATTGTTAATGCAATTGTATTTTTAATGCACTCAATGGAGTGGTTTCTAAAACTGTTGTATTAATGTCTTTATTAATGCACAGACTATAATTATAGCCAAATTTATTAATACGTACAGTGCATTTGTAGAAACGTATGTGGTCCTACTCATATTATTAAATAAAAATTAAACTGCCTGTAATTTATTTGCAAAAAATAATGGTGTTACAAAATTGAGAAAATGCTGATTTAATGCCATATCTACACATTATGTGAAGAACTTATACTCATGATTATTATTTTTCTCACTAGTGTTCCTTTCAGTTATATTGGTGGGTTGTATGCTATATTAAAATCAGATTTGCTAAATTTCTTTGTGCACACTGTAGGTGGTTGAAATAAATCAAATAAATTTTAACATTTTTTAACATAACCAATGCTTAGACATCTTTCCATTTCTCCTGTGTTGTCACGATTTCTAGCAAACAGGCTTCACTCGCTAGAGTTACGTGCATCATCCAAAGTAGAGCCAATGGTTTCATTTGAATTGCCATTTTCTGTTGACTTGTAATAAATTTTACGGATGTACTGGAATTTGCAACAGGTTTACTTACCATGCATACTTCAGACAAAGAAAAGATATGTTGGGTTTATGTACGAGACAGCGGATCAGAAAGAACCAGTGTATGATGCCAAGGGAATTGAAACAGTACGGAGAGACAGCTGCTCAGCTGTCAGTAAGGTTAGACTGCACAGTCTGGCTATTATCACTTGTCTAATATTAGTTGTATCAACAAGACTAAGATGTGGACTTGCTTGATGTTGTTATGTGCAGGTAGGTACAATTTAGTTAAGCGCCATAAAGCCTGGTTGGTACTTGGATGGGTGATCGTCCTTGGAATTCCATGTCATCTATCACTCCACAACCTTTCCTTCATCCTTTTAAGGTTGTGAGCGACAACCAACAGAGGGTTGAATGTTAAACAAGGTGCCCTATTCTTTGATTTCTGTGGTCATATGTGCCCTTTTAACCTCTATAATATTTAAAAGGTTTGTAAGAGAGGTCTGTTATATTTACCTTTAAATATTTTTAAATCAATAAAGAATTTTAATGTAAGAGTGGAAAACTTTTTGTAATATCTAGAGTAAGTGCAGTCGTTAACTTTACAGAGCGTAGAGCTGTTACAGTAGTTATATATTTGCCAAGTGGTGGCAGTTTCAAAGAAGTAGAGCAGCTTGTGCTATTGGCAAAAAAAGATATAGTGACAGGAGGGCAAATTGGTATTCAGGAGGAGGACGACGACGACGAAGAGGAGGAGGAAGAAGACGAGGAGGACGAGGAGGACGAGGAGTGGTTTATGTCAGGGTGATGGAATTGTTTATAACTGGCAAAGGATATGTTAACTAGGAGTACGTGATGGCTGTATCTTTCTAGCATGTTTTTACATTGAAGCAGGGCAAGGTGTATTAGTTTTTATGTTTTGAAATTGGCTTGTTTATATTCTGCGAGTTGGGATATTATTATTAAATTTAACTGTGGATAACTGTGGACCTGCCAATAACTTAAATTTAACTGTGGATAACTGTGGACCTGCCAATAAAAATAATTGCTTTTAAAGCTGAAACTGGGATATGCATCATTATAAACATTATTCTTGTGTTACTATTTGGTTTACTTTAGTTATTGAATGTTTTTTTAATTTAGATGCTTGAAAAGTCCATTAAGATTTTGTTCACAACGCATGATGTGTCTCTCGTGAAGCAGTACGTTCAGCGGCAGTTTGTGAAGATGATGGAGGGTCATGCTAGCCTTCAAGACTTCATATTTGCGAAGGAATTTCGAGGCTTGATGGGCTACCAGCCCGGGGCATGCGTGCCTGCTTTGGAAATTGCCCGGTGAGTAACTCACTGAGGCTGTCACACCCTGCAATAGCAGTTGTTTTCAGTGAATTTTCTACTATATGACAAATTTAGGTAAACTGAGAACAGTTTTATTGTTGACCTAGTGACCCAGCACAACTGCATATGTCTGTATTTATCCATGTGTGTGTATGTGTTTGTGTGTACATATTTATGCACACTTTGAACAGAAAAATCATTTTTAAAAATTTTTTTTTGGCTATCCAAGTAATTTAAAACTTCTGTGACAATCAACCTGTGGAATGAAGACATTAAATCTTAAGTTGAGATCTTGGAGGAGGCTGAAGAACAAGGCAGGAACAGTCTATGACAGAAACAGCAAAGTATTGAATTACACTTGTCTAGGCATGATATGTTTGACTTGTGGTTGCTGTTATTATTATTATTATTTTTACTACCATTAATTATGCATATAAGGTCATAGACAGTGTAAATCTTAAGCAATTGTTGAACGAAAAGTTGAACTTAACAGGGTAAATGAGTTCTATTACTTTCACGAAATGCTGTAACTGATGTTACCAGTTTCATTTGTGATAGAGCGCAACTTGCCAAAGATGGATTTGAGTTCCAAGGGTTATATTGTACAACAGCAGCTATTCAAACACAGTTATTGGTACAAAAATAAGTGAAATTAACCTACCAGCAGGTACCTTTGGCAGCTGTAAGTCTTTATTGTTTTTCTATGTCAGGCGTGCCATCGTCAACGATCGAAGATCAGAACCACTAGTTGGTGAAAGAGTTCCATACGTTATTATTTTTGGAATGCCCGGTTTACCTCTGATTCAACTGGTTCGACAGCCACACGAAGTTGTAAACGATCCCAGCCTGCGACTGAATACTGTCTATTACATAACGAAGCAAGTCGTGCCTCCTTTGTTACGTGTTTTCTCGCTGTTAGGCGTCAATGTTCTATCATGGTACCAGGAGCTTCCACGTGTCCTAAAGACAGTGCCAGTGTTTGAGAATGCACAGGATGCAAAGAAGGGAACCATATCTCAGTATTTCATGTCACTGAACTGCCCCATCTGTGAGGATGTTACGAACAGTGGCATTTGTGACGACTGCAAACACGACCAACAGAGGACATCGCTTATACTCGGAACACGAATTCAGACAGCCCAGCGATCCCATTCTCAGATATCTCAGGTATTTTTCCATCCTCTAAGTATTATGTGGTCTGTTTAATAATTAACTGTAAAGCATGCTTAAAGTCTCTGCGTTATATCTTAACACCCTTTGCCTGCCAGCTATTTGTAGCCAACAATCTGGTCCCATCAGATATTTTTGGGGTAAACTTGTAGTGTCTCAGCAACTGAGGAAGATGAATTAAAGTGTAAACTTAAAACCTAAACTTCTTAATGCTGGATCTACTCGTACAATCGGCAAAGTTCACACAAGTCCTAGGCATTCATACTGAACCTGTCACTGCTTCAACTAATGTGCAAACATGTACATGTACACTCTCTCACTACCAAGAACCAAATGCCTTCAAATGTTCTCACCTCCTTTGATATACATATGGTACTTATTGCTCTCATGCACCACACAACAACTCATGCTCACACTGACCTATTACGTCAAGTTTTCAACATGTCTATAATGAAGCTGGTGAAAATTCTAGTCTAGCTGAAGCAGTGTTGCCTGACATCGCTGGTATCACTTTCATATCATTTGAAAAGTTGAATAAATTTTTAATACGAGAGCGACTTACAGTATTGTTGGTCTTTCTACTTGTAATTGCATGAAATCTTTCAAAATTCGTTCTTCATCCAACTCTGAATTACCGAAAATCTTATGCCAAATGTTTAACAGCCACACAACATGAATGTAAAACAAACAGGCTGCCAAACTTCAGATCTAAAATCTCTGCAACCATCCCACAAGTATATAAATAACCAGTGGAGAAATTGTAGCTAGTTTATCGTCCTAATTAAAGGTGAATGTATTTGCATAGGATGGACACTGATTCCCTAACTTTCAACTGGTTTACTGGGTGCACATATAATTTTGCAATTATGTGCTTGCAGTGTAATTACTACCTCCAAAAAGTTGAATAAGTTAAGTCAGAATTTGACTATAAGTAGTAGTGGACATTTAAATTATTTCAGAAGAATACTGTTTCATAGAGTTTGATGTTCTTTGGACATTTAATTATGCATTGCTTGTGAATAAGCTGGTGCCCTGCGCTTAGCTTTTAAGTGGTCTTTTAGAAATTTTAGGATTATGATTACAATGTTGTGGAAAAGACTTCTGTTAAGAAATTGTTATAAAGGCATTTCCTGAGACTTTTCTTCACAAGTCATATGGTGTACGTGTATGCTTGTATCAGAACACTTTATATAGCACCTGTTAAGGACCTTTTAAAATGATGACCTGTGGTGCAAACGCCTTTAAATTACTAGGCTGTTGAACTACACTAATAGTAAAAAATTCTTTATTTTACATTAAGTGCAGCAGCTGCAAAATTAATGAAAGGAACCAATTTTTATGTTTCAGTTGTGTGTGGCTTGCATGGGTTGCGTGGATCTGCAGCTGCCTTGTCAGTCACTGGATTGTCCCGTCTTCTTTCGCTTGGTGTGTGCATCTCGTGATCTATCTGTTTTGCCTCAGCTGCTAAAGTTCCAAGGACAGCTGCTTCAATTCTGAGGACTGTGAACAGCTTTTCTAAATGAACTGTCTCAATCAAGAAAACGAAACAGTTTGAATGACTGTCCGGATGGAGAGTCAAAGTGATTGAATGTCTTGTTGGTTAGGTACCTGGCTGGCCAAATGTGTGCCAGTCTGATTGCTTGGCCTGTTGTGACAAAAGCCTGTTGTTTATGAAACTAGAGGAACTGATTTTATGGTGTCCTCAGGTAATAGAGACTGGAATGAATTTGTATTTCATTCTTATGGATTTTTCTTAAACTGCAGATTTTGGTTTCTTGTGCCTTTATATTGTTTGACCACAGCAGCATGAGAAATTTGTTGGTAATCTGATCTGAGCATAAATTTGGTAATACTTGGTGCCACAATTATTGCCAAAGTGTCAGTCAGTACTATTACTGTACAAAAGTGTCTAATCTATTTATAAATACTAGTACTTTGAAATAATGTAAAACTAAATGTGACTAAAGACTAAATTCTGCTAACAAGCTGCTGCTGCTGCTGTTAATTTTTTATGAATTTAACCAATAAATTCATCAGAAAGCATGGATTTCTGTGAATGCTTGTAATTTGTTAATGCAGTTGAATTTTTAGAAAGTTTATTGTCTTATGATTGGCTGATACCAGTGAAAGTATCTTACTGTAAATAAAGAATTGTTGCCAGACATTTTGGTTAATCTGCTCTAGATATATTGTCATAAAGAGTTTAAGTAACTAATTTGTTTAAATGTTCATCCAGTGGCCTATCCTTTGGAATATGTGATGAGATTTAGCATAATGTGAACAAAATCAATTATATGTCAAATGTGTGAAGTCAACTGAGGCAAGGCAGTCAAGTAGATTGAGGCAGAGCAGTCATGTAGACTGGTCGGTAAGGTAGACAATGGATTCACCTTGTCTTAGAAAGCTTTGTCAGAGTTGAACAGGCTTTTGGCCATGATACACCACTTGTGATCAAGTTCTTGTGTTTAAAACAACATTTATTGAGAACTGATTTCTGCTAGGATACTGCCACAGTAGGTATTGGAGATCACTGCAACCTTCCTTTAGAACAAGGGATTCTAACCATGTACAGAGAACGAGTGCAGCTCTTGTATAGTACAGACAAATGGTTTACCTTGGGGTTCTGTCCTCTCTCCGAGTCTCAACAACATCTACATCAATGACCTACTTAACCACAGTCGCATAAGTTCATCTATGCTGATACTTATGCCTTGGTCCTCAGAGTTCGTGGACTTGAGGATATGCTGATGGTCTTGGAGATCTGGGTAAGCTGAATATTGCAAGAAATGGACACTTCATCCAAGTGTATCCAAAACTGTTCCAGTTGCTTTTGCCTTCACAATCCAAAGGATAAGCATAACTCATCAACCTTCAGAAGACCCTACATACCTGGGCATGACTCTGGATAGGTTACTTGTAAATATGTCATAGCCACTTGAAACAGGTTAGTGTTCGAAACATCCTTCCGATCAAACTTGTGGGCTTGACTTGAAGGGCCACTGCCCAGGCTTTGGAACTTCAGCACTGGCTCTTGCTATTCAGCAGCAGCATATTGTGCCTTGGTACAGTGCTGCTCTGCCCATATAGGGCTGATTAATGTCCGTCTGTACATGTTGAAGTGCATCGTCCTTAGCAAATAGCAATACCTCATCTCTTAACCTTTTATCGCGATCTTGCTTCTATCATCTACGCCAGCTTCAATCCAGCCGCAGGTGTCTTTCGGTCCATGCTGTCTCTACACTGGTCCACGCCTTGATCTGCACTCGGGTTGACTTTGGTAATGCTGTGTACACTGGCCTTTCCTCCTCCAATTTGCACAAACTTCAGTCTATCCTCAATGCTTCTGCTCGGCTTATAGGTGATATTCCTAAGTTTGCCCACATCTCTGCCTTTATTCGTGACTCCCTCCACTGGCTTCCTGCCCAACAGAGAATTCAGTTCAAAACCATGACCCTCATGCGCAACTGCCTCACTGGGTCTGCTCCGACTTACCTAATGAATTTCTGCACCCCGGTTTCTTCCCTGCCTGAGAGGGCCTCTTTGCGATCCTCGGCCCGTGGCCTTGTGGTTGTTCCGCGTATGCACTCTTCTACGGCCCAATCCAGGAGCTTTGCCTATGTGGGTCCTTCAGTCTGGAACAGTCTTCCCCAGACCCAACGCCAAGAGCTTGGAAAGTATGTTGTTCCTGGTACACGTCTTGTCTTTGGCTGGCGTTCATTGACAGTTACCGGTCCCTCCATCTGGAACTCTCTACCTCCTCATGTTCACAACTCTCTTAGCAAGACTGTCTTTCGCTCTAAACTGAGAGCTTGCCTCTTCCAGTCTACTTATGGCTCTTAATGATTGCCCGGCTTCAATGTGCACTTCTGAACTTTGTAAGGAGGGCATTATCAAATCAAATTACAGTTCTATTGTATTGTACTGTATTTATCTCTAATTAACTGAGGGACCTGTGTTTTTTGGTTGGTCTTCAGTAAAGGAAGTAACATAAGCTCATTACCTTCACTCGGTCCTTGACCCTGCAGTAGACGAGACCCAAGGTCATGGACATGGGGCCAGCGCATCACAAGACTTGCTGTTACTTCCCAGCTTATGGGGATACCAACTCACATTGCTTGGTGACAGAGACAAGGGTATATGAACAACTTGCCCAGGGTCATTACACGGATTTGAACCTGCAACCACATGACCATTGACTGAGCATGTTACCAGTATACTGCCATGTTGTGAAGGTTTTAGGGTGACTAAATCATTTGCTTGTAGTGCACATTGTACAACATCATGTCATGACGTGTTTGATGTCATGAGCCTGTCTGTCATGAGTGGTCTTACTCTTCATATCGGCCTTTCACTTTCTTCAGGTGCTTCTAACATGTTGTCCCAACTGAAGCCTGGCCCCCAGTGAAATCGTCAACTGTGGATATATCACTGAGGTTAGACTATGATCCTATGCAGTTGTGAGAGGGGCGGTTCAGATCAGCCAAAGAATGGGGGCCTACTCAGAACCCCATAAAGCACAAAATGATTGATTTGAATAATGTGTGTGTAGCCCAGCGTTACACCATCAGCGGTATAAGGTGTGTGTACATTACTGTAATGTAGTTATGTTACTAGGTAACAGGAACACCATGAATGTGTTGTTACCATTGACTTCAATATGATCTGTTCCAGATGGATGCTAACATTTTCAATTCTAAGGGATCATTTATGCATTTGATAAAAAAACTAATTATAATGATAATAATTATAATATTGATATTAATGGTACTAACACGTGTATTTTCTCCAGACGGTTTTTTAGGGAGTAGAAGTAATTGTAACATATGCTAATGACAGCCTTGTTGAGTTGAATTTCACCACCAGTGCATCTGTGTTGAAATTTGATTTTAGTAAAAGTTTATTAGTTTTGTTATTATTATCTGCAAATTTGTTTCGATTATTATTTATTTGTTTCTCTTGTGTCATTTCTGCAGTTTTGAAGCTATCTGATTATAATCAAAAGCTCTAGTTAATTGATTTCTTATGCAATAAGTTTATTAGTTCCGGAACCTGCATGAAAATACCTCTATGACTGGAGGCTAGTAGGGTCTTTGCTGCCAATGATATCTTTATTAACATGACTTTCATTACCTGTACCAGATGTGCCTAATCCTATTATATTCTTATTACCTGGATAGATGTATTACCTTCAGTAATATGCTACCTTCTGTACTCAACTTTCATCTTCTGTGCTAGTTGTGCCTATAACGTCCTTATTGCTTGTGTAAATGTATTATTAACGTGATTACCAGTATCTATACTGTTACATTTGTTACCTGTATGCCAGATGTGCATACTGTATAATAACCTGTATTGTTTTGAAAAAGTTATTAGTACCGTTATTGCCAATGTCTCTACTATTACTTAATTTACTTTATTCCCTGTGTGTCATGTGGGCATATGACACCATTACCTGGATACAGGTACCGTTATCTTTGTAAACTCTTTCAGTATCACGTGTATTTTACCTTACTTTAATATCATCCATACCTGTGCAATTGGGGTCGTCCATAAAAGTCATGTGCAACAGTATGATCCACTACTTCCCACTTATCAGCAGTTGTCTATGACTTACCCTGCGCTGGTGAATAAGCTGGTCTCCCTGATGTGGCTTTTGTGTGGCGCTGAGAAATTTTGGAGATTTACATTACATTACATTACCCTCCCCCACCCATTCGTCACCATCGATCACAGCCTCCTTCAACTCTCTACAGCCTCCTTCGATTTTGTATCTCTCCTTTGGCATCTCTGGCACTACTCTACTCTGGTTCCAGTCCTACTTGTCCCGATCCTTCTCTGTTAAAGCCTCCAGCCGCTACTGGCAACCCCTCCCTCTCTCCTGTGGTGTCCTGCAAGGCTCTGTCCTGGGTCCACTGCTCCATCCTGTATACCACACCTTTAAGCCATCCAATAAATCCTCCTCTGTTGACCCCCATCTCTACGCAGACGCGTAGACACCCAACTCTACATATCCTCCCTAAGCTCTTATTCCACCTCCATCACATAATTACTCAACGTGGTTAACCCTATCGCACAGTCATCCAATCTCCTCTGCCTTAACCCTTCCAAAACAGAGTTCATCATCCTAGGCCTTCCTGATCAAAATCAACAAAATCCCTGATCCTTCAAACACCTATCGACTAACTCATTGTCTCTTAGCTTCACCTCTGACTCCTCCGTCAGCAATCGTGGTATTACGTATCTACACCTCTCTTTCTCTAACCACATCTCCAACTTCTCGCACTCCTGCTTCATGCACATTCGTGACCTCCGACACATAGGCGTAATTTGTGGGGGTGCGAGGGGTACCCGTACCCCCACTTTTTGGACTGGGGGTACCGTACCCCCAATAAGGCTGACAAGGCAGAGTTGTCCTGCATGTAGCTTCAGTTCCATTATGAAATCTGGAGTTGATCCTAAAATACATAGTTCAGAAAAAGGTTTTCTTGGCCGATAAAAGCTTGTCAGTGATTATTCTGCAGTCAAAAATAAAAACTTTAATATGTAATCTAGGCATTTTACTATACTTGCATCACTCATAAAAGAGAAACTCACAATGCACAGAAGAGTCATTAGTTTTTCAGTTTTTTTATAATTCATACACAATGCACAATTGCACATTGCAAATGACTGACAATCAAACTGATTTTAGTTTTTTTTAAAACTAAATTCTAGGTCACAGATGTCAAAGCACAACTGGCAATTCTGATCAAGATCTATCTATATACCAGGTATCAGAGGCAAAGGCAAAGATGACTGAAAAACTACTATAACATAGCACATCTTAAAATCAATATAGGCTACAATTTAAATTTAGTTAAGATTGTTATGGTGCACTAAAAAAATGCAGGCATTCATTTGGAGTTGTTTAACATGTTATTATTATTATTATTATTACTATTATTAATAATATTATTATGCATTTATTAAGTGCCACTATCTAATGAACAAGGCTCAATCAAGGTCCCTATACAGTAACTGTTTCAAGGAAGGCTTGAACCGGTGATTTCTGAATAACAAGGCTCTATCATGTCATGAACCAAACTGAACCAAAATAACTGGTTCACTTAGTACCATCATAATGCAGACAAATTTAATGCACTTATGATTATGTTTATTTTTTTGTCTGATGTCCCTTAGGCCTACATTGTCTCTGTACTTTCAAGGATTCAGCTAATTTATGTCACTATGTACGGCATCATTTGAGAAATAAATACTTTATGAAATAACACAGTACAAGAAATACAATTTTAAAAGGTTATTTCTAAGTTATCTAAAATGCCAAAAGAAAAGGGTGCGGAATGGATTCACGTAACTGATAAACGAGAAAGACAAAAACTCAGCATTGGCTAAATTGAAATGCAATGCATTTACTGTGAGAAAATATAATCTATATCTACAAAGTTTAGTTTTTTTTAAATAAACAGAAAATGAAACAAATTAACAGACAGTAAATAAATAAATAAATAAAGTTACATAAGAAATAAAAGACGGAAAAAACAATAAGAAAAATAAAAAACGGTTTTTTGGAGAAAAAAAAACGAAAAAAACGGTTTTAACAACTATGGTTCACTGGCTGAACAATGCAGTTTAAATAGCAACAATATATAATAATGACAGCTTGGCCAAACTCATAATGTGTTTGCCAGTAGCAAAGTTAAACTGCATGTTCAGCCAATGGAATATACTGCCAATCTTTGCCATGCAGCTATCCAAGATAACTGCATGCCCAGAGGCCACCACGCGGAGGTGATTGACAACGGCCTCCGTAATTCGTTCATCGCTTGCATTGAGGCAAATAATTTCAGCGTAAATTCTACGAGAAGCACCCGAAATTCCCAATTTCATGAAATTTTGAATTTTAAAAATTTTCTGCTATTGCAAAGACAAACAGCGAAAGTGACAGAAGTGGCAGAAGTTATGACATAGAACACCAGGACACAGAAAAGAAGACTAGGCTCTGGACAGAGATAAATGGAAATGTTGGATACCTTGACCAGCAACAAGGCAAGCGTCGAAAGGAGGAGAATATCCAAGCAGATACAAAGACATATAACGAGACAGAGAGAAAGAAACCGATATGGCAAGAAAGAAGAAACTGCAGGAGAGAGATGAACCGATGGCAGAAGCAGATAACTGGGCAAAAGGTCACTGGATACAGAACAAGTAAACCAAGGAAGCAGATGTGGAGAAACAAGCCAGTAACAGAGAAAAGCTAAAGCTCAGTTAGCACAAAGCATGGACAGGTTGCAAGGACATAGCAGAACAGTCCCCTTGAAAATTAAAAAATTTAAAATAAATGAAATGGCCTCAAGCTGCAGACAAAGGAATTACCCAAATGCAACTACATATACAAGGAGAAAGAGTGATGCATTTGGTCATCCCCTTTCTCAAAAAAACATTTAACAAACATAAACAGATAGATTCAACATCTCAAGTGAGTCTGGAGTCAATATCTCAAATTAGTCTAAAACTATATTCAACATCTCAAGTGAGTCTGGAGTCAATATCTCAAATTAGTCTAAAACTATATTCAACATCTCAAGTGAGTCTGGAGTCAATATCTCAAATTAATCTATAACTATATTCAACATCTCAAGTGAGTCTCTAGTCTAAAAAAGCAGTAAACGCAAAATACCTACAAAGTAAAACTCACTGCTTAAAAACAGTTCACAAATCAGCAACTCGCATCACCACACTCTCAACCAAACTCCTACAAACCTGACCAACTCACTGTACTCACTTGAAAACCTGGACCAGGATGAAAGCAGCCAAACAGCCAAAAGGTTACACAAGTCAACAGCAAACCACACTAACGCAAGTTCAAATCCAAGTGGTAACACCGCTGTTACTTGGTGACCTTGGGGAGGATGAGAACCTGCAGGAGACAATAGAATGAGACAAGAGGAGAACCTGCATGAGACAATAGAATGAGACAAGAGGACGGAGACTGCTACGGGTAGGACAAGAGAAGCGGAAAGATAAAAGGAGTCAAAAAGCACTACATAAGTCAGTGGCAGTGTAAAAGTTACTGAAACTATACAAGTCTTTAAATCAATCAATCATCTAAGCATTTATATAAATATAAGCACTGATACTATACAAGTCATAGATACTATACACGTCACAGAAAGTTACAAGTCATAGATACTATACAAGTCATTGATGGTGTACAAGTAACTGATACTGTAGAAGTAACTGATACTATACTATAAAGTCATAGATACTATACAAGTCACAGAAAGTTACAAGTCATAGATACTATACAAGTCATTGATGGTGTACAAGTAACTGATACTATAGAAGTAACTGATACTATACTATAAAGTCATAGATACTATACAAGTCACAGGTACTGCACAAGTCATATATACTATACAAGTAATCGATACTACACAAGTCATAGATACTGTACAAGTCCTTGATGGTGTACAAGTCACTAATGCCATAAAACTTATTGGTGCTGCAGAAAACACTGGTGCTTCACAAAGTAAAATTGTCTAAATCTACAAGCAGAGTGCAGATATCCCTTGCACTATTAATTGATATAACTGTCATGACAATGGCACAATAGAAGTTACAGGATTACCAAAACAACCAGCTAAAGTGAATCTAAGCTGACAGACTCATCTGTCATGACAATGGCACAATAGAAGTTACAGGATTACCAAAACACTATCAGCAAGGCAATGAGGTCATAACCAAAAATACCAAAGAAAAAATAATCCCCTCACATAAAGCAATCCACATCTCAAACCAAAAAAGTCATAGAAAAAACTAATGCCCTACACAAACCAAACCACATCTCAAACCAAAAAAGTCAAAGAAAAACTAATGCCCTACACAAACCAAACCACATCTCAAACCAAAAAAGTCAAAGAAAAACTAATGCCCTACACAAACCAAACCACATCTCAAACCAAAAATGCCAAAGAAAAAATAATGCCCTACATAAAGTAAACCACATCTCAAACCAAAAATGCCAAAGAAAAAATAATGCCCTACACAAAGCAAACCACATCTAAAACCAAAAATGCCAAAAAAAATAATGCCCTACATAAAGTAAACCACATCTCAAACAAAAAATGCGAAAGAAAAAATAATGCCCTACATAAAGCAAACCACATCTCAAACCAAAAATGCCAAAGAAAAAATAATGCCCTACATAAAGCAAACCACATCTCAAACCAAAAATGCCAAAGAAAAAATAATGCCCTACATAAAGTAAACCACATCTCAAACAAAAATGCCAAAGAAAAAATAATCCCCTACGTAAAGCAATCGAACATCCCACAGATCCCAGTAATCGGTGCATTTGCATCAAATGATCAAGCCTCCCAACTTCTGCACCACAGTTGTTCTCTCTTCGTCTTCTTTCCCTTTCACAGAACCCAGATCTTTCACATGATGTTTCATCTCTTCCTCCCTTTCCATCCAGTCTCCTTTCCATCTTCTTTCCCTTTCAAACAACCCAAATCTTTCACATGACTTCAAATCACTTCTTCTTCCATCCAATCTCCTCTCCACATTCTTTCCACTTCACACAATCCATCTGTGTGAAAGAGAAAGAAAATGGAGAGGAGATTGGAAAGAAGAGGATTGTGTGAAAGAGAATGAAGATGGGAGGGAATTGGTTTGGAAAGGGAGAACAGGTGAGAAGTCATGTGAAGGTGAAAGAAGTGGATTGTGTGAAAGGGAAATAATGTGGAGAGGAAACTGTATTTGTCCCTTTCCAAATCCAGTATCCTCTCCACATTGTTTCCCTTTCACACAGTCCACTTCTTTCACCTTCACATGATTTCTCACCTGTTCTCCCTTTCCAACCAATCTCCTCTTCATCTACTTTCCCTTTCACACAACCCAAATCTTTCACTTTCACATGACTTCTTATCTCTTCTTCCCTTCCACCCAATCTCCTCTCCACATTCTTTCCACTTCACACAATCCATCTGTGTGAAAGAGAAAGAAACTGGAGAGGAGATTGGAAAGAAGAGGATTGTGTGAAAGAGAATGAAGATGGGAGGGAATTGGTTTGGAAAGGGAGAACAGGTGAGAAGTCATGTGAAGGTGAAAGAAGTGGATTGTGTGAAAGGGAAATAATGTGGAGAGGAAACTGTATTTGTCCCTTTCCAAATCCAGTATCCTCTCCACATTGTTTCCCTTTCACACAGTCCACTTCTTTCACCTTCACATGATTTCTCACCTGTTCTCCCTTTCCAACCAATCTCCTCTTCACCTACTTTCCCTTTCACACAACCCAAATCTTTCACTTTCACATGACTTCTTATCTCTTCTTCCCTTCCACCCAATCTCCTCTCCACATTCTTTCCACTTCACACAATCCATCTGTGTGAAAGAGAAAGAAAATGGAGAGGAGATTGGAAAGAAGAGGATTGTGTGAAAGAGAATGAAGATGGGAGGGAATTGGTTTGGAAAGGGAGAACAGGTGAGAAGTCATGTGAAGGTGAAAGAAGTGGATTGTGTGAAAGGGAAATAATGTGGAGAGGAAACTGTATTTGTCCCTTTCCAAATCCAGTATCCTCTCCACATTATTTCCCTTTCACACAATCCACTTCTTTCACCTTCACATGACTTCTCACCTGTTCTCCCTTTCCAACCAGTCTCCTCTCCATCTACTTTCCCTTTCACACAACCCAATTCTTCCTTCACTTTCAAATGATCTGCTCCTATCTCTAACACACTCTTTATCTTCTATCCATTTCACATATTCATACATTCCTTAGAGTCTTCTAATCATAGCACTTAAAAATTTGACACAAATGCACTGCAGGTCTCCAAGTCTCTGTGGAATGCACTGTTCGCTGATCGATGTTGATCTTTTTGATCCTCGCAGAACTTGCAGTTGTACACAGTTGCAAGGAGTCACTCGATCAACGAACCGGCAACATAAACAAACAGACAGAAATTAAGAAGAAGCCTCACTGTAACCCTTGAATTCTCTTAATATAGAAACCTAGTACAGGGAAAGAATGCAGATATGAGACTGGATGGAAAGAGTCCTAGTACATACAGAAACCTAGTATATGGAAATAATGCAGAGAGGAGACTGGATGGAGAGTCCTAGTACATGCAGAGTACTAGTACATAATACATACAGTACTTACTACAGAAACCTATTACCAAAGTGTTATCTATGAAACATAGTACCCCATCTGTGTTAGGTTCAAATCATAGTGCACCACAGAATAAATAAACTGGCCTAAAATGAAAGACAAGTGACAAGTTTTAATGGCTGCATTTTCTCTGTATAAGCCGCTGTCATGCATGAACTAACTCTAATTGCAGTAAATTAAAAAATGTGGGAGCAAAAGGAGCATCATAAATGTTTGGTAATCCCAACTTACTTTAGCATTACAGAAGTCAGCAGGCTACTGAAACCAACTGGAATTGGTGGGTGTCAGGACCAACGGCTGATACTCAGAATACATTACAAACAGGATAATAATCACAAGCACACAAAATATATTACAAACAGGATCTACGTAACTGTACACATGAGCTAAAGCATTCAGTTTAACAGCACCACAAATCTTAACCTGTGCCCGATGGCATGGCAGCCCTTGGCAAGCTGCAAACGTGTCGGGGTGCCGACGAAGCAAAGTGGCCAGAAGCGCCATTGACGGAAGCCTTTGCTCTTATGCATAAACAAATAAACCTACAGTTAAGAGATAAAACACAGTCACTAAATGTAATGTAACGTAAAGAAAGTGTCAGAGCACTTAACTGGCTCTGCAGGAACGAAGGAAAGAGGTAGGAAGATCGTAGCAGGTTCTCAGCTCCACCAAAAGAAGACGTCACCATGGTACATGGAACCATGCCTGCAGGAACGAAGGAAAGAGGTAGGAAGATCGTGGCAGGTTCTCAGCTCCACCAAAAGAAGACGTCACCATGGTACATGGAACCATGCCTGCAGGAACGAAGGAAAGAGGTAGGAAGATCGTGGCAGGTTCTCAGCTCCACCAAAAGAAGACGTCACCATGGTACATGGAACCATGCCTGCAGGAACGAAGGAAAGAGGTAGGAAGATCGTGGCAGGTTCTCAGCTCCACCAAAAGACGACGTCACCATGGTACATGGAACCATGCCTGCAGGAACGAAGGAAAGAGGTAGGAAGATCGTAGCAGGTTCTCAGCTCCACCAAAAGACGGCGTCACCACTTTTCATGGAACCACGTCTGATGTCCATCGGAAAGTAGATCGCGGAATGTTCTCCAGTAGACCAACCAACAGTCATCGATCGATGTTTCAGGTGTAAGCTCCTGGAATGAATGGCTGATGATCCACTTGCCAGGTTCTCAGAGCACAGTGTAGTTTAACTTTCTCCCACAGCAAACATCAACAGCCAACAGCAGTTCATACGTCAAAATCGGTAAACAGTTAATTCCCTCACAGTCCAAGTCTCAGCCCTTTGATCTTGCAGGCACGAGACTTACTGTGGAACGATGGAGGAAAGACTTCTTTCCAACACTGGTTCGGTCAAACAAGATCGAACTCGTCCATAGCCTCCCGAAGACAGGCGCTGGATGCTCGGAGCTTCTGACGAGCGCTGGATGCTCGGAGCTTCTGACGAGCGGCAGCGAACTTTTCATCCCAATCGACGGCATCTGGCTGAACAGACACGGCTAAGGAAACGGAACGGATGGTGTCAATCTCCTCCATGGCTAAGGAAACGGAACGGATGGTGTCAATCTCCTCCATGGCTAAGGAAACGGAACGGATGGTGTCAATCTCCTCCACAGGCTCGGATGGCAGGATCTCTTCTCGATCCAGCTGTTCGTGGTACACACGAAGATCCTGGTTCTGCTCCACAGCCTCAGACGATGTGGCCCCCCAGACTCTCGACCACAGCTCCTTTCCGGCTGTCCAAAAATAGTCAAAGAGCTTCAGTGACTGGTGTCCTTGGACACTCAGATCGGCAGCACCTGCGATAGCATTCGAGCTTTGGTTCGTCTCCGACATTGGCTCCGTGAGATGCTGGTCAGAACTCTGAACGGCCTGATCGGCATGGGCTTCCAGACGCTCGGACGGCAGGAACTCTTCTGGATCCACCTGTTCATGGTACACATGAAGATCCTGGTTCTGCTCCACAGCTTCAGATGACGCAGTCCACAGAAGAGGGCAGAGTGTCGACCAATCCTCCTTTCCGGCAAAATAATCGTCAATGAGCTTCAGTCTTCGGACACTCTGATCGGCAGCACCTGCAGCAGCATTCGAGCTTCGGTTCATCTCCGACATTGGCTCCGTGAGATGCTGGTCAGAACTCTGAACGGCCTGATCGGCACCGTATCTAGACCAAATCGTCTCCAGACGCTCGGACGGCAGGAACTCTTCTGTATCCAGATGTTTGCGGTACCTTTGAAAATACAGGTTCCGCGTCACAGCCTCAGATGCAATAGCATTCGAGTTTTGGTTCATCTCCGGCATTGGCTCCGTGAGATGCTCCTCTCCGGCACCTGCATTAGCATTCCAGTTTTGGTTTTGTCCTTTCCATGTCTCCTCCTCTGCTGGCCACGGTGGCTGGTCAAACTTCTTGAAGGACTGATCAGCTGCATCAAGTCCAACATTCCAATCAGACACTTGCTGCTCGGACACAGTGACAGACTCCTCTGGTGTGGTCACAGGAACCGACACAGGATCAGGCGCTCCGGCTAATGTAACTGGTCTTGCTGCATCAACCGATACACTTGCAAACTCCACTCGCTCGATCAATTCCTGAGCAGCTTCTGTCAACACGCCTGTAGAGAGGACGCATGAAGCCACCTTATGCTGCTCAGTTGAAAGAGTTGTGTGTTCCAAAGGCAACATCGGTTCCTGAGCCACCTTCTGTTGAGTGTGGCACGGCTGCAGGATACAGGTCTGCTTGTTCTTGTAGAGTGGATCGATCAGGCGCTGGTCAAACTTTCGCACGGCTTCACGGACACGGGCGCTGGATGCCTGGAACTTTTCGTGGGCTGCAGTAATTTTTGCGTCCCAGTCGACAACAGACGGCTCGATAGACACAGCAGGGCAGTGCACTCGGTCGATCACCTCCAGAGACTTGGTCGGCAAAGACACATCCACATGCAGCTGCACCTGGGTCACCACCTTCAAGACCTCAGTCGACTCAGCTTCCAGATTGCAGACTTCCAGACTGCAATGAAAAACAACCACAGAATGCCAATTACGTACAAATTAACACCCACATTTCCAACATCTCCCGCTGCCTCTACAACAGGCAGCTAGCAATTTCACAGCACACTCTAAGTGTATAAGAAATGTGTGGTAACATGTGGACATAGAGCTACAAAAAAACCAAAGAATACCAACTCATAATAAAGCAGACATCCACACAATACATTGAGGATGAGGAATAGCAAACAGTCCCATACTTTTGCTCCAATTCCAATCTATAACACTGAGGAATCAAAGTGATGCGACACACATTTGCAGAAATGTCCAGATTCTCCACCGTGCATTTGTAGTTTTCATAGGCACTTTAAGTAACTCCTCTGTGTATTAATGGATAAGCCAAATAGAATCCATTCAGATCAGATTAGCTGCACAGAAGTCATTAGCATTGGGCTGAATGTGAATAGTCACCTTTATCACATAAACAGAATCTCCCTTTTCCAGTCTACCTGTCATAAATACCCAGGCCCGCGTTAAGGGGATGCTAAGGGTGCTGCAGCACCCAGGCCTGCAGTTTTGAGGGCCCACATTTTCTGAAGTACATTAAAAATTTTTTACTGTACTTGTAATCGGGCCCTGCACTGATGCTTATATAGGTAATCACAGCCCCCAGGCCTGCACTAACCTTAATGCGGCCCTGTAAATACCATTCCACTGAAACAGAAAATACTTGCCCTTCACAGTCAAGTAATCAGCTCCGTGGACTAAAGAAAGATAACTGCTATCCTTTCTGCTGTTTTTAATATAATTGATTTTGATACACTCTTTCCCTATTTCGAACACTGGTTTGGCCTTTCTAGTCCTGCTCTCAGCTGGTTTGCATCTTACCTCTAACCTCAAACTCAATAACTTATTTGGCCTTTCTAGTCCTGCTCTCAGCTGGTTTGCATCTTACCTCTAACCTCAAACTCAATAACTGATTTGGCCTTTCTAGTCCTGCTCTCAGCTGGTTTGCATCTTACCTCTAACCTCAAACTCAATAACTGATTTGGCCTTTCTAGTCCTGCTCTCAGCTGGTTTGCATCTTACCTCTAACCTCAAACTCAATAACTGATTTGGCCTTTCTAGTCCTGCTCTCAGCTGGTTTGCATCTTACCTCTAACCTCAAACTCAATAACTGATTTGGCCTTTCTAGTCCTGCTCTCAGCTGGTTTGCATCTTACCTCTAACCTCAAACTCAATAACTGATTTGGCCTTTCTAGTCCTGCTCTCAGCTGGTTTGCATCTTACCTCTAACCTCAAACTCAATAACTGATTTGGCCTTTCTAGTCCTGCTCTCAGCTGGTTTGCATCTTACCTCTAACCTCAAACTCAATAACTGATTTGGCCTTTCTAGTCCTGCTCTCAGCTGGTTTGCATCTTACCTCTAACCTCACACTCAATCAGTCCATATCAGTCAACTCTGTTGAACTGTTGGGCTCCACAAGGTTCTATGCTGGAACTGCTCCTGTTTACATTGTACCATTCCCCTCGGCTAACTTCTCACAGAAAGTTCTCTACAGTCTAGACTACAATTTGTATGCTGACAAAGCACAGTTCTTTCTTTCATTTGATGGCTCTTCATCTAATGCAGCTCTCTAATAGCTTGCTTCTGTCTTTGATGATGTTCAGTCTGGTGTTCAGTAACAAGCTTCTCCTGGAGAAGCTCCTCCTCTCAGGCACATGTCAACAACTCCAACATTTGATTGGCCAATGTCTGTTGAGTTAGGTGGATTGAGTGTTGAACTGTTGATCGTTCCAAAAGTATATGCTTTGAGCACATATTTTGACTCCACCATATCTTTCTCTGACCATGTTAAAACCATATGCAAATCAGCCCACTTTCACATTCATGATATTTTGGAATCAGATCTTCCATGCCCCCAAGCTGTCTTAGTCTCACCTGCAACTGACCTGTTTTCTTGCCAACTCAACTACTGCAACTCACTTCTCACTGGCAAAGGCGTAGCTAGGATATTTGCGTCTGGGGATGACTATGAAATTGGCGTCCCTTCCTGTTTTATTTACTTCACATTTTCCAAACACATCGAATTGTAATTAAAATTGTAATGAAATAAAATATGAAAAAAAACAGATAGTATATCATGCCCCTTAGTGCTCAATGGGGTGCCAAAATCATACAAGACACCTGCTTTTTAAGTAATGAGGATATTTTTGGGCACCAAAATTCAATAATAAATTTATTTGTGATAAATTAGTTAAAACTGCATCAAAATTAGGAGTAAAATTGTTAATATGAACCCTCATTTTGGATCCCCCTTCCTTTAGCACCCGGGGGGAAACATGTCCCCTGCACACCTATTGCTATGCCTCTGCTCACTGGTATGCTAAAAGAGATTTGCATAAACTGCAAATGGTTCAAAATTCTCTGGCACTAGCCATAACAAAACCCAACTTTGTATCAACATATTAAACCATTATAGCATTCACAACATTGGCAGCATTAATTATATATTTCAGATTAAAATCTGTCTTATAGTTCACAAAACATTGCACTCAGTCTGATGCAGAGCTAAACTGAAAACTTATTTCTTTCAATTTGCAGCTTGACCTCTGGTCTCTTAGACTTATCGGACTTAGATCTGGCTTCTCCAATGGACGGACTCTGACTTTGACAACGATTTCACTTAAAGTAACCATCGATTGATGAATTGTGCATAATAATGGTGCTTTAGAAGTCACTACATTAGATTTTTAAATTTGAGAATGTCCACTCAGACTTCCTACTCTATGATCCATACTCTAAAGGGACATGGGTTTCTTAGATGGGAATCATCCTTCATCAAGTCGAATGCCCACTTTGTGTTCGGAGCTCAAGCACCGAGATCACTGGGTAGGATGACTCGATATTTTGTCTCAGTTATGTATATGTGCGAAGAATATTTTATGAAAACTTCATATACAATTATACATGGGTCTGTTGACCATAGGTAAAAATTTAGGTTAGGCAACTGGGATTGTCTTCTCGCTTACCGTCCCATTCCTCATTTCCTATGAGTAGTAGTTTACAGTGTTTAACGACTTCTTATGGTTACCACGGTCGTTAACGTCTACCTTCCCTCACCTTCATTAATAGGTTGTAAGTAAGTAGACTGTAGGTAAATTCATTTCCTAAGAATCATCCAACCTACAGCATACTGAATTCTCTCAAATAAAAGTGTGCACTTGACTCCATTTCATAACGAATGGCTGTATATATGTTCCCATCATCACTCAAACGATTCTGTCCGATCTACAATTTTTCTCTTCCAAATAGTTTATCTGCTAAAACTAAAAGACTTCTGAAACAATCAACAGTAGAACGAAAATGATCGGCGTCTTCATGTCTTTGGCGCGCAAGAACTGTACAAATCAAGTTTATCAGCAATTATAATAAGAACAATCGCAAATACGACTGTTTTCGATTAATATAATACCTTATACCAACATGTTTTGCACAATTTCCCTCTTTATTCCTACCCTGTACAAAATAAACACAACTTTGTAAAACATAGACTACATATAGCCTGATATAGGCCACGTGTTCCACGATTCTAATGTATCACACACAGTAAACCAAGGACCTTTTATCCTAGATTTCTTCAGAGTGAACATTAACAGCGCGCCATCGTGCGATAACTGTGTGACCCTGTTGATGATCCTCGGCATAATGTGAAATCATCTTTCCACTTCTTATTTCAGTCAGTTTGCTAAACTAAATTAAGATCATAAAGCGCACGACCAGTTGATCACTTACTTTGCATCGCAAAGGTCCTCGTCCAGTTGAGCGGACCTCGCGACCTTCTGCCGACGCTTCTTCAAGCAGCCGAAAGTAGACTTCGAACCGGAACGAGCGTCACCTTCATCCACTCCTTCAACCTTCTTTCGTCTTCGACCGAAACGACCTCGGCGCTCTCCCTACACAAATGCAACCACACAGATTAATTAACCTAATAGCCTATCTCTGCAGCTGTCATTAACCAAACGCATTAAATAGACACGCAGGTAAGTTCACTTTTAAGTAGTTCATTTGAATAAAGTCGACTTTATGAAGTTTCGAATAGAACTTTGCGTTGATCACTGACAAGGCGACGTTCGTTATTTGAAAGCGAGAAGGATGGAAGTTAGTTAATTCGATATTAATTAACCTAATAGCCTATCTCTGCAGCTGTCATTAACCAAACGCAATAGACACGCAGGTAAGTTCACTTTTAAATAGTTCATTTGAATAAAGTCGACTTTATGAAGTTTCGAATAGAACTTTGCGCTGATCACTTACAAGGCGACGTTCGTTATTTGAAAGCTAGAAGGATGGAAGTTGTTTAATTCGATCTAAAAATCTAGTTAACTGACGAGTAGGCCTATTTCAGCTCACCTTTTCCTCAGCACGACCAGGGTCCCGCGGCGAACGGGCCCCAACGCAGGCGAGAAGAGACCGAAGCATCACGACGAATTAATTTTATAAGAAATATCAGAATCTCAGTTTTCAAATTATGTCTAATCAAAGCGCAAAAACCAAGACGAGTGAGGATTTAGAACGCTAAAGACAATGGCCCCGCGATGACGTCTACAATAATATGACGTCATCAAGATGATTTCGTTAAAAATTTGCGATCAGCGCTCATTACATGCATATAGTAGGCCTATGTATACGGCTTATTCGAAATATATGAACATACTGCCTAAGTCTATTGCAGTGGCGTCTACCAAGTTGGGGGGTGGGGAGAGCGATCTCCCACGGTTGCCAGAAAAATAGGGGTTTAGCAAGCATGATGGCCAGAAGTGGGGGTTACCATGCATGATGCTGATGTACAAAATAAATTAATTTACATTTCTGAGTGACTTCTAAGTCGGCTAGAGTGGAGAGGGGTGTGTTCTACCATTCCGGGTGAGAGGGTAATTAGACGAAACTGGTCTAGAAGCAGCTTATAGGGGTATTGGCATTGCTGCTGCTGTTGTAATTGCTATTATTATTATTTTTTATTATTATTATTATTATTATTATTATTATTATTATTATTGTCAACCCAATCCTTCCGTTGACAATCCTTGTTACTAAATCCTTGTTCTCTTCGTACTTAACGCCTATTTAACGTTCACCTTTTGAACACTAATTCTACGTATAAGTATAACCTGAATTAATCAGCAACACAGTTTAATATCTTTTCGTTTAATAAGAAACAAACAGACAGAACTCAATTCGATTACAACTCAACTAGTCAGCCACACTACTACAGCGAACACCGAATTCAAACTTCTCTAGTCAGCATAATTCTTCGCGCCTCTTGACACACCTGTCTTCTGTGCGCATAAGCGAAATCTTATAATATACATATAGCGCGCCGCTGCCCAGATCGGCCGGCCGCGCGTGTCACTAAGACAGTACAATTAAACGTTATGCATTTATCATATATACATATACACGTGAAACTAAAGTAAGCGCACTAAATATATACGCTAATATCTCGCACTGTAAGACTGTACACGAAACTCAGTTCACATTACCTCCTTCCTTTTTCTGGAATTGAGCAAATTAAATTTAAAAAATTGCGAAATTACCAAAATACATGAAACATATATATATATATCTAAATAATTAATAAACAGTCTTACGATTACTTATAACCTTGACAAACAATCAGCAATAATATTCAATCTGCCCTTCTTGTACTTCACCTCAACATCAAAAGTTTGTAAGGCTAACGCCCAACGCACAAGTTTAGCAGACTTAGACATTGACTCAGTCAAATATGTAAGAGGATTGTGATCAGTAAAAATGAAAATTTTCGATCCAATTATAATTTCTTTTAACTTGTTTAAAGCCCAAACAATAGCATAGGCTTCCTTTTCCACAGTAGCCCATCTCTTCTGGGTATCAGTTAACTTCTGACTGATAAATGACACAGGGCGTTCTATTCCCTTGTCGTCCATCTGTGTTAAAACAGCACCGACTGCAAAGTCACTACTATCGCAGTACAAATTGAATGGTTTTCCCACTTCAAAAACATATAACACTACTTTGGATCGCACAGCCTCTTTAAGTAAATCAAATGCTTGCTGATGTTCAACAGTCCAATCAATCTTATCAGAAACACGTTTACTAGTTAAATCAGATAAAGGTTTCGCAATCTGTGCAAAGTCCTTAATAAACTGTCTGTAATAATTAAAAAATCCAAGCAGTTGCTTAACTTGCTTTTTAGTTTCTGGGATCTTCAAATTACTCAAACTTTCAATTCTGTCTGGATTCATCTTTATCTTACCAGACCCAACCACATGACCGATAAACCTTACCTCACTCTTACCAAATATGCATTTTTTCAAATTTAAAGTAACGTTATGCAATCTCATTTGCATCAAAAATGCATCTAGATGCTGCAAGTGAACTTTCCAACTGTCAGAATGCACAGCAATGTCATCAACATACGGTTCTGCAAAGTCACTTATAGGCTGTAAAACTAAATTTATCGCCTTAACAAAAGTTCGGCCTGAATTTATCATTCCAAAAGGAACACGAGTAAATTCATACAGTCCATTATGTGTTACAAAAGCTGTCTTCCATTGATCAGATTGTTTTACAGGACAAGTCCAATAAGCACTTCGACAGTCCAAAATAGAAATCACATTAGACTTTCCAACTTTGTTCAAAACGTCTCTGACAATCGGCATCGGATATTTACAATCCACAGTGAATGAGTTAATGTATCTGTAGTCACAGGCAAGTCTTAAAGATCCGTCTTTCTTTTTAACAATTACCAAAGGGCTTGCCATTCTGCTCGATGATGGTTTAATAATGTTTGTTTTTAACATTTCTTTGATCTGACGTTCCACTTCTGCTCGATAAATCAAAGGAATTCGATATGCTGCAAATTCCTTTCCATGAAATCCTGGTTTTAGTTCAATTTCATGTTCAACCAATGTACATAATCCGGGTTTTTCTGAAAATCTATCACAGTATTTGTTCAAGACTTTCAACAACTGTTCTTGCTGAGTTACTGTCAAATGGCTAATTTGTTCAGGATCGAGGTTAAGTGAATTCTTGTCATCTTGAATCTCATTCCTCATTGGTAATTCAACCACTGAACCAAAATCTTCATCTTCTTCAACAATTAGACCACAACTTAATGCTCGAGTAACATATTTTCTGATCTTGTTGGCGTGAATTATTCTTCGACCATTTTCACCCATATCGACTAAATAAGAGTACTTTGATCTTCGATGTATGATCGTACATGGACCATGCCATCGAGAAATAAGTTTGTTCGTTGACGTTGGATACAAAACTATGACTTTCTCACCAGCTTCAAATTCTTTGTGCTTTGCTCTCTTGTTATACTGATTCGTGTATTGTAATTGCTTTTCTCGAGAGTAAGATTCTGCAAACAATAATGCTTTCTCCATATTTTCTTTGAGTTCTTTCAAATACTTTTCTGGTTTAACTCCAACATGAGGGGGTAAGTTTATTTCTCTAGTCCAACTCTCTTTTAATATTGCCAATGGTCCTCTCGGAATTTTCCCATAGACAAGCATATATGGTGATACTCCAGTAGTTGCATTCGGCACTTCTCGTAATGCCCACACTGTGAAAGGAATTATCTTGTGCCATTTCCTCGGGTTGTCTATTATCACATGATGGATCATCTTTTTAAATGTCTGATTCCATCTTTCTACTAATCCAGCAGCTTCTGGGTGTCCTGGTGTGTCGAATCTTGGACTACAGCCCATTAAATCGAGAAATTCTCTTGTCAGACTGGCTGTGAAGTTCGTTCCTTGGTCACTTGTAATCACGGACGGCACACCAACGTTCATGAATAGTTCCATCAACGCTTCACACACAGCCTTCGCTGTCAGCGATTTCAATAAAAAGATTGTAGGCCATCTGGTGCACGAGTCCACAATGCATAAACAATACTTGTGACCTGCAGCAGATACTGGATCGATCGGGCCAACGAGGTCCATCGTCATTCTCCTGAAGGCGACCTCTTCTCTTGAGACTGGAGTGATGGGCACTCTATCCATCACCAAACTCCTTGCCTTTAGTTGACATTTCTCACAAGACTTACAAAATTTCACAATGTCTCTTCTCATCTTTGGCCATACAAAAGATAATTTTATTCGTTCTCTTGTTTTCTCTTCTCCTAGATGTCCTCCAAATACCGATTCATGCGCCAATTCCATCACTTTAATTCGTCTCTCTTTTGGTAACACTAGTTGATATATCGTCTGGTCTAATATCTGATATTTCTTATGCAATAAACCGTTGATCACACAGAATTCAGATTCTTTCTCTTGTGCTAACTTCCACCACGGCTTCAACGATTCATCCTTTCTCTGTTGCTCTTCGAACTTCTTCGAATCGGCAATCTGCACCTTTTGTTCTTCATCCATCTCTTCATCTCTATACAAGTCTCCTATCCCCACATCACATTCATTGTCTTCTTCCGTTTCATTTAATGTGCCATTCTCGCATGCAGCCATCTCTTGCTCGTTCATCTCTGATGTTACACCATCTCGCGATAAGCTTCGTTGCTTATTACTTTCGTTTTCCTCATCACTTGAACTTTCAGTTTCACTCTTCTCATCAACATCTACCATTTCCTGTTTCCGACTCTGCGCTCTCGTCATTACATTTGCTTGTACACTCACATCTCCTTGTATCGTTTTGATCTTCATCTGTGGTACGGCTTTTAATTCGGCAATTATCTCTGGATGCAACAAGAATCTTTCTGTACTGCCCATCTTTGCAATACTAGCACACATCAAGGTGACATAAGGTGTAAGTGAACACTGAATTTTACGCGGAAATCCCTCTTCTTCCACGTCACTACCACACAGTTTAACATCCACTTTCACTAACTTCGCAGGAATGGCATCTCCTGCCACACATTGCAAATTCACTTTTCCAATTTGTTCCACCTTCATGCCTTCCAGTAATTCTTCACTAATCACCGGAATCTCTGCACCCGAGTCGCTCAGTGCTTTGACTTTCACTGGCTCTTTACCGTCTACTGCACGAATTTCAACCTCGACATATTGCAAGAACGATTTCTTCAATATTCGATTGTCATCTTTTCCTATGACTTCTCTCTGAACTTCAGCATCCAATAGAATTTCTTTTTGAATACCACATTTCATTACTGACTTCACTTCAGTCTCTTGGTTTTCTTGACCCGTGGTTTGATTATCTGTATCACTAACCACTTGAATCAAATTCACCCTTGTGTGTTCTTGATTTCTGCTAGAACTAGCTGCTGCCACTGGAACTTGACAAAATTTAACCAAATGTTTGTCTGAACCACAGTTGTGACAACGCTTCACCACCATACCTCGTTGTTCATTGCCTTCATATCTCTTATACTGCGTAAACGATGTGTTGCCTTCCCTCTTGGCAAACGGCGCTGACGATTTGTTAAATCCCTGACGACCAAACGCTACTTCTCTGGTCTCATTGGGTACAGGGACACTAGCCTTGACTTCTTTACCTTTAAACTGATTCCCTGTTCCTGGATTACTTTTCCACTTTCCACTCTGGCTTTGGTTTACGGAACGTTGAGAAGGATAACTGTTTATATTTGGAAATGCAAACCCAATTCGATTGTTTACATGAATGTCTGCTAGGTCTGCCACTGCACTAGCTTGGAGACAGTCAGTTCCTTCCTTCGACAATACAAACTGTAGTGGACCTGGCGGTAAACATTCTTTTAGCTTATCCGCTACCAGCAAATCAAAGAGCGTATCATACTCTTTGTTCACGTTTCGACTTCTCACGTAATAGTTTAACAAGTTCTTCAGTCTTGCCGTAAACATCGTATAAGTCTCTTCTGTTGTCTTCTTAGCATCCACAAATCTGGCTCTGTATTCTCTCGAAGTCAACTTAAATTCTTTTAATAAGTGCTGCTTGACTCTATCATAATTGTCTAGATCATCGTATGACAATCTATTCAGAACGGTTCGAGCTTTCGGCGTCATCAATGGTAGTAATAATTTAACCCAAAACGGCTTTTCCACAGCAAAACTACGAAATGCGTTCTCGACTGTTTCAAAATATAATGGCACCTCCATCATATCAGTTGGCATTTGAGGCAATACATGCTTCATTGCATCACCTATTTTCTTAATTTTTGACACCAAAGTTTCACTTTCTTGCTGTTTCCTTCTTTCTGCTTCCCGTTCTTCTTTCATTTGCGTTTCTTTCAATGTCAATTTTGATTTCTCCAGTTTCAGACGTTCTTGTCTTTCTGCCTCTGCCTTTTCCAAACTTTCTTTCTGAAATTTGAGTTCTTCTTGTCTTATCTGTTCTGCGCGTTCTAACTCTAACGTTCGCGCTTTTTCTTTTTCTTCCTCACGCATTCTCTTTGCTTCAATCTGTTGCTGACGAACCTCTTCATCACTTTTTCTAGCTTTTTCAAATTCAATCATCTGCTCCAATCTTCTTCTTTCAGCATCTTCTCTATCTCGTTTCAACTGTTCTAATTGAATCTCAAACTGATGCTTTTGCAATTCCAGTTCTGCCTTACGCACTTGTTCTGCTTTATCTTCTCTCTCTCTTTGCAGACGCAATTCCTCTTGCCTTGCAAATTCCGCTTTCTCTTCTTTCTCTCTCTGAAGACGTAATTCTTCCTGTCTTAGCTCTTTCTCTTCTTGTCTTCGTCTATCCTCTTTTTCTTTCTCTTCTTCTCTCCGTTTCTCCTCTCTATCTTTCTCTTCTTGTCTACGTTTCTCCTCTCTATCTTTCTCTTCTTGTCTACGTTTCTCCTCTCTATCTTTCTCTTCCTGCCTAGTCATCATCATCCACTGCATCAACATCTCCATAGACATAGGCGCAGGAGGTTTTCCAATAGCCTTTTCTACGGCACCGCCAACGGCACCTTCTTCTTCGACTTCTTCTTTCACCCACACTTCGGCGAGTTCCTGTATCATGTCACCACGTGACATACCTTCTAATTGTTCTTCTTTAAAACCGGCTTTCAACAAACGCTGTTTTAGCCTTTCCGTAGACATCTTCTTAATATCTGCTTGTCTTTCAGCACTTAATTTCTCCATCTTACTTGTTTACTTCGGTGATTTCTCTTTTCAAAGAAGTCACGGTTTTTCTTAGTGTGTGAATCGATAAACAAACGGGATTTCTTTTATATTTGTTCGTGGAAAACAACGAAATTTTTTATACCGTTTCTCGTGTTCCACCGTCGTTGATATCGTAAACTCGTCACACAGCAACAACGCGTAGATTCTTCTAACACCGTCGTAGATTCTTCTAACACCGTTGTAAATTCTTCAATCACCTTCGTAGATTCTTCTATCCGCCGAAGGAGGTGATAACGTGAATTTTTATCCACTGTGAGTTTATATCCACCGTGAGTATTTATTCCACCGTGAGTATTTATCCACCGTGCGTTCTTATCCACCGTGAGTATTTATCCACACCGACGCTGTTCCACCGTGAGTTTTTATCCACCGTGAGTTCTTATCCACACCGTCACTGCCACCAATAATGTCAACCCAATCCTTCCGTTGACAATCCTTGTTACTAAATCCTTGTTCTCTTCGTACTTAACGCCTATTTAACGTTCACCTTTTGAACACTAATTCTACGTATAAGTATAACCTGAATTAATCAGCAACACAGTTTAATATCTTTTCGTTTAATAAGAAACAAACAGACAGAACTCAATTCGATTACAACTCAACTAGTCAGCCACACTACTACAGCGAACACCGAATTCAAACTTCTCTAGTCAGCATAATTCTTCGCGCCTCTTGACACACCTGTCTTCTGTGCGCATAAGCGAAATCTTATAATATACATATAGCGCGCCGCTGCCCAGATCGGCCGGCCGCGCGTGTCACTAAGACAGTACAATTAAACGTTATGCATTTATCATATATACATATACACGTGAAACTAAAGTAAGCGCACTAAATATATACGCTAATATCTCGCACTGTAAGACTGTACACGAAACTCAGTTCACAATTATTATTATTATTATTATTATTATTATTATTGTTATTTTTTTTTGCCCCAAGGTACATATGATCCCTCGGGGACTTAGATATTAGACTATTTTTTTTTCCGGAAAATCAGGCCTCGTCCTCCGCAATATCGTTGAAAGTGCCGCGAAAAGCGATGCCATTATAGCGCTGAATACAGATGGAAAGGCGCTGGAAGAGGAACGTATACCCTCTCGCGGCTCCCCATAGATGGCCGAGAGTCGCCGACCAACCTCTCGAAGGAAACTGATCCCGGCAGCGTTTATTGGCCCCAGTGTCTCGATGGCAATGGGCAGGAACAGGTGGGACGGGGGCAGCCCTGAATATTTCTCAGATTTGCGAATGGCAGCCTGCTCCGCCGCGGCTCCTCCAGCATTGGCTGTGTGAGTGATGTAAGATGCGGCGCAGGTGTGAATCACCGTGGCGTCCCAGGCCAGGTATTTACCCGACGCCCACGGGATCATTGTGGCCCCATCGGGTCTCTTGCCATATGTACGGAACAAGCCTGACGGCTCCTTCGTACTCGGGACATCAGCATACCCCTAAGCCGCCGCCGTTAGCTGCCGAGCCGAAAAAAATTCTGCAAGCCGATAAACCGCCTGAAATTTTGCGGCTTAGCCGAAAAACCGCCGAGAGTTATTTCACGGCTAGCCGCCGGAAAAAGTTCGGCTAGTAACATGCACACAGCTGTATTATAAAGTTTCCACGCTTGCTTGCTAGTTTTTACTTATTGCACAATGAGCGGTGAGTGATGACGTCTGTTACACGGCCGTCTAATCGTTCACTGGAAACATGAAATGCCGTTTTCAATTATTTCTTAACATAATTATTTGAATTTATTTCTCAGATTTTTCACACTAAGAGAATGTTGCCCACCTGTCAATTTAAAAGTAGGCCCTAATGTCAAATGTAATAGGCCTACTGTGTTCAGCTAATTAGTAATGCACTAATAGCCGAAAGAGGTAGTTTACGCATTTTTACGGCTAGCCGAAAAAGGTAGTTTACGCGCTTTTACGGCTAGCCGAAAAACCAGCCGTAAATTTGCTCAAGCCAGCCGTTAACCAGAAAAATTACGGCTTAGGGGTATAGACATCAGCCTTTCGAAGGGCTCGCCAGACTATGTCATTGATGTCGTGATGGCGAAGAGCTCGCCCGAACGCCAATCGACAGGCGAGGCCGTGTTGGCCGTCCTGGCCCACAAAGTCGCCGCAGCCACAACGGTGGAGGCCACAAAGATCGAGACCTAGCCGGAGGCCGACTGCGACCCGTACAGCCTCGTTACTCAAGCACAGGCCGCATGATGGAATCGGTAGAACGGGTCCCCGGAATGTGGAAATCCCACCGCCAGCAATCGCGCCCTGTCCATCGGTGTGTCTGCACCCGCCCATTGTTATTATTATTATTATTATTATTATTATTATTATTATTATTATTATTATTATTATTATTATTATTATTATTATTATTATTATAATAATAATAATAACAACAATAATATTATTATTACAATTATTATTATTATTATTATTATTATTATTATTATTATTATTATTATTATTATTATTATTATTATTATTGCTAGTGTTATTATTATTGCTATTGTTATTAGGCTCTATTATATTCTTTTATATTCTTTATTATTTCAAACTGACAGACGCAGTAAGATTACACTGAAACATGAAAGTACAATCAAGATCTTAATTAAACACACAGTTTGGCAGCCATTCAAGGTGCCGCCCTAGAGGGGGGTTACGGGAATCGATCCGTTAACCTAATGCTCTCCTGGCCATGAGTTTTACCATTACTCTACCCCCTATTATTTTTATTGTTAGTAATATTGTTGTTGTTGTTGTTGTTATTATCATTAGTATTATTATTATTATTATTATTATTATTATTATTATTATTATTATTATTATTATTATTATTATTATTTTTCACCGATGTACATATGATCCCTCGGGAGTTCAACAATTAGGATGGCATTGTTCTGAGATGGCTATGGTCTTCGAAAATGGTTTTATCAGTGCAAAAGGTGCTAACAAAAGCAACAGCATTGAAGCCTTGCTATAGATAAGCGCTGATAAAGAAAGGTAGTCTCTCTGTTGTCTCCTGATATTTGGGCCTTATTATTATTATTTTTTTTTCGCCCGAGGTATATAAGATCCCTCAGGCTCTAAGATATTAACAGTGATTGAAAATTTAAGCTTGGAGTACGTGGTCCTCATCCCCGGAGTGTAAAGTGAATGTGCCTCTAAAAGCTACTGCGTTGAAACGCTGGGTGCAAATTGAGATGCGTTGAAACAGGTAAGCTGTTTCTCTTGTTTCGCCGGAAACGACGGTCCAGCGGCGCCCCAGCTCCGTCAGAAATTCGCATCCCGCATGGTTGATGGGGCCTAGTGTTTCTATAGCCACCGGTATGAACTCGTGTGTGATGGGAAGAGAGGCATATTTGAGGCACTTTCGGTCTGCTGCGTGTTCAGCCGCACCGCCGGGCATCGATGATGTCAGATGGGTGTAGGAGGATGCACAGGTGTGTATGGTGGTGACGTCCCAGGCGATGTATCTTCCTCGGGCCCAGGGAATCAGCGTCGCCCCGTCCGGTCTTTTACCATCTGTCCTACTGAGGCCAGGAGGCTCCTTAGAGCTGGGGATGCCTGCCCCCACAAGAGCTCTCCAGACAAGGTCGTTGATCGAAAAGTGACGTGCCGCCCTTCCCGAAGACCGCCTACAGACCAGTCCATGATGTCCTCTGGCGTCGGTCATCTCACCGCACTGGCATAGATGTGGAGCGCATAGTTCCAAACCGAGGCGTAGCCCCGTGGCCACCCGTACGGCCTCGTCACTAAGCCCCAGTCCGCAAGCTGTCACCGGGATCGTCAGAAGCCAGTCGCCCGCCTGAGGAGATGTAACCGCTCCAAGCCTGGCCCTCCCAACCGGGTCACCGCAGGCGGCCCAGACGGCGGCTCTGTCGGCATCTATCAAAGGTCTATCCCACGATTTTTGCTTGTTCAGGAGCGGCTCCATGCCTGTTGGCAAAGAATCTCTCCGAGCCTCCATAAGCTCATCGAGGTGGGCGTCCCGTCTTTCTTCTGACCCAAAGATGGCGCTAACGAGTGATCCGGTCGATGCAGCTGAAGCCAAATAGGCGGAAGATGCCAGCATCGCGACACGTCTCACCCCGAGCCCGCCATCTCTGATCGGGAGGGAGGCCTGTAACCATTGAATGTCATTGAGTTTGATGTTCAGAATGTTTTCTAGTCCGCTGCGCAGCTGGTCATCGATCTTCGCCAAAAGTGGGTGGCCAAAGCAAGGGGCGGTTCTCAACAGGTATGTCTGCCTCGTCGCGCCAAAACACGCCCGCAGCAAGATCAGTGCCGCCTGGGTCCGCAGACATGCCAGGTCCACCAGCGCGCGCTCCAGTGCGCCACATTGGTCGAGGAGGATTTCATCAAGTGCCTCTCCCCTGAACAGAGGGGCCCCCAGTAGAACGAGAGACCCAATGGGCACCCGTCGGAAGCCTTCGAACTCTGCCTCCTTCGGCTCACTCGTTGCATAGATCTCTCATTTCTGTCTGTTCAAGCCAATCCCCATCGAATCCGCCAAGTCCGCAACTAGGGTCAGGTCACGTCGGACCTCCTCCCTCCTCCCACCAAGCGAGATGTCATCCAGATAGCCGAGTCTGAAGTCGGAGCGCATCGAGCGAAGCGCCGACTGCAATGGCAGACAGAAAAGCAGGGGCCCAAGCGGGTCCACCTGTGGCCCCAACCGCGAGCGCACCATGAAAGAGCCAAACTGAAGCCGAGACTCTGCCGCATACGCCTGATGGATGAAAGTGTAGAGCTCCGGGATGGTGTCATGAACGGCCTGGAGCATTATGTTTCTGCGCATGGTGTTAAACGCGTTGGCGAAATCCAGTTTCACAAAGATCTCGTCATCTGACATGTCAGTCACAAAGCTTCTGGCGGCGTGCACAGCAGCCTCGCAACCACCCGGTGATGCCACTCCAACCTGCAACGGTGCGAAGAAGCAGTTCAGTTTACCCACGGCGAATCTGTTGGCGCATTTAGCTGCCAGTCTCCTCCAAACATACCCTATCGTTATTGGTCTCAGACCACCTGACTTCTTGGATAGGGCTATGAGAGTGCCACCAAAAACTAGCTCTCGCATCGCCGGAGGGCATTCTCTCCTCAGCAGCACGTTGGTGAAACCCGTGAGGGCTCGTAGGAAGGAGTCCGAAGATTCTTGATTGTTCAGCAAGTCGAGCAGGTGTTGGGGTCTGAGCCCATCTGCCCCCCCCCCCCGCGGATCCAGCCGGGAAAGACCGCACCGCGTCAGCCACCTCCTTCTGCGAGACCTGAAAAGGCGCTGTCCGTGTTGCATCCGGCAAGTTTGCCAGGTTAGACACCCATTTGTCAGGCGGATGTTTCTGCAAAGGTGGCGTAGGTAGCCTTGACAGGGTAGTCCTGGCTACATAGGATGCGGGAGGCTGCTCTGATGTTTCCCTCCTCCAATTTGGCGTTGACTGCCGCCAGGAAAAGGTCTCTGGTACTGGCGCGTCCCCTCTCGTATTCAGTCTCCTGTCCCTCTACGTCCTCAGTCCTCAGGAAATCGCGGTTTTTGATGCGCATCTTCACCGTGTTGGCCATGTTGCGTCTGCGACCCGCACGCCGAGGCTGCACCAGGATGTTTGAAGCAAAATGCAAAAGTCGGCCCCAAGCTTCGGATCGATGAGGGTTGTCAATGATCATCTGCAGGATGTCGACCAGTGTGCTCGAGCATACGAATCTGGCTCCCCTCGGGATATGCTTCATCACTTTGCTGCCTCTCAAACGCGGGTCCGCGGCCAACCCAGTGACGTCAGAGCCTTCCTCAGCAACGAATACCTCCGCCATCACCTCCGTCCCGGGCGCGAGAGGCGGGTCCGGAGCCAACGGGGCTGGTCCCCCTCGACCCTCCAACTCGACATCCTCGCCCGACCGTAGGGTGCTATCCAACTCCGTAGCCTGCTCCTGCGAAGCCGACGCACAGGCCGAGGCCAGAGGAGGCAGTCGCGAGCCAGGGCAGGGATTGTTATTATTATTATTATTATTATTTTTATTTTTTTTACCCGAGGTAGCATTAATCCCTCAGGCTGTCAAAACTATGTCCGGAGAAAGATAGATGGTTTTCTGGAACGGCTTATCCCTCAGCAAGTTATTATTATTATTATTGTGAACTGAGTTTTGTGTACAGTTTTGCAGTGCGAGATATTTAGCGTATATATTTAGTGCGCTTACTTTAGTTTCACGTGTATATGTATATATGATAGATGTATAACGTATAGTCTTAGTGACACGCGCGGCCGGCCAATCTCGGCAGCGGCGCGCTATATGTATATTATTAGAGTTCGCTTATGCGCACAGAAGACAGGTGTGTCAAGAGGCGCGAAGAATTATGCTGACTAGAGAAGTTTGAATTCGAGTGTGTTCGCTGTAGTAGTGTGGCTGACTAGTTGAGTTGTAATCGAATTGAGTTCTGTCTGTTTGTTTCTTATTAAACGAAAAGATATTAAACTGTGTTGCTGATTAATTCAGGTTATACTTATACGTAGAATTAGTGTTCAAAAGGTGAACGTTAAATAGGCGTTAAGTACGAAGAGAACAAGGATTTAAGTAACAAGGATTGTCAACGGAAGGATTGGGTTGACATTATTGGTGGCAGTGACGGTGTGGATAAGAACTCACGGTGGATAATACTCACGGTGGATATAAACTCACGGTGGATTAAAATTCACGTTATCACCTCTTTCGGTGGATAGAAGAATCTACGACGGTGATAAAAGAATTTACAACGGTGTTAGAGGAATTTACAACGGTGTTAGAAAAATCTACACGTGGTTGTCGTGTGACGGGTCTACGATATCAACGACGGTGGAACACGAGAAACGGTATAAAAATTTCGTTGTTTTCCACGAACAAATATAAAAGAAATCCCGTTTGTTTATCGATTCACACAACAAGAAAAACCGTGACTTCTTTGAAAAGAGAAATCACCAAAGTAAACAAGTAAGATGGAGAAACTAAGTGCTGAAAGACAAGCAGATATTAAGAAGATGTCTACGGAAAGGCTGAAACAGCGTTTGTTGAAAGCCGGTTTTAAAGAAGAACAATTAGAAGGTATGTCACGTGGTGACATGATACAGGAACTCGCTGAAGTGTGGGTGAAAGAAGAAGTCGAAGAAGAAGGTGCCGTTGGCGGTGCCGTAGAAAAGGCTATTGAAAAACCTCCTGCGCCTATGTCTATGGAGATGTTGATGCAGTGGATGATGATGAAAGAAGATAGGGAGGAGAAACGGAGACAAGAAGAGAAAGAAAAAGAGGAGAGACGAAGACAAGAAGAGAAAGAAAGAGAGGATAAACGTAGACAGGAAGAGAAAGAGCTGAGACAAGAGGCAGAACGTGTAAGACAAGACGAATTGCGCTTGCAGAGAGAGAAAGAAGAGAAAGCAGAGCGTCTGCAGAGAGAGAAAGAAGAGAAAGCAGAACGTCTGCAAAGAGAGAGAGAAGATAAAGCAGAACAAGTGCGTAAGGCAGAACTTGAATTGCAAAAGAATCAGTTTGAGATTCAGTTAGAACAGTTGAAAAGAGATAGGGAAGATGCTGAAAGAAGAAGATTGGAGCAGATGATTGAAGTTGAAAAAGCTAGAAAAAGTGATGAAGAGGTACGTCAGCAACAGATTGAAGCAAAGAGAATGCGTGAAGAAGAAAAAGAAAAAGCGCGAACGTTAGAGTTAGAACGCGCAGAACAGATAAGACAAGAAGAACTCAAATTTCAGAAAGAAAGTTTGGAAAAGGCAGAGGCAGAAAGACAAGAACGTCTGAAACTGGAGAAATCAAAATTGACATTGAAAGAAACGCAAATGAAAGAAGAACGGGAAGCAGAAAGAAGGAAACAGCAAGAAAGTGAAACTTTGGTGTCAAAAATTAAGAAAATAGGTGATGCAATGAAGCATGTATTGCCTCAAATGCCAACTGATATGATGGAGGTGCCATTATATTTTGAAACAGTCGAGAACGCATTTCGTAGCTTTGCTGTGGAGAAGCCGTTTTGGGTTAAATTATTACTACCATTGATGACGCCGAAAGCTCGAACTGTTCTGAATAGATTGTCATTCGATGATCTAGACAATTACGATAAAGTCAAGCAGCACTTATTAAAAGAATTTAAATTGACCTCGAGAGAATACAGAGCCAGATTTGTGGATGCTAAGAAGACGACAGAAGAGACTTATACGATGTTTACGGCAAGACTGAAGAACTTGCTAAACTATTACGTGAGAAGTCGAAATGTGAACAGAGAGTATGATACGCTCTTTGATTTGCTGGTAGCGGATAAGCTAAAAGAATGTTTACCGCCAGGTCCACTACAGTTTGTATTGTCGAAGGAAGGAACTGACTGTCTCCAAGCTAGTGCAGTGGCAGACCTAGCAGACATTCATGTAAACAATCGAATTGGGTTTGCATTTCCAAATATAAACAGTTATCCTTCTCAACGTTCCGTAAACCAAAGCCAGAGTGGAAAGTGGAAAAGTAATCCAGGAACAGGGAATCAGTTCAAAGGTAAAGAAGTCAAGGCTAATGTCCCTGTACCCAATGAGACCAGAGAAGTGACGTTTGGTCGTCAGGGATTTAACAAATCGTCAGCGCCGTTTGCCAAGAGGGAAGGCAACACATCGTTTACGCAGTATAAGAGATATGAAGGAAATGAACAACGAGGTATTTCACAACCATACCATACAGTTGTGAAGCGTTGTCACAACTGTGGTTCAGACAAACATTTGGTTAAATTTTGTCCAGTTCCAGTGGCAGCAGCTAGTTCTAGCAGAAATCAAGAACACACAAGGGTGAATTTGATTCAAGTGGTTAGTGATACAGATAATCAAACCGCAAGTCAAGAAAACCAAGAGACTGAAGTAAAGTCAGTAATGAAATGTGGTATTCAAAAAGAAATTCTATTGGATGCTGAAATTCAGAGAGAAGTCATAGGAAAAGATGACAGTCGAATATTGAAGAAATCGTTTTTGCAATATGTCGAGGTTGAAATTCGTGCAGTAGACGGTAAAGAGCCAGTGAAAGTCAAAGCACTGAGTGACTCGGGTGCAGAAATTCCGGTGATTAGTGAAGAATTACTGGAAGGCATGAAGGTGGAACAAATTGGAAAAGTGAATTTGCAATGTGTGGCAGGAGATGCCATTCCTGCGAAGTTAGTGAAAGTCGATGTTAGACTGTGTGGTACTGACGTGGAAGAAGAGGGATTTCCGCGTAAAATCCAATGTTCACTTACACCTTATGTCACCTTGATGTGTGCTAGTATTGCAAAGATGGGCAGTACAGAAAGATTCTTGTTGCATCCAGAGATAATTGCCGAATTAAAAGCCGTACCACAGATGAAGGTCAAAACGATACAAGGAGATGTGAGTGTACGAGCAAATGTAATGACGAGAGCGCAGAGTCGGAAACAGGAAATGGTAGATGTTGATGAAAAGAGTGAAACTGAAAGTTCAAGTGATGAGGAAAACGAAAGTAATGAGCAACGAAGCTTATCGCGAGATGGTGTAACATCAGAGATGAATGAGCAAGAGATGGCTGCATGTGAGAATGGCACATTAAATGAAACTGAAGAAGACAATGAATGTGATGTGGGGATAGGAGACTTGTATAGAGATGAAGAGATGGATGAAGAACAAAAGGTGCAGATTGCCGATTCGAAGAAGTTCGAAGAGCAACAGAGAAAGGATGAATCGTTGAAGCCGTGGTGGAAGTTAGCACAAGAGAAAGAATCTGAATTCTGTGTGATCAACGGTTTATTGCATAAGAAATATCAGATATTAGACCAGACGATATATCAACTAGTGTTACCAAAAGAGAGACGAATTAAAGTGATGGAATTGGCGCATGAATCGGTATTTGGAGGACATCTAGGAGAAGAGAAAACAAGAGAACGAATAAAATTATCTTTTGTATGGCCAAAGATGAGAAGAGACATTGTGAAATTTTGTAAGTCTTGCGAGAAGTGTCAACTAAAGGCAAGGAGTCTGGTGATGGATAGAGTGCCTATCACTCCGGTCTCAAGAGAAGAGGTCGCCTTCAAGAGAATGACGATGGACCTCGTTGGCCCGATCGATCCAGTATCTGCTGCAGGTCACAAGTATTGTTTATGCATTGTGGACTCGTGCACCAGATGGCCTACAATCTTCTTATTGAAATCGCTGACAGCGAAGGCTGTGTGTGAAGCGTTGACGGAACTGTTCATGAACGTTGGTGTGCCGTCCGTGATTACAAGTGACCAAGGAACGAACTTCACAGCCAGTTTGACAAGAGAATTTCTCAATTTAATGGGCTGTAGTCCACGATTCGACACACCAGGACACCCAGAGGCTGCTGGATTAGTAGAAAGATGGAATCAGACATTTAAAAAGATGATCCATCATGTGATAATAGACAACCCGAGGAAATGGCATAAGATAATTCCTTTCACAGTGTGGGCATTACGAGAAGTGCCGAATGCAACTACTGGAGTATCACCATATATGCTTGTCTATGGGAAAATTCCGAGAGGACCATTGGCAATATTAAAAGAGAGTTGGACTAGAGAAATAAACTTACCACCTCATGTTGGAGTTAACCCAGAAAAGTATTTAAAAGAACTCAAAGAAAATATGGAGAAAGCATTATTGTTTGCAGAATCCTACTCTCGAGAAAAGCAATTTCAATACACGAATCAGTATAACAAGAGAGCAAAGCACAAAGAATTTGAAGCTGGTGAGAAAGTCATAGTTTTGTATCCAACGTCAACGAACAAACTTATTTCTCGATGGCATGGTCCATGTACGATCATACATCGAAGATCAAAGTACTCTTATTTAGTCGATATGGGTGAAAATGGTCGAAAAATAATTCACGCCAACAAGATCAGAAAATATGTAACTCGAGCATTAAGTTGTGGTTTAATCGTTGAAGAAGATGAAGATTTTGGTTCAGTGGTGGAATTACCAATGAGGAATGAGGTTCAAGATGACAAGAATTCACTTAACCTCGATCCTGAACAAATTAGCCATTTGACAGTAACTCAGCAAGAACAGTTGTTGAAAGTTTTGAACAAATACTGTGACAGATTTTCAGAAAAACCCGGATTATGTACATTGGTTGAACATGAAATTGAACTAAAACCAGGATTTCATGGAAAGGAATTTGCAGCATATCGAATTCCTTTGATTTATCGAGCAGAAGTGGAACGTCAGATCAAAGAAATGTTAAAAACAAACATTATTAAACCATCATCGAGCAGAATGGCAAGCCCTTTGGTTATTGTTAAAAAGAAAGACGGATCTTTAAGACTTGCCTGTGACTACAGATACATTAACTCATTCACAGTGGATTGTAAATATCCGATGCCGATTGTCAGAGACGTTTTGAACAAAGTTGGAAAGTCTAATGTGATTTCTATTTTGGACTGTCGAAGTGCTTATTGGACTTGTCCTGTAAAACAATCTGATCAATGGAAGACAGCTTTTGTTACACATAATGGACTGTATGAATTTACTCGTGTTCCTTTTGGAATGATAAATTCAGGCCGAACTTTTGTTAAGGCGATAAATTTAGTTTTACAGCCTATAAGTGACTTTGCAGAACCGTATGTTGATGACATTGCTGTGCATTCTGACAGTTGGAAAGTTCACTTGCAGCATCTAGATGCATTTTTGATGCAAATGAGATTGCATAACGTTACTTTGAATTTGAAAAAATGCATATTTGGTAAGAGTGAAGTAAGGTTTATCGGTCATGTGGTTGGGTCTGGTAAGATAAAGATGAATCCAGACAGAATTGAAAGTTTGACTAATTTGAAGATCCCAGAAACTAAGAAGCAAGTTAAGCAACTGCTTGGATTTTTTAATTATTACAGACAGTTTATTAAGGACTTTGCACAGATTGCGAAACCTTTATCTGATTTAACTAGTAAACGTGTTTCTGATAAGATTGATTGGACTGTTGAACATCAGCAAGCATTTGATTTACTTAAAGAGGCTGTGCGATCCAAAGTAGTGTTATATGTTTTTGAAGTGGGAAAACCATTCAATTTGTACTGCGATAGTAGTGACTTTGCAGTCGGTGCTGTTTTAACACAGATGGACGACAAGGGAATAGAACGCCCTGTGTCATTTATCAGTCAGAAGTTAACTGATACCCAGAAGAGATGGGCTACTGTGGAAAAGGAAGCCTATGCTATTGTTTGGGCTCTAAACAAGTTAAAAGAAATTATAATTGGATCAAAAATTTTCATTTTTACTGATCACAATCCTCTTACATACTTGACTGAGTCAATGTCTAAGTCTGCTAAACTTGTGCGTTGGGCGTTAGCCTTACAAACTTTTGATGTTGAGGTGAAGTACAAGAAGGGCAGATTGAATATTATTGCTGATTGTCTGTCAAGGTTATAAGTAATCGTAAGACTGTTCATTAATTAGTTAGATATATACATATATGTTTCATGTATTTTGGTAATTTCGCAAATTTTGAAATTTAATTTGCTCAATTCCAGAAAAAGGAAGGAGGTAATGTGAACTGAGTTTTGTGTACAGTTTTGCAGTGCGAGATATTTAGCGTATATATTTAGTGCGCTTACTTTAGTTTCACGTGTATATGTATATATGATAGATGTATAACGTATAGTCTTAGTGACACGCGCGGCCGGCCAATCTCGGCAGCGGCGCGCTATATGTATATTATTAGAGTTCGCTTATGCGCACAGAAGACAGGTGTGTCAAGAGGCGCGAAGA
>OY744605.1:27917470-27927470 GCA_963556255.1 Allolobophora icterica | reverse complement strand
GTCGGTGCTGTTTTAACACAGATGGACGACAAGGGAATAGAACGCCCTGTGTCATTTATCAGTCAGAAATTAACTGATACCCAGAAGAGATGGGCTACTGTGGAAAAGGAAGCCTATGCTATTGTTTGGGCTCTAAACAAGTTAAAAGAAATTATAATTGGATCAAAAATTTTCATTTTTACTGATCACAATCCTCTTACATATTTGACTGAGTCAATGTCTAAGTCTGCTAAACTTGTGCGTTGGGCGTTAGCCTTACAAACTTTTGATGTTGAGGTGAAGTACAAGAAGGGCAGATTGAATGTTATTGCTGATTGTTTGTCAAGGTTATAAGTAATCGTAAGACTGTTTTTTAATTAGTTAGATATATATATGTTTCATGTATTTTGGTAATTTCGCAAATTTTGAAATTTAATTTGCTCAATTCCAGAAAAAGGAAGGAGGTAATGTGAACTGAGTTTTGTGTACAGTCTTGCAGTGCGAGATATTAGCGTATATATTTAGTGCGCTTATTTTAGTTTCACGTGTATATGTATATATGATAGATGCATCACGTTTAGTCGTACTGTCTTAGTGACACGCGCGGCCGGCCGATCTGGGCAGCGGCGCGCTATATGTATATTATTAGAGTTCGCTTAGGCGCACAGAAGACAGGTGTGTCAAGAGGCGCGAAGAATTATGCTGACTAGAGAAGTTTTGAATTCGAGTGTGTTCGCTGTAGTAGTGTGGCTGACTAGTCGAGTTGTAATCGAATTAAGTTCTGTCTGTTTGTTTCTTATTAAACTAAAAGATATTAAACTGTGTTGCTGATTAATTCAGGTTATACTTATACGTAGAATTAGTGTTCAAAAGGTGAACGTTAAATAGGCGTTAAGTACGAAGAGAACAAGGATTTAATCAGAAGGATTGTCAACGGAAGGATTGGGTTGACATTATTGGTGGCAGCGTCGGTGTGGATAAAAACTCACGGTGGAATAGCGTCGGTGTGGATAAGAACTCACGGTGGATAAGAACTCACGGTGGATAAGAACTCACGCTGGATAAATACTCACGGTGGATAAATACTCACGGTGGAATAAATACTCACGGTGGATATAAACTCACGGTGGATTAAAATTCACGTTATCACCTCCTTCGGCGGATAAAAGAATTTACAACGGTGTTAGAAGAATCTACGACGGTGTTAGAAGAATCTACGCGTTGTTGCTGTGTGACGAGTTTACGATATCAACGACGGTGGAACACGAGAAACGGTATAAAAAATTTCGTTGTTTTCCACGAACAAATATAAAAGAAATCCCGTTTGTTTATCGATTCACACAACAAGAAAAACCGTGACTTCTTTGAAAAGAGAAATCACCAAAGTAAACAAGTAAGATGGAGAAACTAAGTGCTGAAAGACAAGCAGATATTAAGAAGATGTCTACGGAAAGGCTAAAACAGCGTTTGTTGAAAGCCGGTTTTAAAGAAGAACAATTAGAAGGTATGTCACGTGGTGACATGATGCAAGAACTCGCCGAAGTGTGGGTGAAAGAAGAAGTCGAAGAAGAAGGTGCCGTTGGCGGTGCCGTAGAAAAGGCTATTGAAAAACCTCCTGCGCCTATGTCTATGGAGATGTTGATGCAGTGGATGATGATGACGAGACAAGAAGAGAAAGAAAGAGAGGAGAAACGGAGACAAGAAGAGAAAGAACTGAGACAAGAAGAGAAAGATAGAGAGGAGAAACGTAGACAGGAAGAGAAAGAAAGAGAAGATAAACGGAGACAAGAAGAGAAAGAGCTAAGACAGGAAGAATTACGTCTTCAGAGAGAGAAAGAAGAGAAAGAATTGCGCTTGCAAAGAGAGAAAGAAGAGAAAGCAGAACTTGCAAGGCAAGAGGAATTGCGCTTGCAGAGAGAGAGAGAAGATAAAGCAGAACAAGTGCGTAAGGCAGAACTGGAATTGCAAAAGCATCAGTTTGAGATTCAATTAGAACAGTTGAAACGAGATAGAGAAGATGCTGAAAGAAGAAGACTGGAGCAGATGATTGAATTTGAAAGAGCTAGAAAAAGTGATGAAGAGGTTCGTCAGCAACAGATTGAAGCAAAGAGAATGCGTGAAGAAGAAAAAGAAAAAGCGCGAACGTTAGAGTTGGAACGTGCAGAACAGATCAGACAAGAAGAACTCAAATTTCAGAAAGAAAGTTTGGAAAAGGCAGAGGCAGAAAGACAGGAACGTCTGAAACTGGAGAAATCAAAATTGACATTGAAAGAAACGCAAATGAGAGAAGAACGGGAAACAGAAAGAAGGAAACAGCAAGAAAGTGAAACTTTGGTGTCAAAAATTAAGAAAATAGGTGATGCAATGAAGCATGTATTGCCTCAAATGCCAACTGATATGATGGAGGTGCCATTATATTTTGAAACAGTCGAGAACGCGTTTCGCAGTTTTACTGTGGAAAAGCCGTTTTGGGTGAAATTATTACTACCATTGATGACGCCGAAAGCTCGAACCGTTCTGAATAGATTGTCATACGATGATCTAGACAATTATGATAGAGTCAAGCAGCACTTATTAAAAGAATTTAAGTTGACTTCGAGAGAATACAGAGCCAGATTTGTGGATGCTAAGAAGACAACAGAAGAGACTTATACGATGTTTACGGCAAGACTGAAGAACTTGCTAAACTATTACGTGAGAAGTCGAAACGTGAACAGAGAGTATGATACGCTCTTTGATTTGCTGGTAGCGGATAAGCTGAAAGAATGTTTACCGCCAGGTCCACTACAGTTTGTATTGTCGAAGGAAGGAACTGACTGTCTCCAAGCTAGTGCAGTGGCAGACCTAGCAGACATTCATGTAAACAATCGAATTGGGTTGACACTAGGCTACTTTCTTATTTTAACAGATTCACAGCGTAACGTTTCAGGTTTAAGTAAAATGCATTAGTAATGTTTCACGAAGTGAAGCAGATTACTTATTGTATTGTATTGTATTTAAACATTCATAAAGCGCCTCCAGTAGGGTGAACCGTTCAGAGGCGCTCCCAGTGCGCAAGGCCGAGAGAAAAGAAATGTCTTGAGGAAAGCAAAAGAAGATGAGGGGTTACTTATTAAAATTTGAGAGCGAGTAGAAGGAGACAGTGTATTCCAGAGAGAGGGACCAATTGAGGCAAAAGATCGGGAATTGAGCCATAGCTGTTCTAGTATGAGGAACTGAGAGATCAAATCTGTTTGAGGAGCGAAGTGGACGATGCGAAGAGACAGAAAGAGGCCGGTGAATTACATCAATTAAATATTTGGGGGCGAGACCCCGCTGTGTCTTTGACACCAGAATAAGGATTTTGAACTTAATACGTGCAGAGAGAGGAAGCCAGTGCAGTTTCTCAAACATGAAGGATGAAATGCGTGAGTAGCGTGGCAGACGGGCAATTAATCTCGCAGCTGCATTTAGGACTGACTGTTGAGGCATGAGACGGACTTTAGGAAGACCGATTAGAAGCGAATTGCAGTAGTCAATTCTGGAGCAAATGAAAGCATGGACCAGCGTTGTGAAAACAGAGGAAGAGACACATCGTCGAACAGCCCTGAGACGCCTTAAGTGGAAGTAGGAAACACGTGTGAGGTTAAAGATGTGATCTTTGAAGGAGAGAGAGCTATCAAGCGTAACACCTAGATCACGTACACTTGATGAAAAGGAGTAGTGAGGGAAGATTTCCAAGAGGAGGGCGAAATCAATCTTGAGCAACTGTTGAGGGGAGCCAAACCAAATGAACTGGGTTTTGGAGGCATTAAGACAGAGACGATTTGAGGACATCCAGGAATGGAGAGACTTAGATAGAGACTCAATACGCTCAACTAAGTGCAATTGAGATAAAGGAGACCCATGGACAAAAGCTTGCACATCATCAGCAAAGATATGACCAGTAGCTCCCTTATGTACTAGGCCTACTTAAAGAGCAAAGCAACAAACTGCTATTCTAAATTTAGAAGTTCCTTACCATAAGTTGCGTCTTATAATAGTTTCTCTGTTTCAAGAGAGCTTTCCCGGCGATTAAAATTTAATTAAAAGTCGTTTCTTTGTACGCAAACGAATAGGACTACTTTAAATTCACACGAAGAATGAAGATTGCAGTCGTTTGTAGACAAAGTAATGTGTACAGAGGGTAACAGACCATGCACAAGGCTTGTAGGGAGACTTTGATAGAGATAGACTGCTACAGCGACAGAGCGAGAGAAAACAAGAGAGAGAAAGAGACGGAGCCAGAGAGAGAGAGAAAGAGAGAGAGACAGACAGACAGACAGACAGAGACAGAGACAGACAGACAGAGACAGAGACATACGAACGAGGAAGATATTATTACATGCATATCTTAGCGATGAGCGTAGATATAGGCCTATTATGTATGAGTAGTTGTACGCCAGAAAGGGAGGATCTGGCTCACATACCACAGGTCGACCAGGTTCAAATACTCCCGACATTAGGGTGGCCTAGTCTAGACCAGACCCCACACTTACATGTATACATCTGTGGAGGCATATCTGGAGGTGTATCATGTATCACAAGGCATTCGTCATATATACAGGCTAGTTCAGACTGCAAAGCGGCTGAGACCTACACGGGAAAAACATGAACATTTTAAAGTTAAACGCTTGGAGACCTTGGGACCTCGGGGCTCCTAAACCTGGTCCAGCGTCCACCCTCGTTACATGGTTTTGACGCCACTGCATGGACGCTGCATGACCTGCGTCCAGGCCGTGCTGGCCTAATAAGTGGCAGGACAGCGTCCAGCCTTGAAAATAAGTGCCTGGACGCCGTCCATGACCGTCCATTCACACTTTAAGCCCTGAGACCAAGACCCAAAAATCACAATCAGGTCAAGACATCTATTCCTTACTAAAAAATGTCAAGTCGGAATACTCGCTAGTTTAATGAAAACGAGAGTCTTCTATTTAATTCAAGCAAATTAACTAATGCAGACTGCAGAGAATTCCGAATTCGTATTTACAAAAGTCCTTCATGTAAAATGTTATTCCAAATGCCTTTTGTATTTTATAAAAACCAAAAACCAAACCTAAGAATTTTCTCTCCAGGACTTGCCTTGTGGGCCTCATAAAAATTCCGCATGCGAAATAATACATTCTACACACACAGCGCTGGATGTAAATGTACAAATCGTGTTTTTTTTAATCCTCCCATGGTTTATCTGGCTTCAGAAACAAGTCTCGGCAGGTCTTCCAGGCAGGCCCTATACAGACTAACTGTTGCTGCTGCCGATGGGTTTTCCTTACCAACAACGCAACAAGACTTGTATAGCCGTCCGTAGAGATTTGTCGTATGACGCAAACAGGATTGATAAATTTTTAATTTTTGAGTTTGTTAAATGACTGTTCATATTGACAGCCGAGTCTTGGTCTTGGTCTTGCGAGACCAAGACCAAGACTTTTGGTCTCAAGACCAAGACCAAGACTTTTAAAAACGAACTCGAGTGCAGTCGAGACCTTGGTCTCGAGGACAACAAGACTGAAGAAGTGTTGAATCATGCATTGGACACCTATACGGGTCTTCGGCCCATGGATCATGATGATGAACACGCGTCTCTCATTTCGTGGGAGAGGTGCAAATGCATTCCTCGGGACGTCATTGTTACTCGTATACCAGGCTGGCAAAATCATATACTGCGCCAGATCAGCCGAGGTCGACGCTCAGAAATCGCGGGTGTTGCTTCCGAGATAGCAACAGCAGCTGATAGAGAAACATGAAAATACTGTCATGTTGTCATCGACCTGCTTTGTGCCGTTAGTTTTTGAAACCCTGGACCCAATAATGAAGATGGTCTTACTCTTATCAACCTCCTCGTCTATCGCCTTGATCAACTATGGGGAGATAAAAGGGATACTACTTTCCGCTATCAGCACTTATCTATGGAAATCCAGCGCTTTTATGCAGTCATTTTTCCCACAGCTTTACCAACGATAAAAGTCATAAAACCGTCAGCGAAGCCTAGCCATTGCGGAACAACGCTCTATGAACTTCTGTAATGCTAAGAGGTCATTAGTACCGCAGGTAAAATAATAATAGGCCCTAATAATTATAAGCCTATACTAATACTACAACTTTGCATCATAGGCCACGACAAATACCTACGCACGGATACAAGTCTTGTTGGTCAGGAAAACCCATCGGCAGCAGCAGCTAAGTTATGTTGTATCTGGAAGCCCTGCTAGAAACTCGAAGAAACTCACCTTTATGAATATAGCTAGAAAGTTCGGAAACTTGAAAAAATCGCCTCGTATACGGCCTAGCTATAGAAACTCGCTTAATATTGCTAGAAACTCGAAGAAACTCGCCTAATTTAGCGAGAAAGTCGACAAAAATAAAGGATGTTCCAGGACTTTACCTAAATAATTAGACCTTAGTGCTTTTTCGCATTGAAAATCGTGTTGGGACTGTTGTAATAATCATGATAATCAAAAGATTGTATTTGGGCAAAATATGCGCAAAATACAGAGAGCAAATGCCCCTTGCCCCTCCCCTCTCCGGACGGCCATGCTCATGTAGCTAGAAACTTGAAGAAACTTGCCTGATAGACTATCGACCAGATTAGCCTCATGTAGCTAGAAAGTTGAGGAAACTCGCGTCGTATAGATAAGTCACCTTGTAAGTACCTACAGCGAGAAACTTGAAGAAACTCGCCTCATGTAACTAGAAGCTCGAAGAAATTCACCTCATTGGGCAAGCAGATGCGAGATGGAGGGCAGCAAGGCGTCAGACGTACATGTAGTGCAGCTTGAAGAGAACAGGATGAGGGGAGGGAGTTAGGAAGGGTAGCGAGATGTAAGAGGGAGAGCGGCAAGAAGGGAAGAGAAATGCAAGTGTGAGGAAGTTGGAATGGACGTCAAGATGCGAGAGGGAAGAGAAGGTGAGGGGAGAGAGTCAGGAAGAGTGGCAAGAAGGAAGGGTACAAGTAATTAGGAGGGATGGAAGTATAGATTCAGCGAGAGAGAGAGAGAGAGAGAGAGAGAGAGAGAGAGAGAGAGAGAGAGAGAGAGAGAGAGAGAGAGAGAGAGAGAGAGAGAGAGAGAGAGAGAGAGAGAGAGAGAGATAGAGAGAGAGAGAGAGAGAGAGAGAGAAGAGATGAGAGAGAGAGAGAGAGAGAGAGAGAGAGAGAGAGGGCGACATTAGTCACAAAGGTAGGTAGGCAGAGTCAGAAAGTTATAGGAAGGGCGGCAAGATATAATAGGAAGGGCGGAAAGGAGTAGAGAAAGGTGAGTGGGAGTCATGAAGAGCGGCAAGAAGGGAGAGAGTGAGGGAGTCAAGAAGGTAGAAGGAGCTAAAAGGGTGCGGGAACCAGGGTATCGGGAAACATGTGCTGCAGTTTGTTATCGTCACAGAGAGGCAGGCAGGTAGACAGACAGACAGACAGACAGACAGACAGACAGACAGACAGACAGACAGATAGACAGACAGACAGACAGACAGACAGAAAGACAGATTATCATCGAAGTGGATGGATGCAAAGGTTAGCAGCTGCTGGAGACAATGAACGAATAGATCAACAGTGATAGGCTAGCTTAGGTAATATCTTAGTGTCTGGTGGTGAGTTGATCGCGCGTGTGTTGCATGCATGTGCTCGCGTATAAAAGCATATCTTTTTATTGTGTAGTCTACATGTTTATGTGTGATGCAGTTGATTGATGACTATAGGCTGGTAATAGTATATATATATGCACATACATACATACATATATATACATATACACACATACATACATACATACATACATATATATACACATATGGATTGACTTACAACAGTTTTAACGACATCTTATGGCATATAAGAGGCCGTTGATGTCGATAGGAAATTTTTATAGGCTAGTTCTTACTGTTCTCACTGTTCATTGATATATATATATATATATATATATATATATATATATATATATATATATATATTATAGTTCATTGATATATATATAAGTTACATCACACAAATATGCACTTCTATATGTTCACTTAATGTACAATATAATATATGCAATTTACATATATTAATATATATATATAGACCCTATATGTATGTATTCACGCGTATACAGTACCATACATGCAATTTACTCAAAATAAATATATAAGAATAGATATTCGTACACTGTGTTTTGTATTGTCTGTAATGTGTGGGAACAATAATGAATGAATGAATGAATGAATGAATGAATGAATGAATGAATGAATGAATGATGAAGCGGCGTTCCTCATCCCGTATGCATCTCTCTCTCTCTCTCTCTCTCTCTTTGTGCTGTCGGCTCTAGGAGCCCTAGCGATCGTCATGCTACACGGTCTCCGTTGCCGTCTTGCTACTTCTCCCAGTAGCCCTTGAGTCGCGCTTTGGCCTGGGAGTCCCACCTCAGCGCTCCGGCCTGGGAGTCCCTCCATCCGCGACCATCGGCGTGGTTTGGTGTGTCGCATGACGATTTTCTTGGCATGATTAACAGGGGTGGTTTGCCATTGCCTTCCCCTGGTTTTGCCTGCCGTGCCCGTTCGTTCCCCTTCCTTTGGAAGGAAGGGTACTAACAGTCCCGCACCACGAGAAGGTGGGCACGGAGGACTTTGGTTCACCAGCCCAGGTCGGATCCGAGTCTACGCTCATCAGAGTCGTCGGTCAGGTCGCCTCCCTGCTTTACTCATGAATGAATGAATGAATGAATGATGAAGCGGCGTTCCTCATCCCGTATGCATACATGCATATATGTATATGTAATTAAAACATTGATATATATATACATCAAATTACATAATTTAATATATACACGTACGTATGTGCATGTAATGTACAATATATATATAAATTACATATATATATATTTTGTACGCGCATGCATGTACATATGTATGGCCGTGAGCATGAGAGGATACGATGCGCTTGGCACGTAAATACCAGAGCGGACCTTTCTCACGCATTCTTCGCCAGGCATCATTCGCCGCCAACAGAGACAGACGGACAAACAGACGGACAGTGGCACGCAGAGAGACAAAGAGACAGGCAGCGAGACGGGGGGAAGTTTCGAGAAACATACAGCGAGACAGGTAGGCAGAGATACAGGCAGGGAGGCGGGAGAGATATACAGCGACAAGGAGACAAGCAGCGGGAGAAAGACGTAAGCACAGATACATACGGGAGGTGGAAAGGCTCACGCGGAAAGGCATGCATACGAAGAGACAAACTCACAGATTCAAGTGGACAGAAAGAGACACACAGATTCCGGAAGTGCCTGAAACAGAGAGAGAGAGAGAGAGAGAGAGAGAGAGAGAGAGAGAGAGAGAGAGAGAGAGAGAGAGAGAGAGAGAGAGAGAGAGAGAGAGAGAGAGAGAAGAGAGAGAGAGAGAGAGAGAGAGAGAGAGAGACCCCGCGCAGAGATGCAGTGAGATGAAGAGAGACATACGAACGGTTACGGAGACAGAGAGAAGCGGAGTTCCTCATCCGCGTTTACGATGAGGAGATGAATGAATGGCGCCAGCGGGCGGCGTTCTGCTTCCATCAGTTGCTGCTGCTACTGTTGCTGCTGAAGAGGGCATGGTTGAGATGCAACGCTGGCTTCATTGTCGAAGGGACGTGCGCTGAAGTTACGCTGCCTGGATGCGCTACACACCACTTCGTCGAATCACTTACTGGCCACGCTCTCAGAGGAGTAACTTGTCTGATAGCAGAGCACGGTCTTTCCTTGTGACCCGATAGAGTCTCCGACCAGCCACACAATTGTCTAGTCGCAGATCACTGCAGCGTCTTGCTATACAAGACTAGGCAATGACATCGGAGCGTTCTCTACGCAGTAGTATCTGAAGTTGGCAGACATTACTGTACATACATACTGTATATATAGTATCAATGTAGTATAGTGAATTTTATTACGTAATCATGTATGATATATGTAGTATATGCATAGACCTGGTAAAAAGCAGATAGCGTATAATAAATACGGGTAGGTATCCGTATGTATGCACAAACGAGGAATACATG
>OY744605.1:27907972-27917270 GCA_963556255.1 Allolobophora icterica | reverse complement strand
AATCACGTAATCAACTTTCTCGATACTAGGCTACTTTCTTATTTTAACAGATTCACAGCGTAACGTTTCAGGTTTAAGTAAAATGCATTAGTAATGTTTCACGAAGTGAAGCAGATTACTTATTGTATTGTATTGTATTTAAACATTCATAAAGCGCCTCCAGTAGGGTGAACCGTTCAGAGGCGCTCCCAGTGCGCAAGGCCGAGAGAAAAGAAATGTCTTGAGGAAAGCAAAAGAAGATGAGGGGTTACTTATTAAAATTTGAGAGCGAGTAGAAGGAGACAGTGTATTCCAGAGAGAGGGACCAATTGAGGCAAAAGATCGGGAATTGAGCCATAGCTGTTCTAGTATGAGGAACTGAGAGATCAAATCTGTTTGAGGAGCGAAGTGGACGATGCGAAGAGACAGAAAGAGGCCGGTGAATTACATCAATTAAATATTTGGGGGCGAGACCCCGCTGTGTCTTTGACACCAGAATAAGGATTTTTGAACTTAATACGTGCAGAGAGAGGAAGCCAGTGCAGTTTCTCAAACATGAAGGATGAAATGCGTGAGTAGCGTGGCAGACGGGCAATTAATCTCGCAGCTGCATTTAGGACTGACTGTTGAGGCATGAGACGGACTTTAGGAAGACCGATTAGAAGCGAATTGCAGTAGTCAATTCTGGAGCAAATGAAAGCATGGACCAGCGTTGTGAAAACAGAGGAAGAGACACATCGTCGAACAGCCCTGAGACGCCTTAAGTGGAAGTAGGAAACACGTGTGAGGTTAAAGATGTGATCTTTGAAGGAGAGAGAGCTATCAAGCGTAACACCTAGATCACGTACACTTGATGAAAAGGAGTAGTGAGGGAAGATTTCCAAGAGGAGGGCGAAATCAATCTTGAGCAACTGTTGAGGGGAGCCAAACCAAATGAACTGGGTTTTGGAGGCATTAAGACAGAGACGATTTGAGGACATCCAGGAATGGAGAGACTTAGATAGAGACTCAATACGCTCAACTAAGTGCAATTGAGATAAAGGAGACCCATGGACAAAAGCTTGCACATCATCAGCAAAGATATGACCAGTAGCTCCCTTATGTACTAGGCCTACTTAAAGAGCAAAGCAACAAACTGCTATTCTAAATTTAGAAGTTCCTTACCATAAGTTGCGTCTTATAATAGTTTCTCTGTTTCAAGAGAGCCTTCCCGGCGATTAAAATTTAATTAAAAGTCGTTTCTTTGTACGCAAACGAATAGGACTACTTTAAATTCACACGAAGAATGAAGATTGCAGTCGTTTGTAGACAAAGTAATGTGTACAGAGGGTAACAGACCATGCACAAGGCTTGTAGGGAGACTTTGATAGAGATAGACTGCTACAGCGACAGAGCGAGAGAAAACAAGAGAGAGAAAGAGACGGAGCCAGAGAGAGAGAGAAAGAGAGAGAGACAGACAGACAGACAGACAGAGACAGAGACAGACAGACAGAGACAGAGACATACGAACGAGGAAGATATTATTACATGCATATCTTAGCGATGAGCGTAGATATAGTCTATGAGTAGTTGTACGCCAGAAAGGGAGGATCTGGCTCACATACCACAGGTCGACCAGGTTCAAATACTCCGACATTAGGGTGGCCTAGTTGGAGGAAAACGAAGAAGCGATCACAACTGATTACGTCAAGGAACCAAAGATCATGGAAGCAGAGGTGGAATGGGCAATTACACAAATCAGAGATAACAAGACCCAGGAGCAGACGAAATCCCTATTGAGCTGATCAAAGCAGCTGGAGATGGAGTGATAAGAGAGATAACAATTCTGTGTAATCTGATTTGGGAGACTGAGGAGTGGCCGAAGGACTGGCAAACATCGATCTTTATACCCATCTTTAAAAAAGGAGATGCTAAGGAATGCAAGAACTACAGAACCATTGCGCTAATATCTCATACGAGCAAGATACTCCTAAAGATTATCCACAAAAGGATGGAAGACACGATAGAGAGAGCTGCCGGCAAATCAAGCAGGATTTAGAAAAGGGAGAGCACAAGAGACCATATTGCAAACCTAAGATGGATAATGGAAAGGCAGAGGGAATATGGACAAGAGGTACATCTTTGTTTTATAGATTACAGCAAGGCATTCGACTGCGTTGATCATGCTCTGCTGTGGAAAACACTGAGTGAAATGGGCATTACCCATGCATCTGATAACTCTCCTCAAGAACCTGTATGGCAATCAGGTGGCGGTGGTCAGGACAGAACATGGCGACACTTCAAGTTTTCGAATAAAGAAAGGGGTCAGACAGGATGTATACTATCACCATACCTATTCATTCTATATGCAGAAAGGATAATGAGGGAGGCAGGTTTTGATGATGAGGCGGAGGGTGTGAGGATAGCTGGAAGGATAGTGAACAATTTAAGGTATGCGGACGACACAACCACTGCTGGCGGAAAAAAAGGAGAGAAACTGAAGGATAACATCAGAAGGCTAAAATGTGCTAGCGAGAAAGCAGGAATGTACTTTAATATAAAAAAGACGAAGATAATGACCACTGAGAAATGGAGTTATTTTGAGGTAGATGGAGAGGAGATAGAGGTGGTATCAAGCTTCTGTTTCTTGGGGGCCATGATGGAGAGTGAAGGTGGATGCGAACGAGAAATACGACGGAGAATTACATTGGGGAAGACGGCAACGCAGGGACTGGAAAAAATATGGAAGGACAAATCAGTGAGTTTGGGAACGAAGACAAGAATTGTTAAAGCAATGATCTTACCAGTGGTGCTTTACGGATGCGAAACATGGACAAAAACCAAGGCATTGGAGAAGAAAATTGAGGCATGTGAAATGTGGATCTGGAGGAAAATGTTGAGGGTTTCTTGGACTGAGAAGAGAACTAACGAGGATATCCTGGAAGAAATAGGACACTGGAGAGGGAGTTTGACGTTGGGGCAGAGAGCGTCCAGGCAGAAGATGTCATACTTTGGACACGTGATGCGTGCAGATGGGCTGGAAAAGGAGATGATGTTGGCGTGTGGGGAGGGCAGAAGGAGGAGAGGACGACCAAGGAGGAGATGGATGGACGAGATACAGGAGGCATTGAAGATGAACATCTCGGAGCTGAGAGAGGCAACGAGAAATCGGAGCACATGGAGAAGGTTGACCATGACAGTCGCTAGGATTCAACGAATCGACAGCACAAGGTGACAAGGTGAGTCTAGACCAGACCCCACACTTACATGTATACATCTGTGGAGGCATATCTGGAGGTGTATCATGTATCACAAGGCATTCGTCATATATACAGGCTAGTTCAGACTGCAAAGCGGCTGAGACCTACACGGGAAAAACATGAACATTTTAAAGTTAAACGCTTGGAGACCTTGGGACCTCGGGGCTCCTAAACCTTGTCCAGCGTCCACCCTCGTTACATGGTTTTGACGCCACTGCATGGACGCTGCATGACCTGCGTCCAGGCCGTGCTGGCCTAATAAGTGGCAGGACAAGCGTCCAGCCTTGAAAATAAGTGCCTGGACGCCGTCCATGACCGTCCATTCACACTTTAAGCCCTGAGACCAAGACCCAAAAATCACAATCAGGTCAAGACATCTATTCCTTACTAAAAAATGTCAAGTCGGAATACTCGCTAGTTAATGAAAACGAGAGTCTTCTATTTAATTCAAGCAAATTAACTAATGCAGACTGCAGAGAATTCCGAATTCGTATTTACAAAAGTCCTTCATGTAAAATGTTATTCCAAATGCCTTTTGTATTTTATAAAAACCAAAAACCAAACCTAAGAATTTTCTGACCAGGACTTGCCTTGTGGGCCTCATAAAAATTCCGCATGCGAAATAATACATTCTACACACACAGCGCTGATGTAAATGTACAAATCGTGTTTTTTTTTAATCCTCCCATGGTTTATCTGGCTTCAGAAACAAGTCTCGGCAGGTCTTCCAGACAGGCCCTATACAGACTAACTGTTGCTGCTGCCGATGGGTTTTCCTTACCAACAACGCAACAAGACTTGTATAGCCGTCCGTAGAGATTTGTCGTATGACGCAAACAGGATTGATAAATTTTTAATTTTTGAGTTTGTTAAATGACTGTTCATATTGACAGCCGAGTCTTGGTCTTGGTCTTGCGAGACCAAGACCAAGACTTTTGGTCTCAAGACCAAGACCAAGACTTTTAAAAACGAACTCGAGTGCAGTCGAGACCTTGGTCTCGAGGACAACAAGACTGAAGAAGTGTTGAATCATGCATTGGACACCTATACGGGTCTTCGGCCCATGGATCATGATGATGAACACGCGTCTCTCATTTCGTGGGAGAGGTGCAAATGCATTCCTCGGGACGTCATTGTTACTCGTATACCAGGCTGGCAAAATCATATACTGCGCCAGATCAGCCGAGGTCGACGCTCAGAAATCGCGGGGTGTTGCTTCCGAGATAGCAACAGCAGCTGATAGAGAAACATGAAAATACTGTCATGTTGTCATCGACCTGCTTTGTGCCGTTAGTTTTTGAAACCCTGGACCCAATAATGAAGATGGTCTTACTCTTATCAACCTCCTCGTCTATCGCCTTGATCAACTATGGGGAGATAAAAGGGAGACTACTTTCCGCTATCAGCACTTATCTATGGAAATCCAGCGCTTTTATGCAGTCATTTTTTCCCACAGCTTTACCAACGATAAAAGTCATAAAACCGTCAGCGAAGCCTAGCCATTGCGGAACAACGCTCTATGAACTTCTGTAATGCTAAGAGGTCATTAGTACCGCAGGTAAAATAATAATAGGCCCTAATAATTATAAGCCTATACTAATACTACAACTTTGCATCATAGGCCACGACAATACCTACGCACGGATACAAGTCTTGTTGGTCAGGAAAACCCATCGGCAGCAGCAGCTAAGTTATGTTGTATCTGGAAGCCCTGCTAGAAACTCGAAGAAACTCACCTTTATGAATATAGCTAGAAAGTTCGGAAACTTGAAAAAATCGCCTCGTATACGGCCTAGCTATAGAAACTCGCCTAATATTGCTAGAAACTCGAAGAAACTCGCCTAATTTAGCGAGAAAGTCGACAAAAATAAAGGATGTTCCAGGACTTTACCTAAATAATTAGACCTTAGTGCTTTTTCGCATTGAAAATCGTGTTGGGACTGTTGTAATAATCATGATAATCAAAAGATTGTATTTGGGCAAAATATGCGCAAAATACAGAGAGCAAATGCCCCTTGCCCCTCCCCCTCTCCGGACGGCCATGCTCATGTAGCTAGAAACTTGAAGAAACTTGCCTGATAGACTATCGACCAGATTAGCCTCATGTAGCTAGAAAGTTGAGGAAACTCGCGTCGTATAGATAAGTCACCTTGTAAGTACCTACAGCGAGAAACTTGAAGAAACTCGCCTCATGTAACTAGAAGCTCGAAGAAATTCACCTCATTGGGCAAGCAGATGCGAGATGGAGGGCAGCAAGGCGTCAGACGTACATGTAGTGCAGCTTGAAGAGAACAGGATGAGGGGAGGGAGTTAGGAAGGGTAGCGAGATGTAAGAGGGAGAGCGGCAAGAATGGAAGAGAAATGCAAGTGTGAGGAAGTTGGAATGGACGTCAAGATGCGAGAGGGAAGAGAAGGTGAGGGGAGAGAGTCAGGAAGAGTGGCAAGAAGGAAGGGTACAAGTAATTAGGAGGGATGGAAGTATAGATTCAGCGAGAGAGAGAGAGAGAGAGAGAGAGAGAGAGAGAGAGAGAGAGAGAGAGAGAGAGAGAGAGAGAGAGAGAGAGAGAGAGAGAGAGAGAGAGAGAGAGAGAGAGAGAGAGAGAGAGAGAGAGAGAGAGAGAGAGAGAGAGAGAGAGAGAGAGGGCGACATTAGTCACAAAGGTAGGTAGGCAGAGTCAGAAAGTTATAGGAAGGGCGGCAAGATATAATAGGAAGGGCGGAAAGGAGTAGAGAAAGGTGAGTGGGAGTCATGAAGAGCGGCAAGAAGGGAGAGAGTGAGGGAGTCAAGAAGGTAGAAGGAGCTAAAAGGGTGCGGGAAACCAGGGTATCGGGAAACATGTGCTGCAGTTTGTTATCGTCACAGAGAGGCAGGCAGGTAGACAGACAGACAGACAGGACAGACAGACAGACAGACAGACAGACAGACAGACAGATAGACAGACAGACAGACAGACAGACAGAAAGACAGATTATCATCGAAGTGGATGGATGCAAAGGTTAGCAGCTGCTGGAGACAATGAACGAATAGATCAACAGTGATAGGCTAGCTTAGGTAATATCTTCGGCCGAACTGCTGCAGTGTCTGGTGGTGAGTGATCGCGCGTGTGTTGCATGCATGTGCTCGCGTATAAAGCATATCTTTTTATTGTGTAGTCTACATGTTTATGTGTGATGCAGTTGATTGATGACTATAGGCTGGTAATAGTATATATATATGCACATACATACATACATATATATACATATACACACATACATACATACATACATACATATATATACACATATGGATTGACTTACAACAGTTTAACGACATCTTATGGCATATAAGAGGCCGTTGATGTCGATAGGAAATTTTTATAGGCTAGTTCTTACTGTTCTCACTGTTCATTGATATATATATATATATATATATATATATATATATAGTTGATTGATATATATATAAGTTACATCACACAAATATGCACTTCTATATGGTTCACTTAATGTACAATATAATATATGCAATTTACATATATTAATATATATTATATATATATATATATATATATATATAGACCCTATATGTATGTATTCACGCGTATACAGTACCATACATGCAATTTACTCAAAATAAATATAAAGAATAGATATTCGTACACTGTGTTTTGTATTGTCTGTAATGTGTGGGAACAATAAATGAAAATGAATGAATGAATGAATGAATGAATGAATGAATGAATGAATGAATGAATGAATGATGAAGCGGCGTTCCTCATCCCGTATGCATACATGCATATATGTATATGTAATTAAAACATTGATATATATATATACATCAAATTTACATAATTTAATATATACACGTACGTATGTGCATGTAATGTACAATATATATATAAATTACATAATATATATATATTTTGTACGCGCATGCATGTACATATGTATGGCCGTGAGCATGAGAGGATACGATGCGCTTGGCACGTAAATACCAGAGCGGACCTTTCTCACGCATTCTTCGCCAGGCATCATTCGCCGCCAACAGAGACAGACGGACAAACAGACGGACAGTGGCACGCAGAGAGACAAAGAGACAGGCAGCGAGACGGGGGGGAAGTTTCGAGAAACATACAGCGAGACAGGTAGGCAGAGATACAGGCAGGGAGGCGGGAGAGATATACAGCGACAAGGAGACAAGCAGCGGGAGAAAGACGTAAGCACAGAGGTATACATACGGGAGGTGGAAAGGCTCACGCGGAAAGGCATGCATACGAAGAGACAAACTCACAGATTCAAGTGGACAGAAAGAGACACACAGATTCCGGAAGTGCCTGAAACAGAGAGAGAGAGAGAGAGAGAGAGAGAGAGAGAGAGAGAGAGAGAGAGAGAGAGAGAGAGAGAGAGAGAGAGAGAGAGAGAGAGAGAGAGAGACCCGCGCAGAGATGCAGTGAGATGAAGAGAGACATACGAACGGTTACGGAGACAGAGAGAAGCGGAGTTCCTCATCCGCGTTTACGATGAGGAGATGAATGAATGGCGCCAGCGGGCGGCGTTCTGCTTCCATCAGTTGCTGCTGCTACTGTTGCTGCTGAAGAGGGCATGGTTGAGATGCAACGCTGGCTTCATGGTCGAAGGACGTGCGCTGAAGTTACGCTGCCTGGATGCGCTACACACCACTTCGTCGAATCACTCACTGGCCACGCTCTCAGAGGAGTAACTTGTCTGATAGCAGAGCACGGTCTTTCCTTGTGACCCGATAGAGTCTTCCGACCAGCCACACAATTGTCTAGTCGCAGATCACTGCAGCGTCTGCTATACAAGACTAGGCATGACATCGGAGCGTTCTCTTACGCAGTAGTATCTGAAGTTGGCAGACATTACTCTTGAGAATCTAAGAATGTGGTGCAGGTGATCACCATCAGCCGAACGGACGGGCGGACGCTCTTCGAGACGAACTTTGTTTCCTCGACGATTTGCTCGCAATACATGTGGGCAGACTCCATACATTCATCGACCTAACGCACGTACGTAGATTTGTTATAGGCGTGTGTTCGTAAACTGTGTATGATGTATGATTGCGAACGGCGCTCGCCATTTTAGTTCCTCCTCGGTCACGGGTAGGTATCCGTATGTATGCACAAACGAGGAATACATGCGTGAAGAGGCGCTATGGCCTTGGTTTTGTATAATAGAGGATATACTACACCACAGATGTTCAACAATAATAACCGGAAGCCAAGAAGCTCTGGGGTTTAGAAAAGCACACAATATACTGCTTATGTATAGAGCGCATTGCTACAGAAGTTCAGGGCCTAACATAAATACGACATTATATAGATGTGTGATTACTGTACTCATCATGCCATAAGCTCAGATTACCTAGTGAGACACTATACACATACTGTATATATAGTATCAATGTAGTATAGTGAATTTTATTACGTAATCATGTATGATATATGTAGTATATGCATAGACCTGGTAAAAAGCAGATAGCGTATAATAAATACGGGTAGGTATCCGTATGTATGCACAAACGAGGAATACATGCGTGAAGAGGCGCTATGGCCTTGGTTTTGTATAATAGAGGATATCGACTGTTTTTAGTTAGTTAGGTTTACTTGGTGGAGTTGAGCCAGCCGGCATTTTCTCGCTTTCACTTTTTATGCGACCATTTCACGCATCAGCATGGAGCGGATACATCACGAGATGTCGCTGTGGAAAGCGTTTAGTCTAATAAGCTAGTTCACCTTTATTTTTCGCGCAAGGCATGACGGGAACGACGTTCACACACAAAGTAAAACATGGCGGATCGCTTAGAATCGTTGAATGACTTCAATCGATGGAAGGTGGAGGATTTAAAGAAATATATAAAAGAGAGAGGTTACAAAATGAGATATGACCATTTGGAGCAATGGAAACCACCCCCTATACCTATTCTTAGATGGAAACTAGATACTTGAGGGTGTTATGGTGTTTATAGTCAGACCATGTGGCTGCTTGCAAATAAAGGTCACGTGGTCTGGATAGTTTTGCAATTGGACTTTAATTTTTTTATTCTGGACTTATTCCCAACAACACCGTCGGCCGGATGT
>OY744605.1:27032972-27152972 GCA_963556255.1 Allolobophora icterica | reverse complement strand
GTATATCAGTGTATCTGTCCATCGATCATCCATCCATCCATCCATCCATCCATCCATCCATCCATCCATCCATCATTCAATCTATCTATTTATCTATCTGTCTGTATATCAGTGTATCCATCCATCCATCCATCCATCCATCCATCCATCCATCCATCCATCCATCCATCCATCCATCCATCCATCCATCCATCCATCCATCCATCCATCCATCCATCCATCCATCCATCCATCCATCCATTCATCTATCTATCGGATATCCAATCCATCCATCCATCATTTAATCAACCAATCTATCTATCTGTCTATCTGTCTTTCTGTATGTCTGCCTGTCTGTCTGTAATATATATATATATATATATATATATATATATATATTATGTATATATATATATATATATATATATATATCGCCAGCTACTTATCTGTCTATAACACATCCATCCATCCATCGTCCATCATTCAATCTATATATCTGATGTCTGTCTGTCTGTCTGTCTGTATGTCTGTATGTGTGTCGGTCCGTCCGTCCGTCCGTCCATCCATCCATCCATCTATCTATCTATCTAACCATCAGATATCCTGCCCATCCATTGATCCATTTCTCTATCCTTCTATCATCAATCCATCCATTCATCATGCAATCTATCTATCTGTGCATAGCATGCTAGGCCTACCTTACTACGCAACTCCCTTAGCGAGACTGTCTTTCGATCTAAACTCAAAACTTAACTCTTCCAGTCTGCCTATGGCTCTTAATGTTTGCCTGGCTTCAATGTGCACTTCTGAACTCTGTAAGGAGGGCATTATCAAGTTACAGTTGTATTGTATTGTATTCCTACTTGACTAGTGGTCGTCTTTAGCGTTGTTGCCAGCGTAGCTGCAGCTGCGGATTTCTCACTAGATCTGGATATTTCGGCCTTCGTCTGGGATGTGGGTATTTTTTGGCCAAATCTGTGGATTTTTGACCATTTTGACTTTTGCATTGTAAATGCTTGTATTTCGTGTCAAATTATGTGAGCACTGAGTATTAAACACTATACTAGGTTTATATTGTAATTAAATGCTAAAAATAATGCGCTATATAATGTTCGTTTAGTAGTTCCAAGTCCCATATCAATGACGTCATGAACTGCCTAGTCTCATTCCAAGGTCTTCTAGTGATTGGATTTGTAGTTCATGGTATTTGAAATTTTTAATGGCGGACATTGGCGGTCAATACGATCAATCCCGAGTCATTGTTTCTTCAAGTTATAGACTTAAGCAGGTAAACAGCATATTGTTTACTGTTGAGAAGTTATTAAAATTAAGATTATCACAAAATGAGCGATGATGAACGTAAGCGAGGTAATAGTAGCGGGCCTAACATTTTCGGCATAACGGCGATCGCCGAACCTCGGTAAAACCAACGGCACGAAAACATTCCGTTTTCGTAAACATTTAATTTTCCGTTTCCGTATCCGGATTATTTTATATGCCCTATTATGTTGACATAAGTGAGCCAAGGCACAAGACCTGCCCCTGTGGGTCTCTCCTGTCCATATCTCTGTGCGTCTATTTCTCTGCCTCTGTCTGTCTGTCTATCTGTCTGTCTGTCTGTCTGTCTCTCTGTCTCTCTGTCTTTCTCTCGCTCATTCTATCGCACGATTGATCAATCAATCAATTAATTGATCAATCAAACTGCATACAATATATATATATACAATATATACAATATATCTATATATGTCTGCATCTCTGTCAGTCTGGCTGTCCGTCTCTATGTCCATGGCTCCCTCAATCACAAGCAAAGAAGCCAAGTCGGAAAATATATACATGTCGGGACGAGTTGCGGAAAATGAAAAAACAGAGGCCTACACAAGTATTCTCATTGTCACACTAGCATAACTCTCTGCCTCTATCTACCTCTGTCTGTCTGCCTCTCTGTCTGTCTGGCTGTCCGTCTCTATGTCCATGGCTCCCTCAATCACAAGCAAAGAAGCCAAGTCGGAAAATATATACATGTCGGGACGAGTTGCGGAAAATGAAAAAACAGAGGCCTACACAAGTATTCTCATTGTCACACTAGCATAACTCTCTGCCTCTATCTACCTCTGTCTGTCTGCCTCTCTGTCTGTCTGGCTGTCCGTCTCTATGTCCATGGCTCACTCAATCACAAGCAAAGAAGCCAAGTCGGAAAATATATACATGTCGTGACGAGTTGCGGAAAATGAAAAAACAGAGGCCTAAACAAGTATTGTTATTGTCACACTAGCATAACTCTCTGCCTCTATCTACCTCTGTCTGTCTGCCTCTCTGTCTGTCTGGCTGTCCGTCTCTATGTCCATGGCTCCCTCAATCACAAGCAAAGAAGCCAAGTCGGAAAATATATACATGTCATGACGAGTTGCGGAAAATGAAAAAACAGAGGCTTACACAAGTATTCTCATTGTCACACTAGCATAACTCTCTGCCTCTTTCTACCTCTGTCTGTCTGCCTCTCTGTCTGTCTGGCTGTCCGTCTCAATGTCCATGGCTTCCTCAATCCCGACATGTATATATTTTCCGACTTGGCTTCTTTGCTTGTGATTGAGGGAGCCATGGACATAGAGACGGACAGCCAGACAGACAGAGAGGCAGACAGACAGAGGTAGATAGAGGCAGAGAGTTATGCTAGTGTGACAATGAGAATACTTGTGTAGGCCTCTGTTTTTTCATTTTCCGCCACTCGTCCCGACATGTATATATTTTCCGACTTGGCTTCTTTGCTTGTGATTGAGGGAGCCATGGACATAGAGACGGACAGCCAGACAGACAGAGAGGCAGACAGACAGAGGTAGATAGAGGCAGAGAGTTATGCTAGTGTGACAATGACAATACTAATAGGCCTCTGTTTTTTCATTTTCCGCAACTCGTCACGACATGTATATATTTTCCGACTTGGCTTCTTTGCTTGTGATTGAGGGAGCCATGGACATAGAGACGGACAGCCAGACAGACAGAGAGGCAGACAGACATATAGACAGAGGTAGATAGAGGCAGAGAGTTATGCTAGTGTGACAATGACAATACTAATAGGCCTCTGTTTTTTTCATTTTCCGCAACTCGTCACGACATGTATATATTTTCCGACTTGGCTTCTTTGCTTGTGATTGAGGGAGCCATGGACACAGAGACGGACAGCCAGACAGACAGAGAGGCAGACAGACAGAGGTAGATAGAGGCAGAGAGTTATGCTAGTGTGACAATGACAATACTAATAGGCCTCTGTTTTTCATTTTCCGCAACTCGTCCCGACATGTATATATTTTCCGACTTGGCTTCTTTGCTTGTGATTGAGGGAGCCATGGACATAGAGACGGACAGCCAGACAGACAGAGAGGCAGACAGACAGAGGTAGATAGAGGCAGAGAGTTATGCTAGTGTGACAATGACAATACTTGTGTAGGCCTCTGTTTTTTCATTTTCCGCAACTCGTGCCGACGTGTATATATTTTCCGACTAGCCTTTTTTGCTATTAAACGACCAGTTAAAACGATTTTGGGGGAAATTTCAGATGTGCTTTAATTCATTTTAGTTAGATATACATTAGTGACTTATTTTTAAAATTTTATTTTTGCTTTAAGTATACATTTGTGGAAATACAAGTTCGTGTTTTCCGTGTTTTCGTGCTGATGCCGCTAGTTTTACCAGCGTGATCGCCGACCACGCCACCGAGTCAAAAGTGGAGCCTGGGGGACGATGTGAAGCGCAGTTAATCCGACGGGTCCGGCCCGAATCCCCGAAACCCGAATCCCCGAAACGAATTTCGACCGGATCCCCGAAATCGATTAGTGATTAAAATGTAACTGAAAGTAGAAGTCGGATGAATGCAAGGCCACGTTAGATCTATGTCACGTATAAGAGTTTTCAATTTAACTTTGAATAGTTTTCCGGAGTTCGGCCGCTTTCTAGTAAACTGTTTTCAGGAAATCGGGCTTTTGTGTATTTTCAGCGTTTTCGGGGATTCGGGTTTCGGGGATTCGGGTTGACCCCAATCCGACAACAGTTAGGAGATAAAGAAGTCCAATTTCGCAAGGATGTATTAACAGTTTTCTTTAAACTGTGGGCAAACTTGCGCTATCGGGGTATCGAATGTTATTGACTTCAGGACCCAAATTCAAGGGACTGTATTACAGGGATCAACGACCAGAACTTCATATCACGGGCGGTAAACGTTAATTAATTATTTTCAGGATTTCAAAAAAATGAATGGCGTAAATAATTATTTCATCCAGTTTCTCATTTGAACTATGTTTCTAGTTTAGTTTTAATATTACACGTGTTAATCGTTCATCATCCAGCTTCCAGTTTTAGCTCATTTTCATCGCACATCCAGCTTCTATTTTAAGTTTTAATATGACACATTTTCATTGCTGATACAGCTTCTAGTTTGAGGTCTATTTTCTTCGCACATCCAGCTTCAGCATAGAGATGGCCAGATGCAAGATGCTTAGAAAAGAGAGAGAGTGAATGCCAGAGGTAAAAAGAATGTAAAGGCTAGGACCAAGAACAGAACCCTGGGGAACACCATAGTTAATCCCAACCCAGGGCGTTCTTGAGGTACTCAGGATCACCCTTTGCGTTCGGTCAGTAAGATAGGATTGGAACCAGCATAGAGGGGGACCAGATAAACCACATGAGATTTGAAGACGGCGAAGAAGAATCTCATGATCGACCATATCAAATTATAATTACAATTATTATTATTAAAGCAGTTTTATATAGCGCCCCTTCAAGACGCCTACTCAGGAGCATTCCCAGCCCAACCGTGGTCGAACAACGCAGTTTTGAGGACAGTAAGAAATGAGGTGAAATGAGTAGTCAGTATTTGGCAGAGTGTAGTAGGGAGCCCATTTCAGGTAATGGGCTAGCCATAGAGAAGGCACGGCGCTGCCGTACGCTGTCCGCACGCATGGAACAATAAGCTCAGCTGAGCGGAGAGAGCAATGGCGCTGCGAACATGAGGTGGGACAGCAGAGCTCCCTCAAGTATGGAGGGGCCAAGCCCTCAAAGCATGTGGTGGATAAACCAGAAGAAAACGGCAAGCTTTAGGAAATTGAGTGGTACTTGGTGAAATGTACTGGAGTGTTTAGATTTTGTGTTCTAGTGTTTTATGTTTCAAACAGGTCCATGATGAGCTGTCTGCAGTAGACGGCATGTTGACCACAGCACCAACTTTGAGAAGTAGGGTCATTCCGTCTCAATTCAACAAATTTTTCTGAACTTTCCAGGTCGACCATCTCGGATTTCAATGAAAATTTCACAGATTGTTTATTATGGTATTAGATGAAGTTATGCAAAATTTTAGATCAATTTGATAAGTAGTTTTGAAGATATTGAGCTTCAAAGAGGTATGGGGTGACCTCGTTTTCGAACTCGCGTCTAAATTTGTAGTGACTTTCAGAAGCTCATAACTCCATTAATATCAAAGATAATTGTATGAAATTTTCAGGATATTTAGACATCTTTGCTTAGATGAAATGCTGAAGAAAAGAATGATGAGTGTTGAAAACTGTTGTATTATGACCCATCTGAAAATGGTAAAAAAAACTTGTGCATGTCTGATGATCATACTTTGCAGCCCCGATGTGCCCAAACTGAAGTTGTATTCAAGAATGTTTTAACAACTCATAGTGCTAATGTACTTTCTCTACAAAAATATGCAGAAATTTTGTATTTCTGATGCATATGTGCTACTATATGGCCCTCCAAAAATGGAAAATTGCATTCTGAAGACCATTTTCAAAGCCAAAGATCATCATGTGGGACAGGTCATGGAGCAATGCAAGTTGCATCATTGGAAAGAGCAGCTCAGACACTGTAAGTGCACCAAAAATGGTGATGGTGTTCCTTCTTGTTCATTTTATACTTTTATTTCATTCGTGGCAGTGTTTCCTGCATTCGCGAGTTTATAATGGAGTCAATTTCATAGCATTATATTGTGAAACTCAGATTTTAATCTCTTCATCTTCCTCAGTTCTTGGAGTTATTTGGTAAATATCATTATCATATGAAAGAAATACATATATCAAAATAATAAAAAATGGTGTGTAACATATTTTTGCTCTAATATAAACATCACTGATGGAATCATAAATTTGCACCAATTGATCACATTTAATCATCTTAGTTCTTTTACAATCTTGTGTACTCTTTATTTATACATGTTCAATCTTCAATCGATGTCATATGATCTTGTTTTGTCACTGGCACTTGAATTTTACACAAAATATGTTCGTTTGCCACCCAACAAACATCTTCTCTCTGTGGCTATTTGAATGCAGAAGTAGGACCATGTATTTGGGTGCACGAAGATAACTTCCAAACCATTGTGTTCATCTCACACAGAACGAATGGAACCAAAGACCTTCATACAGGCATGCAGCATACTCACAAGGTTGAAATAAATTGTTATCGGAACTTGCAACTGATAATTCACTACACATGAAGTGAGTCTTTTCCAAACACCTGGCTGACTTCCAAACCACACGGTCCTGGAATGATCGAGTGATTTTCACGAGTCCCAGGAATCTTGGGAGCAATTAGAAACCAACTTTCCAGTTCTTTGTTGTGCTCTTCAACTTCTTCCCTAGCAACCCGTATGAATTTCTACCAGAAATGTGTTGTTGGCATCACCGATATAAATCATCCGATGTAAGCAGAAATCCTCTTGTACTAGCTTAAAGGCTTGCCCTTGCTACTTCTCCTTCCCAGCAACTCTACCACAGCGACTTTCATAATTAATTTTTTCATGCATAAATCTAGTACAAATACTATTCATATAACTTTCTATAAAAATGCTTCTACAACAATAACACTGATAGCAACGATGACACTATAGAAAAAATTAATTAATTGATATAGCTGAATATTTAACTTCTACAAAGCCTATTTACAAGCCTCCAAAAACACATTATATATATACATATATATATATATACACACACAGATTATATCTAGAAAAATTAAAGAAATTTAGAATTTTTATTATTTGAATATGTATATAATTAGATATCTTTCTTTCATATGATAATGACTCACTCTGGTAGATATCTACCAAATAACTCCAAGAACTGAGGAAGATGAAGAGATTGAAATCTGAGTAAACTGACTCATTACAGAGCTTTTTCACAATATAATGCTATGAAATTGACTCCATTATAAACTCGCGAATGCAGGAAACACTGCCACGAATGAAATAAAAGTATAAAATGAACAAGAGGGAACACCATCACCATTTTTGGTGCACTTACAGTGTCTGAGCTGCTCTTTCCAATGATGCAACTTGCATTGCTCCATGACCTGTCCCACATGATGATCTTTGGCTTTGAAAATGGTCTTTGGAATGCAATTTTCCATTTTTGGAGGGCCATATGGTAGCACATATGCATCAGAAATACAAAATTTCTGCATATTTTTGTAGAGAAAGTACATTAGCACTAAGAGTTGTTAAAACATTCTTGAATACAACTTCAGTTTGGGCACATCGGGGCTGCAAAGTATGATCATCAGACATGCACAAGTTTTTTTTACCATTTTCAGATGGGTCATAATACAACAGTTTTCAACACTCATCATTCTTTTCTTCAGCATTTCATCTAAGCAAAGATGTCTAAATATCCTGAAAATTTCATACAATTATCTTTGATATTAATGGAGTTATGAGCTTCTGAAAGTCACTACAAATTTCGACGCGAGTTCGAAAACGGCAAAAACGAGGTCACCCCATACCTCTTTGAAGCTCAATATCTTCAAAACTACTTATCAAATTGATCTAAAATTTTGCATAACTTCATCTAATACCATAAAAAACAATCTGTGAAAATTTCATTGAAATCCGAGATGGTCGACCTGGAGCCATTTGTTGAATTGAGATGGAATGACCCAGTAGCTCAACAAAGGCATGTTACAATTCTTTCTTGCTTAATTTTACTTGCTTAAAGTTTGTATGTATGTGTAATCTAGTTCATCACCTTTACATGTTACACCTCACTTGATCAGGACCTTTTTGACTGCTGTTTTATAAAATTTTGTTTACAGTTACAATAAGGCTTAAAATTGTAAGTAACTCTGCCTCGTAAAAATTCTTTCATCCAATTCTGCACCACAGGATTTGTTGTAAGTCGGGACTCATAGTTTACTAGGTATTTCTGTTGTTGGACCAAGATTTTTGAACGTTTTTCCCTGTATCTGTTCATTCTGCTCAGTTGCATATGTCATTTGGTTCTCAGGTTAAGACTTCCTCGTCAGTTCTTCTTGATGCCAGCCATGTGGCGGCACTGGGTACGAATAAATGATCTCCAGTGTCCTCGATCATTAGCCAAGTCCATTGCCCCCTTAATGTTAGTCCAAGCGATGTTATGTCCTCATTTATATTATCTACCCAGCTTAGTCTTGTTTCGTTTTCCTTCGAATCTTGCATGTAGTGTGGGTTTTGTCAACTGGCATTCTCTCTACATGTCCAAACCATCGGAGTCTTCATTGAACGACTTTGCATAGTAGAGTTGTTTGGATACCTAATGATTGTCTTATGTCATTGTTTCTTATCTTCTGTAGTCTTGAAATCCCTTTGGTCTGCAGGACTCATTTCTGCTGTTAGAATTCTTCTATCTTCTTGTTTTAGCATTGCCCAACATTCTGATCCGTATAGGAAAATCAGTTGTATCATCGCCTCTTATATTTTTTCTTGTTTTTGTTGACATTGTTAATTCTCTGCTTCTCCATATCCTGTTCATTATTCCAAATGCTTGTGAAGCACATCTAATTCTCTTTTAGGTAGACGATAGCCTGTTGTATTGTGATAGTTATTAGTGTCTCTTTGGTCTTTTCAATCACCAGATGGGGCCCACCTTCGGCCCATGAAGGCTAGTTGATGAGCTGCCTACTTGGGCCTGACATGGAGCCCGTGGCCAGATTGACATCGAGTCCATCTGGGCTGTCTAGATGGGCCCCACTAAGTTGCCCATATGGGGCCCACACGGGGCAGAATTGGGCATGCTGGCTGGGATGTCACGCTGGATCAGTTAACTCCAGCTAAAGTCTATAGGAGCTAATTGTCAATGTGAGATGTGAACGGTACAGTAAGCAAAGCAAATTCAGTCTCAATTGATTTAAAATCCGCAAATCGTCTGGAAAATTTGTCTGTCAAGCTTGAAGTCTGAAAGCTATATTCTTCCGCAGACTCTACTGTGACAGTTTGCAAGTGGAGGGTAGGAAATTGCTCGTAGTTTTGTTCTTTTATCTGCTTTAAAAGCAACATTAGCTTTACTTGAACGAATTTCACTTCTGCGTAAACAGATCATGTGCAAAGTATCTGCAGGGAAGTGGGACAGATCGGCAGAGTTAATGCATAGAGTTATTATTAAAGACGAGACCGGAATAGCAAGCAAGAGAACAGAGTCACTTTGAGTAAAACAAAGAAAACTTTGCGGCCTGAATTTTTTAAATTTTCTGAAGAATTGTGGGGGCCGGATAAAAAGTGTTGGCGGGCCGGATCCGGCCTGCGGGCCGTAGTTTGCCCAGCTCTGCTCTATCATGATGTTGCTAAATTAATGCTGTCTTTTCAGTCCCGTAGTTTACGTTGCTAAATTATTACAGGTCTTCTGTAGTCTGTATGCATGTATGTATGCATGTATGTATGCATGCTTGTATGTATGTATGTTGTATGTATCTATATTGAGGTAGAACTTTAAATACGTTTAATGTACATGCGAAAATAATTTAGCAACGTCAATTATGGATGTACTTTACAGAAATAATTTAGCAACGTAAACCTCGGATTTCCAACCACTATCAATATAGCAATGTAAACTACGGATTTACCCATATTTTAGCAGTCGTAACAGATTGATCAATGTTTTTAGATTAATTATCTCTAGTTCAATTCTGTATGCTAGCCTGGAGAAATAAAAGTTTTATAAAAATAAATCGGAGAAAATAATTAAAATGTAATTATTTAATTGGGGCGCAATTTATGATATTTGCATATTTCTCACGGTGCGAAATAGGCAAATATAACAAAAGCACCAAGCGTTTTTACACAGCGTTTTTTGTTTCAAATCGATCGTGCCCTTTGTTGCTCGTGACTCTTCTGTCACTCCATATTCAGCCCTTCACATTCTGCATAGTATATTACAGATTCCTTAGTTAATATGTTGCTGACAATTTGTTTCAGGACCTGTGTGCTGAAACAGACTGCTGTCAAATGTCACAGTGCTGGAGCTGAAATGACAGTTGAACTTTGGTTATGCTACGCATAGGTCGAAGTGGAGACTGGCATAGGATGAATATGATGTGGCGAAAGATTAGTTTACTGCCGAGGAAGAGCCATTGTGAAGACCTACTTTGCATTTCATAGAAATCTTATTAGTTAATGTATCTGTATGGCATTAATAATTACAATAAGACTATTTATATAGCGCCGTAGTGCAGCTGAGGCCGAAGAAAAGGGAGCTGTTAATGCAAGTCAGACCATCAGCCTGAAGTATTCGACAGAGCCAATAGTGGCTCAAGGTAGTTCTGTGTTGGTCTCATCGTAGATTGTTAGTTTTAGACAATTCATATTACACCTTTTGTGCTGTACATCGATAAAGCATGAAATATTGATGAGCCAATGCTACATATTTAATTTTCTGTGCTTTGCAAAAAGTCATGTATATATTCTGCCAAGTGTTACATGGTGATAATTTCAAACTTGTTATGATTAAGTCAGACATTGCAACTATTTGCGCCTCTGAGTAGTTCCCTTGAAGTGGCGCTATATAAATTTACGAATGAAATTTACGAATGAATTTTTAATTTATTGTGACTGCACGCAGGCCCTTAGCCAGCCAGCCAGCCGTCCTTTGGACGCCTGAAAATCATTTTGGATTGGCATAAATTGTGCATGGACGCCATGTCCTAAATGTGATATAATGTATATAATCCATTCCCCTTCATCTGTGTAACGATGTTCCTTTTCCCACACAAGATACTCATGTAATTAAGCGCCAATTAGATGAGGTTGTTTCATGGTAATTGGTAACTGATTTGACTATATAAATACAATACACTTGTAATTAAGTGCCGATTAGATGAGGATGTTTCAGGGTAATTTGACTATATAAATACCTTGACCTTATGAATAATTATAGGGGCTTGGATTGATAACAAGTAAAGGGACACATGATCAATGTCTGTTTCCCAAGGCTACAATAATCAAATAAGGGAATTAAAAGTTACAATCTGAAGTTAATAGATTGTTGTTTGTATCATTGTATGTAAACAAAACTGTTAAATTGTGATCAAAACCCAAAAGGCATTCACTGTAGGGACATTGGAGACTTTTGCAGTCGGACTCGTAAGGTCGAGGCATCGGGGGACTTCAAATGCTTTTGGACACCCTACTCTTTATTTCTGGCTAAGGGCCTGACTGCACGTTATGAATCTGTCTGTGAATTTTATTAGTGTCTTATAACAAGTTCTGTGACGAATGTAGCCAACATTTGAAGCTGTCTATTTGATCTTGTACAACTAGACAGTTTGTTCTTACTGATTGACTGCAGTGATTAACGTTAAATTTCAAGGACTGCACAGTCTTCTCTTCAGAATATGTACAGTTTTTAATAACAATTAATAAGTATCGTTATGTACTGTGATAAATGTGAATATCAACTAAGTGTACTATTAATCTGTAACGTAAGGTCATTTTACGGGATATTGATTGTGTTTATGATTCAGTTCTGTGAAGAACGTAGCCTACTTTTTGAAGCTATTTGATTGTGTTCAAGTTACAACTAAACGATTTGTTCTTACTGATTGACTGAAGTGATTAATGATAAAATTCAAGAATTGCACAGTCTTCTCTTCAGAATATGTACAGTTTTAATAACAATAAATAAGTATCGTTATGTACTGTGATAAATGTGATTATCGACTAAGTGTACTATTAATCTGTAACATAAGGTCATTTTACAGGATATTGATTGTGTTTATGATTCAGTTCTGTGATGAATGTAGCCTACTTTTTGAAGCTACTTGATTGTGTTCAAGTTACAACTAAACGATTTGTTCTTACTGATTGACTGAAGTGATTAATGATAAAATTCAAGGATTGCACAGTCTTCTCTTCAGAATATGTACAGTTTTTAATAACAATTAATAAGTATTGTTATGTACTGTGATAAATGTGAATATCAACTAAGTGTACTATTAATTTGTAACATAAGGTCATTTTACAGGATATTGATTGTGTTTATGATTCAGTTCTGTGATGAATGTAGCCTACTTTTTGAAGCTATTTGATTGTGTTCAAGTTACAACTAAACGATTTGTTCTTACTGATTGACTGAAGTGATTAAAGATAAAATTCAAGGATTGCACAGTCTTCTCTTCAGAATATGTATAGTTTTTAATAACGATTTATAAGTATTGTTTTGTACTGTGATAAATGTGAATATCAACTAAATGTACTCTTAGTCTGTAACGGAAAGTCAGTTTTGCCAATAAGTTGCTGGAAATGAAGGGAAATGAGAATGAGAGGATGTCCTATAGATGGATGCTGCTGGACTGGATGATAGTGAGTGGATACAGTAAACTGTAGGAAGACCAGCATCGAGAGGAGTGGCGCCACTGGACGTTTGAACCTGACCGGGGCAGAGAACTTGGAAAGTAGTCGGTAAAGGCTGCACAACCATTCGCCGATGGTAACCACTGCTAAGGGCCAACATTGACCCAATGTATAGAAGTTGGTAAACGAGTGGTTCGGCGTTGGCAATCGGTGGTAAATTGAAGGGTAAAGCTACATTGGGCCGTTGTTATTGGGCGAACGTTGGACCGGATTTCAAAAGAACATTGGGCCAATATCGTATGTACGACCATTCACCAATGGTAACCACGACGTCGGGCCAACATTAACCCCATGTCGTATATAAGTCGGTAAAACAGCGGGTCGACGTTGGCAATCGGTTTTAAATTGGAGGGTCAAGCTACGTTGGGCCAATGTTATTGGGCGAACGTTGGACCGGATTTCAAAAGAACATTGGGCCGATATCGTATGTACGACCATTCGCCAATGGTAACCACGACGTCGGGCCATCATTGACCCAATGTCGTATATAAGTTGGTAAAACAGCGGGTCGACGTTGGCAATCGGTTTTAAATTGGATGGTCAAGCTACGTTGGGCCGATGTTATTGGGCGAACGTTGGACCGGATTTCAAAAGAACATTGGGCCGATATCGTATGTACGACCATTCGCCAATGGTAACCACGACGTCGGGCCATCATTGACCCAATGTCGTATATAAGTTGGTAAAACAGCGGGTCGACGTTGGCAATCGGTTTTAAATTGGAGGGTCAAGCTACGTTGGGCCGATGTTATTGGGCGAACGTTGGACCGGATTTCAAAAGAACATTGGGCCGATATCGTATGTACGACCATTCGCCAATGGTAACCACGACGTCGGGCCATCATCGACCCAATGTCGTATATAAGTTGGTTAAACAGCGGGTCGACGTTGGCAATCGGTTTTAAATTGGAGGGTCAAGCTACGTTGGGCCGATGTTATTGGGCGAACGTTGGACCGGATTTCAAAAGAACATTGGGCCGATATCGTATGTACGACCATTCGCCAATGGTAACCACGACGTCGGGCCATCATCGACCCAATGTCGTATATAAGTCGGTAAAACAGCGGGTCGACGTTGGCAATCGGTTTTAAATTGGATGGTCAAGCTACGTTGGGCCGATGTTATTGGGCGAACGTTGGACCGAATTTCAAAAACACATTGGGCCGACATCGGATGTACGACCATTCGCCGATGGTAACCACGACGTTGGGCCAATGTTATTGGTCGAACATTGGGCCTGGTTTCAAAAAAACCGTTAGCCGATGTCGGGTGTACTAACATCGGGCCAACATTGACCCAATGTGTGTGTGCTGGCTGGGGTGCCACAAGGATCAGTGCCTGGGCCACTGCTGTTCGTACTTTTTATTAATGACATAGATGATGGGATTTTGTCAAAAATTTCTAAGTTTGCAGATGATACAAGACTATGTAGAGCAGTGGATGATGAAGAAGAAGCAGAGATAGGCCTACTGCGGGAAGATCTACGAAGAATGTTCAGATGGTCACAGGACTGGCAAATGCTCTTTAATTTGGAAAAGTGCTCAGTGATGCATATGGGAAAGAGAAACAGCGAGTTTTCGTATGAAATGGGATGTAAGGTATTGAAAGTGAGTGAGGAAGAAAGGGACTTGGGAGTGATTATGCACAAGATTGCAAAACCTTCGAGGCAATGTGCTGAAGCTTCAAAAAAGGCTAATTCAACTTTAGGTATGATAAGAAGGCCAATAGTCGCCAGAGACGAGGATACAATACTGAGGTTGTACAAATCGCTGGCAAGGCCGCAGTTGGAATAGGCCTACTGTATCCAGGTATGGAATCCATACCTGAAACAGGACATTGAAAAGCTGGAGAAAGTGCAAAGAAGAGCTACAAAAATGATTTGGGGCTACAAGGATTTGAGCTATGAAGAAAGATTGAAAAGGTGTGGACTAACAACATTGGATAGAAGGAGAAGCAGAGGAGATCTAATCGAAGCTTATAAGATTAGGCCTATCACTGGAAAGGAGGCACTGCAGTGGGAGAGGTTTTTTGAATTGGCACCAAACAAGGCTGTAATAGCGCTATATAAGTGGCTTGGCCACAGAGGGGATCTATGGAAAGATCTAGGAAGAAGACTAGTTGGATTCGGACGGGCACGAGGAATGGTTGCACATTAAGACTGTTAAATAAACGTGTTTCAAACTATTACATTGGCGACGACGATAATTTGGAAAACGCGGAAAATAAATCGCTTACGAGTTCCAGACGAAACAAAACGTATTGCGAAACGCAACATTCGTTCTAATTCGCCGCTTACATTCGCACAAGTACGCACGTGCGCAGAGCTAAAATGGCCGACAACCTGCCTCCATTCCCAGCCTTCGACCCTTCGCCTGAAGCTGGTGATGTCGCTCTCCGCTGGAAGAAGTGGGTCGGACGATTTCGCAACCTGTTAGTTGCCATCAACATCACTGACGATGCACGGCAGAAAGCACTTCTTCTCCACTATGCAGGCGAGCAAGTGAGTGACATTTTCGACACATTATCAATCTCCAGCCCTAACGAGAACGAATCCGTGACAGATATAGCCATAAATGCGCTGACGTCATTTTTCGCCCCTAAAGAGAACACAGAATTTGCGGTTTTTCAATTCCGTCAGGCCAGGCAGAATGAGACGGAAGACACTGCATCATATCTAACCCGACTTCGCCAGCTTGCTCTCACGTGCGACTTCAGCGACGCGAACCGCGAGCTGAAAAGCCAGCTCATCCAGGGCTGCAGGTCGAATCGCCTTCGTCGGAAGGCATTGACTGACCCTACGCTTACCCTGGACAAGCTATTTGACATGGCTCGTGCGGCTGAACTTGCTGACATTCAATCCTCTGCGATGACCAGTGAGCCTGCAACAGAGTTGGTCAGACAGATTAAAGCAAAGAAACAGATCTTCCAGAAAAATCCGACACATCATGACGAGTTCAAAAGGAGCACGACCTGTCGCAACTGCGGGAAGGCTTGGCCGCACACAGGAGGTCGTGAACGCTGTCCAGCCTTTGGCCAAACCTGCAGGGGTTGCGGGAAGCTGGGACACTTTCTATCTGTGTGTCGCAGCACTGGCCCACCTGGGCGCTCACAGGCGCAGTATGATGGTCGTAGACCAAGAATTAACTGGATTGCTGCAAATAACCCCAGCTCTGAATCAGAAACAGAGTACGTGTATGCAATCATTGCACAGGCATGCCATCGCGATACACCCAGTTTCGTTGTCACGCTGGACGGTACACCCCTCAAACTCACAGCAGATTCGGGAGCAAGCGTCAATATCCTTGATGAGAGAGATTTTGGCAAACTGAAGCCCAAACAAAAGCTCATACCAACCACTACCAAAATCATGGCATACCACGGTTCAGCGCCACTCCCCGTTCTCGGCAAACTCACCCTGCTGGCTGAACATGACTCCAACCAGGCATACACAGACTTCTATGTCATCGCCGGCAGCAGCGGCTCACTCCTGAGCTGGGAAACATCCACTCAGTTACACCTTATTAATGTAGTCCAACATGTTCAAGTTGCAACTACGCCATTGGCCAAAGAATATTCCGACCTGTTCAAAGGCCTTGGGAAACTAAAAAACTTCAGTGTCAAGCTCCACATTGACGAGACAGTCATTCCAGTAGCTCAGCCACATCGACGCATTCCATTCCACCTGCGAAAACAAGTGGAAGCACAATTACAATCAGACATCCAGCAGGATGTCATCGAGAAAGTGGAGGGAGCAACACCATGGGTATCACCAATTGTTGTCGTACCTAAGCCCAAGAGCCCTGGTGATGTCCGGGTGTGTGTCGACATGCGCAGAGCCAACACGGCCATTTGCCGTGAACGACACCTGACGCCAACAATAAATGACATCATTCATGATCTTAATGGTGCCAAAGTGTTCTCAAAGCTTGACCTAAATCAGGGATATAATCAGATTGAACTAGAACTCGGCTAGCGATACATCACCACATTCTCTACTCATACAGGATTGTGGCGTTACAAAAGATTGAACTTTGGAATCTCGTCGGCAGCCGAGGTTTTTCAAAACGCTATTAGAGAGACACTCAGTGGACTGCATGGTGTCCTCAACATCAGCGACGACATATTGGTGTATGGTACCAACCAAGAGGAACACGATAGTAACCTTCGTGCATGCTTTCAACGGTTGCGTGAGAGCGGCCTGACTCTGAACGCAAAAAAATGTGCCTTCAATCGAAAACACCTCGACTTCTTTGGCTATACATTTTCGGCCAATGGTCTATCTGCCGATGCTAAGAAGGTTCAAGACGTCATTAACCTACCTCGACCTACGAATGTTAGTGAATTACGGAGTCTCCTAGGCATGGCGAACTTCAGCTCACGTTTCATACCAAGCTATGCCACCATGACCCAACCTCTGAGAGCTCTGCTGCATAAAGATGTTGCTTTCAGCTGGGGAGCTGAACAAGAAGCGTCGCTGGCAGAGATATGCCAGACTTTGTCACAGCCACCAACACTCGCCTATTTCGATGAGGCAAGACAGACTGAAATCTTCACTGATGCAAGCCCAGTCGGCCTAGGAGCTATCCTAACGCAATGTGATGACGATGGCATGGGTCGTCACACCATCGCGTATGCCAGCAGGTCTCTAACCAATGTCGAACAGCGATATTCCCAGACGGAACGAGAAGCACTTGCAATCATTTGGGCTTGTGAACACTTTCATCTGTACATTTACGGCAGGCCGGTTCGTGTACTCACTGACCATAAGCCGCTGGTGAGCATTTTCTGTAACCCTCACTCTAAGCCACCTGCTAGAATTGAAAGGTGGACGCTTCGACTACAGCCGTATGCAGCCAGCGTTGTCTATCGTGCAGGCAGTGACAATCCAGCTGAGTATTTGTCCAGACACCCACAACATAACACCAAGCCAGTATCACGTGAGGAGAAAGTTGCTGAAGAATATGTAAACTTTGTCACAAGTCATGCTATTCCAAAGGCCATGACATTGGAAGAGGTACAGACAGAAACGAAACGCGATGTCACCATGCAGGCAGTCAAGTCCGCGATACAGTCTGGTCGGTGGACCCACCAGTCACAGGACAACGGCTTCGACTCGATTGCATATGATGCCTTTGCCAAGGTCAAATCTGACCTGACCCTTGACTTAAACAACGAAGTCATTTTACGTCACAACCGCCTAGTAATACCTCAGTGCCTTCAGGAACGCTCAGTGCGGTTGGCTCATGTAGGGCACCAAGGAATGTCCAAGACAAAAGCTCTGTTGAGAGAAAAAATCTGGTTTCCGGGCATTGACAGAATGGTTGAGACCCAAGTGCGGTCTTGTCTCCCATGTGCTGCTGCTACGCCAATGGACAATCGCGAACCGCTGAAGATGTCTGAACTGCCTGCGGGTCCATGGCAAGATGTCAGCATTGACTTCGCTACTGTCCAAGGCCACTATTTGATGGTCATGTATGACGAATATTCCAGATTTCCGGTGGTCGACATCATATCATCCCTTACAGCAACAACTGTCATTCCGAGAATTGATAAGATCTTCTCAGAATATGGCATACCAAAGACGCTCAAGTCAGACAATGGGCCACCTTTCAATGGCAAAGAATTTGAGCTATTCAGTTCACACCTAGGCTTTAAGCATCGCAAAATTACACCCTATTGGCCTAGAGCCAATGCGGAGGTCGAAAGGTTCATGAGAACAGCCAAAAAGGTGATAAAGACAGCCTATGTGGAGGACAAGAACTGGAAGCAAGAACTATACTGCTTCCTACGCAATTATCGGGCTACCCCGCATTCAACAACTGGGGTCGCACCAGCAACATTGTTGTTTGGCCGTCCCATGGCTGTGAAATTACCACAGCTGCTGGTCAAGGAAAATGACCATGACCTTCGTTGTCACGACGCTCGTCAGAAAGCTGCAATGAAGGCGCATGCTGATTGTGGATCTCATGCGAAACCATCAACCTTGGCCGTTGGTGATTCGGTACTGCTAAAACCACCACCCACACATTTCAAGAGCAACACTCCTTTCGAACCATTGCCATATGAAATTGTCAGTAGAAAAGGTTCAATGATCACGGTGAGGAGGGGAAAGAGATAAGTAACTCGCAACTCATCGTTCTTCAAACCAGTGAATGCAGAAGTTGTCCATGGCAACCCGGTTGACGCTGAACAGGAGCTTGAAACACCCATCGAGTCCTTTAACCCAGTGCAACAACCAACTGCGGAACCAACCCCGAGTAGAGTGGATGACAGTGGAGGCAATCTCAATTCCCACACGAGTCTTGATGCTCCTGCAGAGGGATCTGGCCAAGAAGCTCTGCCGAGACGATCTCACCGTGAAAAAAGGCACCGCAATGGTTGAAAGACTTTGTCAGGGCAGAATAATCCCTGTCTAGTTACTTACTTGGTGTGGTTGTTTACCCACGCACAAGATGTGCAAAATGGCACAACTTTGTTCATATAGGCTTTATAGATGTTCTTTAATATGGCACAACTATGTTCATATAGGCATTACAGATGTTCTTTAATATGGCACAACTATGTTCATATAGGTGTTAAAGATGTTCTTTAATATGGCACAACTATGTTCATATAGGCGTTAAAGATGTTCTTTAATATGGCACAACTATGTTCATATAGGCGTTAAAGATGTTCTTTAAAATGTTCTTTATAATCAAGATGGGGAGGGATGTAATAGCGCTATATAAGTGGCTTGGCCACAGAGGGGATCTATGGAAAGATCTAGGAAGAAGACTAGTTGGATTCGGACGGGCACGAGGAATGGTTGCACATTAAGACTGTTAAATAAACGTGTTTCAAACTATTACAAAGGCAACTCGGGGACACAGGTATAAATTATTCAAGAGGCCGAAAGGTACATTCGGGCAGAAATTCTTCAGTGCAAAAGTTGTAGATCTATGGAATGGTTTGGATGATAGCACTGTCTCAGTGGACACTATCACAGCTTTTAAGAAGAAGCTAGGAAAATTGGGCTATTAAGCGATTGAGGTTAATTTGCAGTGGTTCTAACACAGACTACATCAATCAATCAATCAATCCTTTTATTGAAGCCATTTGAAGTACAAGGAAAGTATACAACATAAAAGTTTGAACTTTGGCAACAAGAGGAGACCCAAAAAGGGATCTTGATCCCGCTTAGCAGGGCCACCTAGTTAACATTTATCGTAATACAAGTAAATGGCAGCACAATCAACACTTTTAACGGTAACATCGATCAAGTTGTATGATCAGCAGGTAAAAGAAACAATGATAGAACTCTTAACTAAAGAACTTAACTATCAGTACACATGGATTCCAACTAACATGTTATGTTATTCAGTCAGTCTACATAGGCCTATTTATATTCAGTTAGGTTAGAAAATTCTATGCCAATTTTTTCGTTTATAGGCCTGTAAATGTTCATTATTATTAACTATTTTAATGCCTATAGTACAATGTTCCATATTATCCATATATTTTCACATTCCAGTCGCCCCTTCCATAATTCCATTGCAAAAGAATTAGCAGAAGGTGAGGTTATGACGAGTTCGTAGCATGGATCAGATATTTGTCGGAATTCTGGCGGGAGTTTATTCAAGAGAGGCGAAACAGCTATGGCAATGACGCGATTTACAAATTTTAGTGATGAAATGACGGAATTAAGGGCTGATCAGAAGTGTTGGACAGAAGAGGGGCTCGAGTGGCCTAGGTTGAGCGAAGTGGTTAGCTAGAGAATAATTTACGCCACTGGGTGGACTCGGTGGACTGTTGAGTTTCTGTTGTTTAGCCTTTGTGGGCGCATAAGACAGATCCATGCTTATAAGAAGCTCATACGTTGCGATTTGTCTGAAAGTGAGCTAATTCTGACGTTCCGCCCCCTTATAGGTAGCCTATGTGAGGCTATGTCCACAAGCCCTTCTGAGCAACACGTTTAGCCGGGGCCGATGTATCTATTGGCCGAGTAACTTATGCGACCATAGGCTGGCCTATAGTGTGGGTTGGCTAGACAGTGTAAGCGCTAGTAGACGCAGAGACGAAGGAAGTAGCAAAGGCTACATGTTTAGTCTGAGGGAGTTTACACTTTTGTGTGTTTGAGTAACGGAGTAGCTTCAAAGTGGATCAACTCAAGCGAAGCGACTGCAAGGCAAGTGTAATCTTAATATATTGAATTTTGAAGCCGTTGCCCATATAAAGCCCATATAATGATAGTAGGCCTACAATGTCATGGCTTCTTGTAGCCACCACTTAAATTTAATTACTTCTCAGCTTTTCGCCCAATAGACCCTTGAGGCCAAGTCTGAAACGAGACTTGAGACGTCCCTCTCAAAGCGTTCACTTAGCAATTAATTTAAGACGATACCGAAATCGAGAGCTTAATGGATCTATGAGACGAGACTGAGACCGAGGTCTCGCAGTGATTTCTCGATATTTTAATATGCTTTGTCTATTTATATTCATTTTACTTAACGTATCAATTCAATTCAATTCAATTCAGTTTATTGATCCACACAGGCAAAGCAAGACAACATACAAGAAACAAAATTAAATAGCCACTATGATGATGGTGGAAATTCTAGTACCGGTACGTTAAGAAATGAATGGATATAGGCCTACGTCATACGACTCCCTCTCCCATTAGTTTTCTATGTAAGATGTTTTTGTTTTTCAGTGCCACTTGCTATTTCCACAACCAGTGTTCACTATTCAACAACTTGTTGTTTCTAACCAAGCCTACTTGATGGCTCATGTGTACATGGCCGTCGTCGCGTTTTTACCAATAAATGGGGGACCCTTTCTAGCGGGACGTCGGTCCTTTTAGGGTTTCCCATTGACCCAGCCGGCTGTCACTGGGCGGTCTGCCTAGTCAGTAGGTATGAACGCAGACTTAAAAAAACATAATACCTGGGGATAAGACGTAATTCAGAGGGAAGACTATTCCATAATTTAGGTCCAAGTTTAGTTATTGAGAATTTTCGTATGTTGGTGCGTGCAAATTCAATCAGGTAAGTGTTAAGTTTATTCCTGGTAGAGTAGGGATCTACATCAGAGATACTTGTGAAAAAGTTAATAAATGCATTCGGTAGTAAATTGAAAGTATAGCGGTGCATGAAATCACAAATTTTTTAAGATGCTATACTGGCAAGAGTCAATAGGCCCATGGACTGGAATATATGGAAGGTATGGGAGTTTCGTGGGGACCTATAGTGACCTATAATTAGCACTAGATTATCACTTGATGACCTATAATAATGCGCTTCTGTAGGACTACGAGGCGTTGCAAGTTTGACTGATAGTTCGCTGCCCAGACTAGATTGCCATAAGTGAGATAAGGGTATACAAGTGAGTAGTAAAGATTTAAAAGAATTTTTTGGGGTAAAATTGAGAAAATACGCGTGATGATCCCAATGGTTTTAGAAATTTTATTTGCAATGTGGGCAATATGAGCAGACCAGTTGACGTGTTGGTCGATGTGAATACCCAGAAATTTAACAGAGGAAACTTGGGTGTCGCGGTCGACTCCTTCGATCGCAACGACGAACCAACGAAGGAACTATTAAAAGATCTTTATTTAAAATAAAGTCGATTAAGTGTAGAGTAAGTCAACTCGTCTGTCAAATATCACAATCGTAGACAGCACACAGGTTGGCTGGTCTCGATTGAACGTTATACGATCAATGTTTCAACGTTTACAAATCTTCGTCAAAAGGCCCCCAATGTACATCAGGTCTATCTTATATAGAGTTCTCCCGGATTCCAGAACGTTCTGTGACGTCACTGTACTTTTCCCTGGAAAGTCCTACTGAACACGTATATCCTTGTTGCATGCACCGAATTAATGTTGACAGCTTGCTGCAGAATTTTCCGTGCGTTGTAAACAAGCTTGTTGACGCGTCGGTTTTCTTCCCTTGATGCATGCACCCGCGTAGACCACGACATTCCCTCCGCCCTCAGATGATGACACGTCTTCAGCACCATCCCGAACGGGTCATCACGATCAAGCCGGGCCTCCAGACTCCATCTCGATACAGCATATACAACCAAAACAAAACACATCAGTTAGTCAACTTATCCACACAATTTGCGGGCTCGATCCTTGTGTGTCGGGCCATTTCCCCCCTTCACCATCCGAGTCACAACCGAGAGAGGAAATCAGCCACCGTGTTCTGACGTCCAGGACGATATCGAAAGTCCACGTTAAACTCTTGCAATGCTAACGCCCAACGAGTCAGTTTCGCACTCTTAGGGCTTGCATCTGTGAGATAAGACAAAGGATTATGATCTGAATAAATGATTATCTTTGATAAGAATATCCATGACTTGAATCGTTTAAGTGCCCAAATTACTGCGAAAGCCTCTCTCTCAATTGTAGACCAATGCATCTGTGTATCTGTAAGTTTAAGACTAGCAAAAGCAATTGGTTTTTCTTGACCTTCTTCGGTCCACTGAAACAAGCAACACCCTACCGCGGTGGCACTTGCGTCAACACTTAAACCAAATTCCTTAGTGAAATCAATGGTATGCAACTGTGTAGCTTTACTGAGATCATCCTTTAACTTATCTAGTGCTTCTTGATGCTTTTGCTCCCAAGGCACCTTCGTAGGTATGTTATCTCGTGTCAAATCAGTTATTATCCGTGCTTTTTCAGCTAAAGCAGGTATAAAATTTCGAAAATAACTGAAAAAACCCATAACCTTTCTAACTTCTTTCTTTGTTGTTGGAGGATGGATATCATTGATCGTAGCGATCTTACCTGGATCAGGTTCAATACAACCTGACCCTACTATATGGCCAACAAACTTTATTTTGTTTTGTGCAAAATTACATTTTCTTAAATTCAAAGTGAGTCCTGCTTCCTCAATAGTTTGCAAGAATTTCTCTAGATGTTCTAAATGGTCATTCCAATTCATTGAAACCACTGCCATATCATCGACGAATGGTTCGGTAAAACTTCGCACTGGATGTAAAACTTGGGTCATAGCACGAATAAAGGTATTGCTAGCGGACTTGAGTCCAAACGGCATCCTTGTGAACTCAAAAAGTCCTGCATCACATACGAATGCCGTAAGCCATCGATGTTCTTTCCGAACTGGAATTTGCCAATACCCCGATTTCGCGTCGAAAACACTAATAAACTTTGCCCGTCCCACCTTTTGTAAGACGTCAGCAATGTCTGGGGTCGGGTAACAATCACCTAGAGAATATTTGTTAACATGGCGATAATCAATTGCCAATCGAACGCCATTTTGACCTTTGGGTCCCTTTAAAACGCAAACTACCGGACTGGCCATTTCACTTTTCGATGGTCGAATGATGTCTAATGCCAACATTTCTTCTATCTGGCGTTGTACTTCAGGTTTAAGTAGCTCAGGTACTTTATATGCCCTTAAACGCTTAGGAGTGAAATCATGAGTTATCTTAATTTCATGTTCTAATACTGGACAATACCCAGGTTTATCCACAAATACTGCCGTGTGCCGATCCAAAACTTCAAAAAGTTGCTTCTGTTCCTCTTGCGAAAGATGCGCTATAATCAGAGGATCAATTCGCTTACTCGGGCTTATTTGTTCACGTTCTTCCTGATCTACAACCTCTACTATACCAAATTCTTCATCTTGATCAACAATTACTGAACAGCTATTGATCATCGCTTGTTCGAGTCGTTCATGGTATCGCTTGATCTTATTTGCGTGTAAATGTCTTTGTTTTCCCTCTATTTCTACTATATAAGAATATGGGGATTTAACCTTGACTACGGTAGCAGGTCCTTGCCATCGACTATAAAATTTAGAACTACCAAAATCTGGTGCTAATACTGCTACTTTATCTCCAACTTCGTATTTTCTGTCAGTACTACGCAAGTTATAATAATCTGCATACCGCTTGGTTTCTATATCACTATAGTAATCTGCATAAACTTTCGCGAATTCGAGGTTTTCCTTCAGTGATTGGAGATACTCTTCGGGTGATTTACCTAAGTTAAGAGGTACTTTTCGTTCGCCAGCCCACGATTCCTTCAACACACTAAGTGGACCCCGAGGAAGAGTTCCATAAACCATAGTGAATGGCGAAATATGAGTCGTGCCTGAAGGTTTTTCTCTAAGGCTCCACAGAACAAACGGTAACAATTGGTGCCATCCACGAGGATCAGATTGAGCAAGCTTAAAGATCATGGTTTTCAAGCTTTGGTTGCATCTTTCAACCAATCCAGCTGCCTCAGGATGTCCAGGGGTATTAAATCTGGGACTACAACCCATTCGCCGCAAGAATTCTTTCGTCAAACGACTGGTAAAGTTGGTACCACAATCAGAACTGATGATCCTTGGAATAGAAAAAGTTGTAAAAACTTGCAACAGAGCTTCACAAACTCCCTTTGCAATCAGCGATCTAAGAGGATACGCCATCGGCCAACGAGAAAATTTGTCCACCAGAACCAAAGCATAATTGTACTGGGGTTTCGATTTGTTGGATTCTCCAGTCACTACCATAGGGCCAATACAATCCATATTTAGATGGTTAAAACAGAGTTCATCCGCCCTCGGAATAGGAGTGATCGGGACTCGATCTGCCACTTTAACTGGAGTTCTTAGTTGACAAATTTGACAAGACGCACAATATTCGCGAATCCTCTCATCCATTCTTGGAAACCAAAAGTTTAATTTGATCCTGGCTCTCGTTGCCTTAAAAGCCATGTGCCCAGCACATGGGGCATCGTGTGCTACTCGCAAGACAACCTCGATTCTATCTTCCGGTAAACATAATTGATTAACCTTATGTCCCATAATTTCCCCTTTGTGGTACAGGAGGTTATTATCTATAAAGAAATTATTTTTATTCTGTCTCGCTTGTTGCCAGCAAGATATAAGATTGTGACAATTCTGTTGCTCACGCAATAAAGTATCATTATTCGCTACTCCCTCATCAGACTTGAACTCTGTTGACTCAACATCAAGAAAATTATCTAAATCATCAACTAGTTGCTCCTGAGAATATTCATTCACTTCTGACGGCAAGGATTCGTTGCTGTTACTTTTCTCGATATTAACTCCTAAGTTATCTTCTTCTGCCCCTTTATTTATTTGTACACATCGATCTACGCCAGCTACCATCACTACATATTGCGAACTATCCCTTAATAGGTCCACAACATGGGGTGTCAAAATAACCCGTTCATTTAGTTCAGGGACTGCAGCGAACATGACGCACAAAGATGGCGCAATGTTCGTCGTTCCTTCCATTGAATTAGCTAATTTCATTTGTAGGTATACTACATCTGCCTTACATCCTTCTCCATGAAAACCAATTATATTAATCCGTTTAATCACGGGTAAGTTTAGTGACTCAATTAATTTCTTATCAATACAACAAATTTCTGCTCCTGAATCAGATAATGCTGGCTGAGAAGGGAGATCTTCAATCTGTACATTGATATACGACCTCTCGTGTAATCCATCAATACTATTCTCGTATACCCTTACAGCAGTTTCCAAGCCTATTGGTTTAGAATTATCCAATAAATTCCCTTGCTTTACCTGTTCAGGTATCTCATGCAACACGTTGACCTTCTCAACAACTAAGTCGATCACTTCTTCAGTTGGGTTCCCAAATATACAAGTACTCACCTTTTTAGAACTTGGTTTGGTCTGGCACTCCCTTGCCATATGACCCTTCTGATGACATAGGAAACAGAGACCCTTTACCTTGGCCTCCTCCTGAGACACCCTCGCACCTATCTTGGCTTCACCCCTTATTTCCGGTTTGGGAGACTTGGGTTGAGCTGTCTGGTTATTGACTTGAACATGTGGTTGACCTTTCGTCCAATTGTTATACTTCGGTGTCGGATGACTACGGCATACTAAGTCATTCCCACCATCATGCGACGCTACATAAATGTCAGCCGCATTAGCTATGTCTTCACAGCTCAACCACTCCTCTTTTTCTTGGGCCAAGATATAATCTAAACAAGCCTTCGACAAGGACTCCTTAAGCCGATCCGCAACCAATAAACTTACAAGTTTATCAAACTCATCAGTTATCTTTCTACTTTTCAAATAATACATAAGAGCCACACGCAATTTGGATGAATAGATCGTAAATGATTCGTCCGATGCTTTGTGCAACGACCAAAATCGGGCTCTAAGATTTGAAGGGCTTATCTTAAACTCCCTTAGCAAAAACTCCTTCAGGAATTTGTAGTCATGGAGCTGTGCCTCAGTAAGGCGCATGGTTAATGCCTTAGCTCTTTCACTTAAAATGGCTAGCAATAATTTTGCTCTAACATCTTCATCCACCTCATACACATTAAACAAACCATCCAAGTGATCAAAGAAACCTGGAATTTCTATAGGGTCGGAAGGAAATTTCCAAAGAATATTCTTAAGGGCATCACTATAACGCTTAGTACGACTTGCTAAAGAATCTCTAACATTTCGTTCTTCCTGCTTTTCCTTCCTCTCCCTTTCTTCTTTCTCTTTCCGTTCCTTCTTTTCTCTTTCTTCTTTCTCTTTCCGTTCCTTCTTTTCTTCCTCTCTCCTCTTTTCCTCCCTTTCTTCCTTCTCCTTCCGTTCCTCCCTCTCTCTTTCTTCCTTCTCCTTCCGTTCCTCCCTCTCTCTTTCTTCCTTCTCCTTCCGTTCCTCCCTTTCTCTTTCTTCCTTCTCCCTTTGTTCTTTCTTTTCTTCCTCTCTCCTCTTTTCCTCCCTTTCTTCCTTCTCCTTCCGTTCCTCCCTCTCTCTTTCTTCCTTCTCCTTCCGTTCCTCCCTTTGTTCTTCATATTTACGGATTTCGAACTCCAGACGGCGCTTCTGCAGCTCGTAATCCACTCCTGTTGGAGATATTGGACTACCCTTAAATTCCTCTTCCTCTTTTCCAATCTCCATGGCCCATTCTTCCATTAATTGATTTCGATCCCATGACATAACATCATCTTCGTCCCTTACTGCCTTCATAAGATACACCCTAAGGCGCTCAGACGACATTTTGCGAATATTCGCTTGCATCTCTGTTGTCAACGCTTCCATTTTTACAAACAGTCAGTCAACAACAATCAACAAAAAAAAACAGACACCACGCGGCAAACCCGCCACACAAAAGGAAAATTCCACAACCCAAAGTGCAACTATGCAGTATCCAAAGAAGTACACAAAAACTATACAAGCTCATGCAAGTCTGGCCTCGATCACAACAATGGATCAAATTTCAAAGAAATAATCAGCAGATATTGAAAGAGAAATAATGGCTGCCTCCCACTCGGCTGCAACTCCACTCTCTTTTCTCCTTCTCAGCCACGACAACACCTAGGATCTTACCCGTATGTTGACTGCTGTCTTCTGCTGTCTCAGCCGAACGACGCACTTCGTCCGTCCGACTGTCGTATGCCGATTCACCCGTCTCCCACGGTAGAAAGGCGTCTCGATCCGCTCGCTGTCTGGAACAGACCGTCTCTTGATCCTCCGGGTTGACTCCTTCCTCCGTCGGCTCGCGTCTTCTTCACCGGATCCAACACCGATGATCCCGCTTCTGACACCAATAATGTCGCGGTCGACTCCTTCGATCGCAACGACGAACCAACGAAGGAACTATTAAAAGATCTTTATTTAAAATAAAGTCGATTAAGTGTAGAGTAAGTCAACTCGTCTATCAAATATCACAATCGTAGACAGCACACAGGTTGGCTGGTCTCGATTGAACGTTATACGATCAATGTTTCAACGTTTACAAATCTTCGTCAAAAGGCCCCCAATGTACATCAGGTCTATCTTATATAGAGTTCTCCCGGATTCCAGAACGTTCTGTGACGTCACTGTACTTTTCCCTGGAAAGTCCTACTGAACACGTATATCCTTGTTGCATGCACCGAATTAATGTTGACAGCTTGCTGCAGAATTTTCCGTGCGTTGTAAACAAGCTTGTTGACGCGTCGGTTTTCTTCCCTTGATGCATGCACCCGCGTAGACCACGACATTGGGGTATTGGCAAGTTGTCAATTACAATCGGTTCATTGAGCTGGGGAATTAATTTGCAGCTTGAAGAGAATAGGATATAGTTGGACTTGTTTATGTTAAGAAATAATTTATTAGCTTTAAACCACTCAGAAATAAGGTTTAATTCAATGTTAATGGTCGCTGCAATTTGGGGAGAAGAGCCAGAAAGGAATACATTAGTATCGTCTGCAAACAGTATACAAGGTGAAGGAGTGATGATGCTTTAGAAAGGTCATTGATGTAAATAAGAAACAGAAGAGGACCTAGGATAGATCCCTGAGGGACACCATAAAATATAGGTTTAGCACTAGATTATCACTTGATTGCATTTAACTTGTTGACGGGTGGACAAATAGCTTCTAAACCAAGAGAGAGGTGTTCCCCGGATTCCGTAGTTTTCTAATTTTTTAAGTAAGATTCCGTGGTCCACAGTATCGAAAGCTTTACTTAGATCGAGAAATACTCCAATAGAAATTTTATTGGTGTCAGTTGCTTTTGTAATTTGGTCGTGTATGCCAATAAGAGACATAATGGTAGAATGACCACTTCTGAAACCATGCTGTAGAGGATATAAGAGATTCATTTTTTCTACAAAGTTATATACCCGGTAACCTTTAATAGACAATTTTTTCTAGTAATTTCGAGAAACAGGGTAGTATTGCGATTGGTCTATAGTTCGTTATGTCACTTCTATTGCTTTGTTTAAAGACAGGAGATACAATAGACGATTTCATACTTAAGGGAACAGTGCCAGTTCTCAAGGAGCAGTTGATTACAGTAGCAAGCGGCTCGGCTGTGAGGTGAATGGAGGGTCCTACAATCATTGGGTCCAAGCAATCGGTTCCCGTGCTATGTGCGAGTTTGATACCCTGACTCAGATGTATAATTTCCTCGGGAGAGGTGGGGTATAGCACGAAGGAATTTGGAATTGGAGTGTCCAAGTAGTCAGGGAATTGTTTAGTAGAGGGAGATATTTTACTCGAGAGATTTTTAGCAATAGAGGAGAAGTAGGAGTTGAATTTATCAGCTATTATGGTCTAATCCGTTATATCGAGTTATGTTATTTAATTTTTTGTTGCTTCCAGTCTTCCACAATTAGCAATTTAGTGACTATCAATTAACCTACGATGTGAGATCGAGGGCAAACAAGCAGAGAAGCTACTACTTTCGCCTATCATAGGCCTCTTGTATACGAAGTGACTCAGCAGAAATTGAATAGGAGACACGTCAGTGTCACTGAGTTATACTTTTGTCCTCGGTCGACTTGTAGCACAAATTAATATGTATGCAGCAACCCCTTAGTATGGGCACTATTCTTAGGCCTACAACATACTAGCTCTTTTGAAATCATGCAGTCATTAGATCCGTACTCATGAGCACAGGTGATTCCAAGTTAAGCATATACTAATCAGTCTGCAGTGGGTATTATTATTATTTTACTAGTACAATGGAAATCTATGGTATGCTGACTAATTCTGATTCGTAATTCGGATTGGTTGCGCCGTTGCTGCACGCATGGATGAGGATGGCTGCAGCTGATGCATAGCAATTAGGTTGCGCAGGTTTAAACTGAAAGCCACGGAAACATTAAGTTGTTACGATGCATTTAAATGAATGTCTATTACAAATTCAACACATGCAGCGGGCTGCAATTGAGCACTGATTAATTAACTGTCCAATTATGATATCATACACACCGTGATAAATTATCTCCGGCTAAAAGATTACATATGCGTGAAAGGTCCTTGATATGCGCAGAGGCGCGTTTACACGTATTGTATTGTTTTGTATCTAGAAATTTATAAAACACCTCTCGCAGAATAACTATTCAGAGGCGCTCTCAGCACAGAAGCCCCGGGGAAACAAAAATGCCTTTAGGGAACGCGAGACCGATGAGGAAAAGCCAGTCATTAGTTTGGCACTGAGCAGAGGGGGAAGGTCATTCCAGATCGTGGGACCCACTACAGCAAACGCTCGTTGCTGGGCCAAGGCAGTTTTAGCCCTGTGAACAAAATGATCAAGCCGATTTACAGAGCGCAATGGACGAGAAGAAGATGCAGATAGCGGTTTTCGCAGATAGTTCGAGAGATATTTCGGAGCAGTATAGGCTGTTGAGATTTTGAGACAAGGAAGGGGATCTTATATCGGATGCGCGCAGCAATAGGGAGCCAGTGAAGGACATCTAGCATGTAGGTAGAGATATGGGCAAACCGGGGGAGTCGAGCGATGAGCCTAGCAGAAGTATTTAGAACAGATTGAAGGAGGGAGAGACGCTGCTTGGGGAGACCCATGAGGAGCGAGTTGCAGTAGTCCAAGCGTGAGCAGACAAATGCGTGAACTATGGTGGTAAAGACAGAAGGTGAGAAGGTGAGAAGGTGAGTCTGATGGTAAGTGATGGGCACTAAACTATTTTTTTAAAGTTAAACTAAAACTATTTTCCAACTAAAAAAATAGTTTAACTAAAGTTGGCAACTGATTTTGGAAATTAGTTAACTAAACTAAAAAAAGTAGTTAAACTTTTTCCAACTTTTTTCCAACTTTTTACGACAAAAACATTTTCACAATAAAAGACGTTAAGTGAACTGTAATAATGCAAAGCGTCAATGCCAATTTCACCTTCAAACTATGCAATGTGTACTGTTCTGGCATACAGTTCATTCATTCGAAGATTTATATAGCGCCTCTTCAAGGGAACTACTCAGTTACATGTGTACTGTAAGTAGTGTATGAATTTGAAAACACAGGCTGTTAATTCTAAAACCATGCAGTGTTAAAATGTTTTTTTGCTGACAGTGTTCAATGTTCACTGTGGAAAAATAGTTGCATATTGCTGATTTTTTTAGTTAAACTTTTTAGTTAGCAACTAAATTTTTTTTAGTTAAACTATGGTTTTAACTAAACTATTTTTTTAGTTAAACTTCTACCGTAACTAAAAAATTTTAGTTAAACTAAAAGTTAGCAACTTTTTAGTTAACTATTGCCCATCTCTGCTGATGGCCCTGAGACGCCTCAGTTGAAAGAGGCAGGAGCGAATCATGTTGGAGATATGCTCTGTGAATGTGAGGGCTCGAGGAGTCAAGTGTGACACCTAAGTCGCGAGCGGTGGAAGAGCAGGAAATTTCTCAGTCAGCAATGGAAAGTTGAGTTTAGCAAGCTGCTGTCTAGTCCCAAACCAGATCAATTGAGTCTTAGCAGTGTTTAGGCAGAGACGGTTAGTCGACATCCAGTAGTGAAGGCCAGAGACAAGATGGTCAATGGAGCAAACAAGGGAGAGTTGATCAATTGAGGGACCATGTACAAAAGCCTGAGCATCATCTGCATAAAGATGGCCATTTGCCTCATGTTTAGTAAATAGAGACGCGATATCAGCAGTGAAGAGGATGTATAGGATGGGACCAAGCATCGAGCCCTGGGGATAACCAAATTCAACCTCTGTCCACCGAGGACAACCAACTACATGTGAGCGGTCAGAGAGGTATGATTTAAACCAAAGAAGAGGAACACCAGAAAGGCCACAGGACAGTTCCAGTCGCTGAAGCAGGATCTCATGGTCAACCATGTCAAACGCAGATGAGACATCAAAAAGCGCCAGGAGAGAGATGAGAGTGATCAATAGCTGTATAAATATCAGACAGTAGGGATAAGAGGCGCACTAGGCGCGCGCCTTGGACCCCCAAATCTCGGAGGGCCCCAAACGAATGAAAATATTTTTTCAATTATAAAATATAACATTAAACCAAATAAGTAGCACTCGCAAAACGGCTTCAAGTTCATATTCGTGGGTTTTGCTGCTTTGCACATGATTGGCTAAACACCACCAGAGTTTCAGACTCTCAGTCTACACGTTCAGAAGGGCCCCAAAATGTCTGCGCCTAGGACTCCATTTCCAGTAAACGCGCCTCTGCATATTCGACGTGTGACGTGTGGTTTACACCGTCTGACTGGTCCATGGTCACACTTGCAATGGTCTCTCTTTAGGATCCATATTAGATCCCTACGTACTATATCATGTAGGTCACAGTGCTGATTTGAACCTATAGTTCTTTTTCCCTTTGATTTGCAGCTCATTAGTATACCGATGACACTCAGGCACATGTCCATGGTTCAGCTGCAGAAGCTATATCTCCTCAATGGAGAAAATGCTTCAGACATCAAAGGCGCTTGGTGCCTGGATGTCGTCCAACTGTCTCTCCGTCTAAACTCTGGGAAACCCAATTTACCTGGCTTCGTAGCCGTGGGCAGATTTCTGATCACGACTTGCGTAATCTGCAGCATTGCTTTCCTGGTATACCATGCACCTCTTCAACTAATGTGCGCTTTCTAGAAGTGACCTTGGACTGGAGATTCATTTTCTCAGAGAATACGAAGAATGTATGTCAAACGCGCTTTTACCCAGTGGTTAAAGTGGCTTCGGTGAGCAGTGGGAACTGTAAAGAAGAGTTTTATTGGAACGCATGCGTGAGCAGTGAGGACGCAAGCAAAGAATGTCGAGACCAGCGGGAACGCCGTTCCCACCGTTTCCACTCCACTTTAAGCCCTGCTTTTACCACCTGCGTTAGATTCGCACTATTCGCCGTTCGCTTACAACTCAAACAGCAGCAACTCTGGTACATGCATTCATTTGCTCCAATATTGACCATGGCAACGCATGCAGGTCTGACTCATTCCTGCATAAATCGGCCCCAATTAGTCTTGAATGCTGCGACTCGGCTGATTGGCGACATTCTTAGGTTTGGCCGTATATCCAGTCTTGTTGTCCTCGAGACCAAGGTCTTGGTCTCGAGTGCACTCGAGTTCGTTTTTAAAAGTCTTGGTCTTGGTCTTGGTCTTGAGGTTCAAGGTCCTGGTCTTGGTCTTGAGGTTCAAGGTCTTGGTCTTGGTCTTGGTCTTGAGGTTCAAGGTCTTGGTCTTGGTCTTGCGAGTCCAAGACCAAGACCGGCTGTTAATATGAACAGTCGACTCATTTAACAGAACTCAAGAATTCTGTATCAAGCCTGCTTGCACCATACGACCAATATCTATGGATGGATACAAGTCTTGTTGGTCAGGAAAACCCATTAGCAGCAGCAACAGTTATTCTGTATCAGACGGTATGATAAACCATGGGAAGATTTCAAAAGGACTCACTATCTGTACATTTACATCCAGTGCTTGAAAAGCTTCTCTGTGTGTGTCAGCGACTTCAGCATCTGTAGAACGTATTTTTTCACATGGCGGAATTTTTATGAAGCCCACCAGGTACGTCTTGGTCAGAAAATTCTGAGCGAATTGGTTTTTATAAAATACAAAAGGCATTTGGTATAAGAGGTTGCATGAAGGACTTTTGAATACAAATTCGGATTTCTCTGAAGTTTTCATTTAAAGTTAATTTGCTTGAATAAAATTAAAGACTCATGTTTTCATTAAAATAGCGAATATTCCGACTTGACAATTTTTAGAAGTCTTGACCTGATTTCGATTTTTTTGGGTCTTGGTCTTGGTCTTGGTCTTGAGGTTCAAGGTCTTGGTCTTGGTCTTGGTCTCGAGGTTCAAAGTCTTGGTCTTGGTCTCGAGGTTCAAGGTCTTGGTCTTGGTCTTGAGGTTCAAGGTCTTGGTCTTGGTCTTGGTCTTGAGGTTTAAGGTCTTGACAACAAGACTGCGTATATCCAGATTCACGTGGGAGGATCTGCACTGGTTACCTATGCAAAAGCTCATTGAGTTTAAGATCTTGCTGCTCATGTCTCCATCTTATATCAGGGAACTTTGTAGCTCAATATCTTCCATGCCTGGCTATAGATTTATCCTCTCTCCCACGCAATGCGACTTAGTTGTTCCACTGGCCCGAAATTCACGGTCCAGCAAGTTTTGTTGTCGTCGGTCCATCCTCCTACAATAAGTTGCCTAACAACCTGTGACATGAAGTCCTAATCCTCTCTTTGCCTCTTTTCCGCCAGCACTTGAAGACCATTCTGTTCTATCGTTTTTTTTATTGTGTTAGATCTGGAGCACCTCTAACTTTAGTCTCTCTTTAAGTGGCGCTATATAAATTTGCAATTACAATTATCGACATGCGTTATATTTCAATTTTGTTCCAACTTTCAAAAGCATAGAGTTGCCCAAGAGACTCAACACGAGAGATTAAGACGAGATTCGTATGTTCATATTATGTGCAATGCATACATGTATGTGTGCATGGAGGTTTGTTTCAAATTGTTTGTGTGTGTTTGTGTGTATGTTTGTCTGTAAGTATATGCACTCATATATGTTTACACACAGCTTATTTGTGTTAGGCTACTGATATAAACATAGGTCATGCGGGCACACCTGTCGAGTTGGTTCGATAGTTTTCAATTATATATATACAGTATATGTTATATATATATATATATAATAGTGAACACTCAAGCATATATTAGATATATTTAGCATCTTTGAGAGGTACTTAAAACGCGCTATATTAAGTGGCTTAATACATACATACAATATATACGGTGTGTATAATATATAAGCCGACCTACTGGAAAAATAATATAGACCTGTGCTATAGATCTACATGTATATAGACGACCTATAATTATATACCTCAAACTTCCGAAATGATTTGTTGTTGGCCTGCCAATCGAGCTAATTTGACTGAAAAAGCGTATACGCGTTATGCATCGAATACGTACATTATATATGTAGGCTGTTTAGTTTAATTTAACCCATTACAGCCAATAATATAAACTTTGTCACATGACATATTTTCTTCTGAAACTCTTTAATTTCGAGAAGTCTAAAGTCTAAGATAAATCGAGCAATAAATAATCATTACTGATGCAAACAAAGGCTAATGAACAATATAGAGGGGATTGGTTGCTAGAGACCGGAGGAGGGAGAGGGCGCTGGTTGCTAGGGACCGGTGAAGGGAGAGGGATTGGCTGCTAGAGACCGGAGGAGGGAGAGGGCGCTGGTTGCTATAGGGACCGGTGGAGGGAGAGGCGATTGGTTGCTAGAGACCGGAGGAGGGAGAGGGCGCTGGTTGCTAGGGACCGGTGGAGGGAGAAGGAACTGGTTGCTAAGTACTTACTGTTACGAACTGGTTGCTAGGAACTGGTGGAGTGAGAGGGGACTGGTTGCTAGGGACCGGAAGTGGCAGATTGGACTGGTTACTAGGGTTTATTGTTACAGACTAGTTGCTAAGGACTGAAGGAGGAATAGGGGACCTGCCGCCAGGAACTGGAAGATGGAGAGGGGTCTCTAGGGACTGGATGAGGTAGAGTGATACACTATCACGTTATTTCTCTACCAAATGCTGGCGCTCCAGCTGGGAACTGTTTGATGGTACGCCCGTAGTCCCTTTTGTAGGCTGCAGAGTTGGTCGATGAATAAGGCCACAACAGACATCGACAAGATTAGATCGGTAGAAGTTTTCCCTCTGAGATCATTTTTTGCAGACCTCGGCCTCGATCATTCAGCAGCGGCGCCCAATTGAGATCGGGACTGGTATAGGAGTCAGCGGACTGCTCCTGCCTATAGTGTATACATGTACGTAAGGCGCCCTGCGTGGCTGCCGTTTCTACTATATGTATGTTCATTGTACAGTGCAGTGCGTTTGCAGGCGCTTAATTAAAGAACAAATTATTGTTATCATTATTATAAGTTGTGGGGCGTGGTTGCTCAGTGGTAAGTTCGGCGCCTTGTGACCGGAGGGTTGCAGGTTCGAATCCCACTCTAGCCGCTGCGTACGGACCTTGGGCAAGTCCTTCACTCGCAATTGCTCGTGGCGCTTCGGCGTGAAAATTCCGGCACAGTATCAAATGCTGTAGTCGGGAGCGCCTCTGAGTAGTAGTTGACTTCGAGAGGCGCTATAGAAATATCCGGAATAAAGTAACTTGATAGTACAAAAGACAGCAGCCGAAACCTCTTCCGATGGCGATAATGTTGTGTCCTCACATTCGCTCTCTCCTCTTTTCCCTTACATGCCTGTCTTCTCTTCTGTACCCTCCATAAATTATAGGGTTATATAGGCACTTCGAATTTGGTCGAATATGGCCCCTTGTTCTATATGGAGCTGCCTAGTTTGCCTAATGATTAATAAGGGCTTTTGTTGAAGAGAATTTTTCAGCTTTGAACGAGAGATCTGCGCAAAGATTGATCTGAACGGCTGGTCAGATAACTAATTAGCCTGCAGCCGAGTCAATTCAAAGTATCATCGACTTCTGACCCTCTTCTTTTCGGGACTGAAAACCATATCGCATGTATTCGTTAAAGCATTGAGATTGTGTCAATTAAATTACAAGTCATTTGCAAATGTAATTTAAACTTCTATTAGGTTATTTAAATACCAAGCTCATACTAGGCGTCATGGGTATTCGTTAACTCCAAATTTCTAAAGCGCTACTCTAAAGCTAAGCGAAAAGCACTGGCTTATTCACGTGCGCTGAGTATTGAATATTCAGAGAATATATATATAACTGAATATTCATGGTATTTATTGAATCCGTACCTGAAACAAGACATGAAAAACTGGAGAAAGTGCAAAGAATAGCTACAAAAATGATTTGGCGCTACAAGGATTTGAGCTATGATGAAAGGTTTGAAAGAGAGAAGGAGGAGTAGAGAAGATCTAATTAAAGCTTATAAGATTATAACTGGAAAGGAAGCACTACAGTGGGAGAGGTTCTTCGAATTAGTACCAAACAAGGCAACTCGGGGACACAGGTATAAATTATTCAAGAATCCGAAGGGAACATTATGGCAGTGGTTCTTCTGTGCAAGAATGGTTTGGGTGATAGTACTGTCTCAGTGGACACTGTCACAGCTTTAAGAGGAAGCTAGGAAAATGGGCTATTATTGAGCGTTCCAGGTTAATTTTCAGTGGTTCTAACACAGACTACACGTCTTCATGTTACAAAAAGTGGGGTGAAATACCTACCCTAATCCAAAAAGCAGTGATGGGCAAAAGTTAACTTAAAAGTTGATAACTTTTAGTTAAACTTACATTTTTTAGTTAAGGATGAAGTATAACTGGAGAAAAATAGTTTAGTTATAACCAAAGTTTAACCAATATTTTTTACAAAATCAGCAACTACGCAACTCTCTTCTGCAACGAACACATGTTAAATTCTCAACGCGGCGTTTGATTATTTATTAACGCTGGAGTTGCCTCTGCATAAATACGTAGTAAGGCGCAGTGTAAATAAGAACATTGGTGTTTATTACGGTATTAGTCTAGTACACATTACATATATAGTTTGAAAGTGAAATTGTCAATGACGCTCTGCATTATTACAGTTCACTTAACCTTATTATTGTGAAAATGTTTGTCATAAGAAGTTGCTAAAAAGTTGGAAAAAGTTTAACTAACTATTTTTAGTTTAATTAATTTATTTACAAAATCAGTTGCCAACTTTAATTAGTTACACTGTTTTATTTTAGTTGAAAGTTGAAGTTTAACTTTTAAAAATTAGTTTAGTGCCCATCACTGCCAAGAAGTAGGAGTAGGGGTCTAACACCCTTCGAAAATTACACCTTAATTTACTTTGCCTTTTTCAAATTCTTCATGAGGAAGTCTGTAAAGAAGAAGCGTCCATGTTTTCTGTAGCGACCGAATGCTGCTAATTTTCACTGAATTTTACGGGTGAGATCCTTCACCGCCGCTGCCCGTTTGAATGGGCGTCATGCCATTTAGGATAAAGTTTCCCAGTAAGATCGTGCAAGCCCGAGATTTAAATCTCTGAAAACTAAGCCACTGTCGGGAAGTGTACTTGGAATCTCACCTACCGAGGCGCCTTGACGTACGCTCTAAAATGTAGCTAACCGTTTTCTTGATTAGTTGGTCGTCAATTCTTTCTCTTTCTACACATTCTTTCAGGTAAAGCTATAGTTAATGAGCTAGGTAAGCTGCATTGGCTTTTAAGTGCCTATGGGTCTATCTTCCATACAACTCTCCATTCTCTGTTAAAAATGTTCAAGCTTGGTACGGATACTGTTTTGTAGTTGCCATTTAACACTCCACTTCCTGTCAGTGCAGCATGTGCCGGTTTAACAATAAACCATAAATACACTTGATTGAATGACAACCAGTAATTTGATAATTTAGTCTTCTTGAAAGTAAGTGAATTGAATTATAGAAATTAGACTCAGTACTTTTACTTTTTACTTGAAAAGTATTATTTGGAAGAGTACTTTTTAACATTTACTAAAGTACAAATTTTGATGAGTACTGTTACTTTTACTTAAGTACGTAAAGTCCTGTTTACTTTTACTTAATTTAAGTACATTAGCCCGATACTTTGAACAACACTGGTGGTTGCCGGTTCCAGTAATCCACTATCATCTGGCTGAAATTGAATTTTGAAATGTCGAACCGCTCTCTTTCATGATAAAGTTTCACACCGTGTTCTCTTAAAATTCAATTGCTGCCCTCTGGAAGGTTTGCTCGATATTATTTTCGAGTCCGTGCGACTGGTAAAGTCCATGTATGATGGGGCACGCACTTCAGTGAGGTGTAGGGCTGGCAACACAATGGAGTTTTAATTACGAGTTGGTGCACACCAAGGATCATGCCTGAGCCCACTCATCGTCATGGCTGCGGTATCAGAAAACATCGGGAGAGAGGTATAGGCTACCTTGGGACATGTTGTATGCTGATGATCTTATTGTGGCGGATGACCCAGCACAGAACACCCAGACAAGCCTCACTGGTTGGCAGAAGGCATTGGAGAGCAAGGGACTCAAAATAAATATCAGTAAAACAGAAGTCATGGTTTACTCAAGGACAGATGAGAACCTAGTGGTTATAAGCGGTGGAGGAAATGTACTGAAACATGTGGAGACTAAATTCCTGGGGTCAATAATGAATGCTAAAGGAGGATGCGAGCAAGATGTCAACAATAGAATAAAAAAAAGCCTACCAGAAGTGGAGGGATTTGTCTGGTGAGCTGCGTGACCACAAGATCTCAGTTAGCCTCAAAGGAAAGATATGCAGGACAATGATAAGACCGATATTGATTTATGGAGCAGAAGCATGGACGCTGAGGTTCTATTCTGCAGCATCCATGCTTCATGAGATGAGAATGCTACGATGGATGCTTGGGGTGTCATTGAAAGACAGGAAGAAACTGAGAATATCCGGAAACACTCGTAGTAGCTTGTACATCCGACAAGGTGCGTGAGATGAGACTGAGGTGGTATGGACATGTGGAGCGGGCGGAGGAGGAGGATAGTAACATCAAGAGAATCATGAAGGCGGAGCTGCAGACGCCAGAAGAAGAGATGGATGGACATGCTTCAGCGGGACCTCAGGCTTCTCGACTTGAAAAAAGAAGATACCGGGGATCGAGTGGGATGGAGACAGAGGATCCGAGTGGATGACCCCTCCCCCCCAGCAAGGGATTAATCCCAGCCTGAAGAGAAAGAAGAGGAAGATTTTCCAGTCCGTGTAAAATGATGCAGATCCCAATAAGGTAGCATCTCATTTTTCGTCTTTCCAAGAGAAGATATTCAGCTTCTGAAGCCTTTCTTCTTACGGCATCCTAGTTAGGCATCTGATGAGTGTAGTAGCTGAGGTTCTCACCTACAATACACTCCAATCCTCCCAGCCTTCCCATCTCCGACAGTTGTTCACGGTCCAACCACTCCGCTCAACCCGCTCCTCTTCTGCCCTAACACTTCTCCGCCCTTCCATCACATCATCACTAAAATTTGCAAATCGCTCCATAGCCATAGATGTCCCACCCCTCTGGAATAAACTCCCACCAGTACTGCGAGAAATTTCAGATCCATCCTACGAACTCACCAAAACCTCACCACTTGCTATATCTCCACAGGTCTTTCACTCGAAACTGAAAACACTGCTCTTTCACAAATCCTATCCCGATTCCTCCTCTCCCTACCTCCCTCGCCGTGTAAACCCTAAACACCACCCACCATAGCCGTCTTACTGCCTACCTGACTGACTCCTTTGGATCTTGAGCTGGAACCGATTCGACACCCCCCTGCCTATCGATTTTGATTTGACTAAGCGCCTGTGAATAAGCTGGTTCCCGCGACGTAGCTTTTTTGGGCGCTGTAGAAGTCTCGAGATTACGATTACGAATATGTGTTCTCAGCCATACGATGTCTTTTTTATACTGACGGTTTGGAACCTGGGTAAAATATTCTACACGTGGTCGAATATAAGCATTGTTCAGTATCTTGAAACTGTCAATACACTGTAGAGTACATTTATTTCTTCTTCTTTCTGCTTCTCCTGCACTTAATCCAGTTTCTTATTGGTTTGTTGTCTTCAAGACGAACATGAGACACTGGGTTGCAAGTGAGTTTGGACCCAAGTTCACTAATCGGACAGATAGTTGTGCAACCTCCTTCACTGGATATTTGATAATTGAGGTGGCGTGTTAGGCTTGTGCTCTCGAGATATCGCAATCAACTGCCCTGTTGATAAAGTTCAATATGACGGATTGTAGGCTGTAATCGATCAATGTTCACCGAAGCCTTATTTATAGTCAGTTACATAATATACTTGCATAGCCTACCTGTTGCTATATTTAGCCTTCTACTGATGCCTTACCGAGTCTGATGCCCACGAATGTCACTGAGAACAAGAACTAGGCCGCGATAAATTGCCACTGCATAAAGAGTAAGTGCATTTGATCAGTGCTTTGGGATTTTGTACTTCTTATGCAGATTTAGCAGATTGGCTGCATGACAACCGTCGTCAACAATAACTTATGTTAAAAAGATCTATACAGATTAAATATGAGAGTTAATTACACTACAATAGAAATGAAGTATGAGAAAGAATTAATGCTAATAATGGTAAAATGCTATGCAGAACAGCTGCCTCAGCGCCCCAGCAAAAAAGAAATTGCTCATTGCAGTAGTGGATGGATAGGAGCCGCGTCGATTATAATAACTGAGAAACTGTGGCAGTGAAATGTAGAGCACTGAAAGAAAAAAGAATTGGTCTTGCAATTGCAAGTCGAGAAGACTAAGGGCAATGCTGCAAGTTAAATAGTCAATTAGTATTTCTGATGCAATATTCCTGCCAAAATTAGAATCAAATTTCGTTTATTTAAACAGCTTTTGCTGAACTCTGAATGTTCATATATACGTTTTCTGATTGTTTAATAGACCTAACTCAGTTGTAAAATCGGCAAGAAGTACGAATAATCACGAATTGTCATCTTTAGACAAAACCACCACAAAATGTCAGCTTTCAGGTGATGATATTTTATGTCAAATGTCAAAGTTAGCACCTCATAGGCCTACTGAAACTGCAATGCAAAACTTCACAACGAATGAACCATTTCGTGTAAAATAAGACAACACAGTTCAAAAGTGAACGAACTGTGTATTTTTTTTTCAGTGTCCCCTCCCCAAAAGAAAAGTCGTGGCATTTACTTACTTACTTACTTGCTTGCTTGCTTGCTTCCAATGTTACTATGCATTCTCAATATTAACATCCATATTTATTTTGGTATAAGACGTGTAAGAGTTTTGGGTTGAGGCTTACATGGGTTTAGCTGCAATTTCTTGTTTTCTATGTTAGTTTGTTTCTATGTTTAAGGCATATGTCACTTGCAACGCCGGTCGATGTGAGGGCAGTGAGGCGTGCAATGTATGCCACCCAACGCCCTTCAAACCTCTCAACCTTCTTACATTCGCCAGCTATTCACCATCCAACCGCCCGGGTCTACTCGCTCATCATCATATCTTTCTCTACCTCGGCCTTCAGTGTCCTCATCTCTGAAATTCTGCAACCGCTCCTTAGTAAATGATGCACCGGCTCATTGGAATGATCTCCAAAAAGATCTCCGCCAGTTTGCTCATCCTCCCTGTTGACAACTTGACATCACCTCTCCTCCGCTTGCACTGTCCTCCGCTGCTTTCCACTCACGACTGAAAACCGAACTCTTCAAGATATCTTATCCTGATTTCATTCCTGCGCCACCACACAACCGCCATCATCACCGATTACCACCATAGTGTGCACCCTGCTGTCTCCTCACCATCCAACCGCCCAGGTCTACTCGCTCATCATCATATCTTTCCCTACCTCGGCCTTCAGTGTCCTCATCTCTTAAATTCTGCAACCGCTCCTTAGTAAATGATGCACCGGCTCATTGGAATGATCTCCAAAAAGATCTCCGCCAGTTTGCTCATCCTCCCTGTTGACAACTTGACATCACCTCTCCTCCGCTTGCACTGTCCTCCGCTGCTTTCCACTCACGACTGAAAACCGAACTCTTCAAGATATCTTATCCTGATTTCATTCCTGCGCCACCACACAACCGCCATCATCACCGATTACCACCATAGTGTGCACCCTGCTGTCTCCTCACCATCCAACCGCCCGGGTCTACTCGCTCATCATCATATCTTTCTCTACCTTGGCCTTCAGTGTCCTCATCTCTGAAATTCTGCAACCGCTCCTTAGTAAATGATGCACCGGCTCATTGGAATGATCTCCCAAAAGATCTCCGCCAGTTTGCTCATCCTCCCTGTTGACAACTTGACATCACCTCTCCTCCGAGTCCTCCGCTTGCACTGTCCTCCGCTGCTTTCCACTCACGACTGAAAACCGAACTCTTCAAGATATCTTATCCTGATTTCATTCCTGCGCCACCACACAACCGCCATCATCACTGATTACCACCATAGTGTGCACCCTGCTGTCTCCTCTGCTTGACCTCCCCGGACTCTGACCTGGCACCGGAACGGACAAGGCGTAGCTGTCAAAGCGTCGTTTTCTACCTATTATCTAAATTCTACTTTTTGTCGGTTTCGCTTTTGTCTTAGCACTCTGTTCAGTCCAATCACACTCAGGATTTCAGGTCAGATCGTTCCTATTTTGGTCTGAAATAACAACCGTCTCTAAATGCCTCAGGTTAATGTATAATCTCGCACGTGTCGCATGCCCTTTGACCTTCTGCCATCTTCACCCATATTTACAATGCCATCGCTTGTCTCAGTGTTACTGCCGCTCCTGATCATCCGCTTCTCTCACAATTTCATCGAACCTACACACCTCTCGTGCTCCAGTTCCGCACTACCAACAGCACTGTATTCTCATTTCAACTCCATCCCCTCTGCCTTATTCCTTCTGACTTAACGTACCACAGTTCATTATTCCACCATCAGTCCCCGGCATATCCTGCAGTCTTGTTGTCAAGACCTTAAACCTCAAGACCAAGACCAAGACTTTGAACCTCGAGACCCCAAGACCAAGACCAAGACTTTGAACCTCAAGACCAAGACCAAGACTTTGAACCTCGATACCAAGACCAAGACCAAGACCAAGACTTTGAACCTCAAGACCAAGACCGAGACCAAGACCCAAAAAATTGCATTCAGCCCAAGGTCTCCCAACAAGAAATTTCTACTCTATTCCCTAAATATTCGGTCTTTCCTCAACCCCCAAAACGCCATTGCCCTAAGTGATCTTGTCATCTGCTGTCGTTCACCCGATCTCATTGCCCTTCAAGAAATCTGGATTTCCACTTCATCCTCTAATTCCCATCTCTCTGATTGCACTACTCCTGGCTACTCCCTGCTAAGGTTCCTCGCATCACCTCCTCCTCAAAGGCCACAAAAATCTCTGGTGGTGGCACCGTCTTCTTGGTCCGTGAACGGGCTGTCATCTTCAAATTCCTCTCGCCATACCTTCCGCTCTTTGGAATGCTCCCCCACTCTTCGACTTAATAATAATAGTAATAATAATAATAATAATAATAATAATTATTATTATTATGATAATAAATCTGACAGGTGCTGTGGCCGTACGAAGGAATAAGGCAGAGGGGATGGAGTTGAAATAATTATTATATGACGTCATAATTATTATATGACGTCATCAGTTGACGGAGCAAGTCGAAATTTCCACACTTAGCGCAAATTGCATAATTTCTCAGGCTTGCGTAGACGTTCGAGTTGGTTTTTTATATTTATTTATAAGTCAACATCCCGTGATCTCGAAGTCTTTTCCGGCGAAACCGAATCTCGCAGGATTTTGGACAGATTGGTTTGAAATATTTTGTTACCATCATCAGAGATCATCGCGCCATTTAAAAATTCGCCAAACTGTATTTAAATGGCCTACGACGTCACCATTACCATGACAACGCATTATCCTTTGCACGCTAAGCGTAACTGGTCATCTTAGTTCCGTTTGAATAATAACAATAAATACGAATGTACACCTCGTCACCACCTCGACCGTCGCAGAAAGCACGTGGAGTTTGTAGTGTATGTAAGGTGGAAAGACAACTGCATAACCGGGATGGGAAAGTCCATCTACATGGTCCTAGAAGCCAGCCATGCCCCGGCTCACACAAACCACCGCTTGGCACCACGCCGTCCGAATCCGGACTCAACCCCGGAATAACCCGGGAAGCAGAAGTCCCTCGTCAGTCGCAATCTGACCCACTTACACCTGCGGAGGATGGAACCAAAGCCCCAGAACCGGACGGAGAAGCGAGGATGGAAGGAACCCCCCAAGATGGGATAACCCATCCGTCGCTGCCACATAAAATTTTGAAGCATATCCCAAAAGCTGCTAGATCAAGCGTCGGCAGACTTCTGACCTCGATCATCAATAAAATTCTCTCGGACTCAGTCAATCCAACTCCATGGAAGATGTTGCTCACTTTCGGAGCAGGAATTCTCGAGCAACCAATAAGAGGAGGTAAACGTCACAACCTAACATCAACCATAAAAAAGCGGGTTGAAAAATTCCCCACGGACTGGCCACTCAAATGGGCGGAAATTTCATCAAACAGCCTCACTGACAACAACCGCGGAAGAAGAACAAAATTGAGTGACGAGCAGGCGGTGGCTGCGGCAGTGGCGTCCAAGTTGGAGGACGGTAACATAAGAGCGGCAGTCAGAATCCTATGCTCAAGCGACAAGCCGGCGCAGGCAGACCTCGAGACCTTGGAAGAACTGAGAACAAAACATCCGGAGCCTCCGCCCAAACGACATGTGATCTCCCCGACAACCCATATACCGCCCTTCCAAACTACCGAGGATCAGGTTAGAGCTCAAATACGCTCTTTTCCGGCGGGTTCTTCGGGGGGGCCGGACGGCGTACGGCCACAGCACCTGTCAGATTTGATTAACTGCGCCGATATCGGAACGGAACTTATCTCAGCCATCACCGGCTTAGTTAACCTCCTCCTGACAGGAACCTGCCCGGAACAGATTACACCGTTCCTGTTCGGAGGCACACTCCTGGCACTGAGAAAGAAAACTGGAGGCCTGCGCCCCATTGTAATAGGCTACTACTGGCGCAGACTCACATCCAAATGTGCAAACACCCATATACTTCCAAAAGCAGTGACCTACCTCGCGCCGAGGCAGGTGGGAGTAGGTGTACCTGGAGGGACGGAAGCCGCGGTTCACGCGGCTAGGCGATTTCTGGAAGAAATGCCAACAGATTCGGTCCTGATCAAGCTAGACTTCAGCAATGCTTTCAACAGCCTACACAGAGACCGCATGCTCACCTCGCTGGATGAGATCGCGCCAGAACTGACATCGTATATCCGTCTTGCTTATGATGAAGCTTCGATACTTCAATTCGGACAATATACCATTCTCTCACAAGTCGGTCCCCAGCAAGGCGATCCGTTGGGACCGGTGCTGTTTTGCCTGCCGCTGCAACCAATCCTTCAGAAATTATCGTCATCGCTTGTGCTTGGATATCTGGACGATTTGTCTCTGGGAGGAAGGGCCTCTATTGTGGCGGAGGACGTGAAGACACTGGAATATGAGAGCGGATTGCTAGGTCTGCAACTCAACTACGGAAAATGCGAGCTAATATCGCGCATGGAGAGGCGAGAAGTTCCTTCAAACCTTCAACACTTTCCCGCTATCGCACCGGAAACGGCCTGTTTGCTTGGTGCACCGCTGTCGTCCGAGGAGGCCCTAACTGCAAGCCTGGAGTTTCGCTGCTCGGAACTGACGCTGGCGATGTCAAGACTGGAAAAAATTGCAAAACATGATGCCTTAGTCCTCCTCAGAAGCTCACTGTGTTCACAAAAGCTACTACACACCCTAAGATCCCACCCCTGCAGCGGACATGCTCTACTAGACAAATATGACGAAATACAGAGGGAAGGTTTGTGCTCAATCCTCAACCTTAACCTTACCGATATGCAATGGCTTCAAGCGTCCTTACCGGTCAAGACGGGAGGACTGGGCATACGTCGGGTCGCTTCGCTTGCGCTTCCTGCCTTCTTGGCTTCCGCTGCAGGCACCCACGTCCTTCAGTCCTCCATGTTAGGTTACGACCAATCCATCACCGACGCTTTGAAACGTTGCTACAGCGATGGAACGCCGAAAGTCAAATCACACATTCAGATAATTACGCAGCATACAGACAATCATATTGGGATGGTCCTCTCGTGAAGAGAGTGGTGGACTCATTGGACGCCTCTCTGGTCGACGCTTACCACCAAGCAAGATTCAAAGCAACCTCAGCACCACACGCCAGCGACTGGCTGTTCGCACTACCGATGTCATCATGCGGGCTGCGATTGGATGACGAGGCGGTAAGAATTGCAGTAGGCCTCAGACTGGGGACGAATATATGCGAACCGCACGCATGCCCCTGTGGAGCAATGGTGACGGCGGACGGGTCGCACGGGATGTCATGCAACCTAGGACCTGGCAGAATCGCCAGACATGCAGCTTTGAATGATTTGATAAGCCGAGGCCTATCACGAGCGGGCGTCCCTAATATCAAGGAACCACCTGGACTGTCGAGGACGGACGGGAGACGACCGGACGGACTTACGCTGATACCATGGCGCAGAGGCCGAAGTCTTGTATGGGACGTCACCGTAACTGACACTGTGGCGCCCTCTTACCTACATGCAACGTCCGCGACATCAGGAGCAGCAGCGGAACTAGCGGCCACGAGAAAGAACAACAAGTACAGCCAGATCCGCGCAGACCACTTTTTTGTCCCTCTGGCTTTCGAGACCTTAGGCCCTATCAATGACGACGGAATGGCCCTTATAAAAGACTTGGGGAGATACTTAGCTTTAACCACCGCAGACCCTAGGGAGACTTGCTATCTACTCTAGCGGTTGTCAATCACCATACAACGCTTCAATGCTGTTGCCTTCATAGGAACTTTCATGCGACCAGAACTTGTCGAGTGATGTTTTGTTTTGTTTGATAAACAAATGTACAAATAAAAAAGTTTATAATAATAATAATAATAATAATAATAATAATAATAATAATAATAATAATAATAATAATAATAATAATAGTAATAATAATAATAATAATAATAATAATAATAATAATAATAATAATAATAATAATAATAATATGACACACACACTGGCGTGAAGAGCAGTAGGTACCAAGATCGAACCCCGTAGACCCCGTAAGGTTTATTCAGCCTTCCACTAGCTAGGTGGCGGCGGTGGTTAAATGAATAATAATAATAATAATAATAATAATAATAATAATAATAATAATAATAATAATAATAATAATAATCTTTCCTTTATTTAAGCGCCTGCTAATCGCACTGCGCTGTACAGTGAACATACACATAGTAGAAACGGCAGCCACGCAGGGCGCCTTACATACATGTATACAGTAGAAACACATGATAACAGTTTTGCAGGAGTCGAACACAACTGTTTATACGGCAGCCACAGGACGCCAATCACGGCCTATTATTCATTTAACCACCGCCGCCACCTAGCTAGTGGAAGGCTGAATAAACCTTACGGGGTCTACGGGGTTCGATCTTGGTACCTACTGCTCTTCACGCCAGTGTGTGTGTCATCCATTACTTAACGGGCCCCGCTCTTCCTACTTGCTCCCCCCGACATGCTCACAGTTTTCCATATCAACCGCCCTCCCACCTCGTCTGCCTACTCCTTAAGACCCTCTATTTCCCTTGATGAATTTGACTTCTCTCACTCTCTGTCTGTCTGTCTGTCTTTCTCTGTCTGTCTCTGTCTATCTCTGTCTCTCTCTGTGTCTGTGTCTGTCTCTATCTCTATCTCTATCTCTCTGTCTCTGTCTGTCTGTCTGCCTGTCTGTCTGTCTGTCTGTCTGTCTGTCTCTCTCTCTCTCTCTCTCTCTCTCTCTCTCTCTCTCTCTCTCTCTCTCTCTCTCTCTCTCTCTCTCTCTCTCTCTCTCTCTCTCTCTGCCACTACTCCCAACGAGTTCTTACTAACCGGCGATTTCAACATTCGTGTAGACAATCCATCTGACCCTTTTGCTTCCGATTACTTCCCGACCCATGTCAAGAATCACACCATTGATATCATCACCTCCACCTCTTTCCTCTTATCTCCCAAACTATCACACTCTGTTCTCAACATTACTGATCATTATCTCATCATGGCTGACCTTCAAATTATTCCTTTTCCTCGTCCTCCTCCTCCTTCGACTCTTTCTTTCCGTCTCACCGGTCCATTGACCGTCATGCTTTCATCCATTATATTCTTGACTCCCAACTGGTACTTAACCTTCCCTTGATCACCTCCTTTCTTGTTACAATTCCACAATATCCAACTCCCTTGACATTCATGCTCCACTCATCACCAAACACAGTTCAACCACCAGCATCCCTTGGTTTACTTCCGTATACCTCCAAGCTTTTAAACTTTCTGCAGACGCCTTGAGCACATCCATCAGCGCACCACCGACTCCACAGCTGGAGCAAAAGCCCTCAATACACTGAAATCAGCAACAAATTGATACCATAAACTAATCGTTGTAGCCAAAAAAGGAATATTATTCCTCACTCATCCACTCCAGCTCCTCCAACGTCTTCGATCATCTCTGACATCTCTAGAGAGCTGTCGACTCTCTTCTTCATCGCAAATCTCCCTCCCCAATGCCTATATCTCCCTTTCCTCCCCTTCTATTGCTGATACCTTCTGTTTATTTTCTCGGACAAAATCTGATCCCTTTGCTTCACATTACAATCTCTTCTAGACACACAAACCCTCTTGCCTCCTCCAGCACTGATTCATTCCCTTCTCTCAACCCTACTCCTCCTGCCTCTCAGTCATCGCTCTCATTTCCGCCTCCGAAGCAGCTGTGTCACTTCTCCTAAATTCCCTTCCTACAAGTAATGCGAACTTGATCCTATCCCAACTCATTTCTAAAAATAATAATAATAATAATAATATTTATTCTTTAATTAAGCGCCTGCAAACGCACTGCGCTGTACATGTACATGTTATGCGATAAACCTTAACTACTAACAGAACAGACAGCCTGCAATACACGGCGCAAATTGCAGCCTACAAAGCATGTCCGCCTATGGGACTCGATCTCTGTACCTCTCGCACTCTACGCCAGATGTTATCCAATGCGCTATCGCCTCTGTCCTCGTTCCTGTAATCACCAAAATTATCAATCTCTCACTCTCTACCGGCAACTTCCCAATGGCTTTTAAGAATTCTCTAGTCATTCCCCTTCTCAAAAAGGCAAATCTTGACCATATAACTAACATCCCATCTCCAATCTTTCCTTTCTATATAAGTTAACGGAAAGAGTTTCCTTGCTCGGCTAAACGACTACCTCTGTTCTAATTCACTCCTTAAACCCCATCAATCTGGCTTCACTAAACACCACTAACAGAAACGTTACTTGCGTCTCTGTACAATAAACTGGTCTCTGCCGTAAGCCATCAACAATCTCCTGCCTCTGCCTCCTTGACATCTCCGCCGCATTCAACACCATCGATCACAGCCTTCTTCTTCAACGACTATCTTCATGGTTTGGCGTCTCTGACACCGCTCTACTCTGGTTCCAGTCCTACTTGTCTTCACGATCTTTCTCTGTTAAAGCCTCCAGCCACTGCTCGCAAACCCTCCCTCTCTCCTGTGGTGTCCTCAAGGCTCCGTCCTGGGTCCACTCCCCTTCATCCTGTATACCACACCTATAAACCATCTCATAAAATCCTCCTCTGTTGACCACCATCTCTACGCAGACGACACCCAAATCTACATTTCCTTCTCGCCAAGCTCTTTTTCCACCTTCGTCACACAATTGCTCAACGTTGTTAACCTGATCTCACAGTGGATGTCATCCAATCTCCTCTGCCTTGACCCTTCCAAAACTGAATTCATCATCCTAGGCCTTCCTGATCAAATTAAGAAAATCCCGACCCTTCCATAAACCTTTCGACTAACTCGTCGTCTCTTACCTTCACCTCGGACATCCCCGTCCGCAATCTTGGTACGTATTACTTTTGATCTACACCTCTCATTCTCAAACTACATCCCCAACCTCTCACGCTCCTGCTTTAGGCACAGTCGTGACCTCCGACGCATCAGGCCCATGCTCGACCTTAAAACTCACTCCACCATTGCTACCTCCATTGTTCATTCAAAGCTCAATTACTGCAATGCCCTCTTCCTCAACCTTGAATCCACCCAAACTTATCCAAAACTCGCTAGCCAGGGTTGTCACTATATATGAAGCCCAAACATCATCGTAGGGCCTACCACTGCCATCCTCAAATACTCCATTGCTTAAAAATTTCAGAGCGAATCCACTTCAAAGTCCTATCACTAACCTAAAACTCTCTACAAAACTGTTTCAGCTTTTAAGAAATTTCTACCTTGACTGCACAACTCGATTTCTTCCAAATCTGCACAACTCGATTAATTATCATAAGCAGAATCCTGTATAAATTGCATCAGAACTTTCAACTATGCAGATAACAGTTAGCAAGAGGCTGCATTAAACGCTTGTATTCAGACCTAGAAACGTTCAGCCATCCGCCAGTAGCACAGTCTCGAGTCAATCAATCCCGGGTATTCTCTTGTACAGAGAATTATCTATTGCTGATCAGATGAACTCTCGATGCTGCTATCGAATGCGTCAGACATGGGTCATACGTAGCAATCTGTCATTTAGTGAAGCTACTCAATCAATCAATCAATCAATCAATCAATCAATCAATCAATCAATCAATATTCGTTTATTACAGAAATTTCCATTGTCACAAACGCAACAGACCCTTGTTCACTCGTTCATTTTGACATGTATAGATTAGGGCCTACTCAGGCCCGCAGAGAGGGGAGCAAAGGGGCAAATGTCCAGGGGCCCGCGGTAATTTTTTAGGGACCCGGGCCGGGCCCGCAATCAACTTATGAAAAATATTATAATCAGTTATACAAAGTTTCACGATATATGCCTTTTTAGATATAATATTACTGGGATTTAACTGCAATCAGTTTAAACTTCAAGCATCTGAATATTACCTTACTAAAAAATTCTCATAAAGCCTAGTTTAGAGGCCCGTAACCTTAGGGGCCCGAAATTTCTATCGGCGGGCCTGGGCCTGCTGCCATTCCATCCTTGCAGGCTGCCAAAGTTCTAATTGCATATTCATGAGCTTCAGTCCTTATTCAAATGCGCCAACACGCGTAATTTTTTGCATATTTTAATATTTAAATGCGAGAACATTGCGCTGACTTCCTGCTTCCAAACGATTTCGACTTTTCGAGATTGTTCTGCTGCGGTGTGCTTTTTATGGATAGGAGCTTTGTCTTTATCATGGGCGGCGATCCCGGGGGTCAAGGGGGACAAGACCCCACCTTTAAGAGTGGGGGACACACCATACATCGGACCCCCTCACATTTTGAAGAAACACCAAAAAAGGTCAACAGTTTTTCTCGCGCGTCAGCGCCAAAAATTTTGACCTCTTTTTGTCCAGATCAGTTAAAAAGTCTTTTTTGACCAGATCAGTTCTAAAGTGTCTCCCCTCACCTGTCAAACAAGATCGCCGCCACTGGTCTTTATAGTCTCAGGTCAGCGATGTTTTAGCTTGAGGCCCATGGCGATATGGAGTCTCATATATGCATCAACTGTCCTTTTACGCTATAGCTCAACAATTTCAAATCGTTCGAATCAGCTAATTCTTTTGCGCACCACACGTACGACTAGGCTACATGCAAGCATCTGTGCGACCAGCTAATTAAATATGCAAGGGTTAATACTCAACACTTGTTCAGCCAAGCGCCCACACTGACGCTACTGTCAATCACACGTCCAGACACGAATGTTGATTAAACTAATCAACATAGATTTCAACTCAAATCATAATGGGGGGGGGAGGGGTCCATAGAGTAGTGGTAACATCACTGACGTGAAGTGCAGTAGGTAGCGGAATCACCTCCCGTAACCCTCTCAAGGTCCACTCAGCCTATTATTCGCAAGATGGCGCGTTTGTGAAACTGAGATGTAGGACATGATGGGGCGCCTTGCAAGGCTGCCGTGTACAGTTAAAATTCGACTCCTGTCTTGTGATCATCCGTTCATACTGATTTGTAGGGACAGTAGAAAATCACGAAAACACGGCAAACACGGAAGCCGTGTTTTTCGGCATTTGCCGTGTTTTCCGTGATTTTTGACATTTGCCGTGTTTTCGTAAAAAATGCCGTGTTTGTTGCAATTTTTCCTGGCAATTCTGTTGATGCAGAAGGGAGCGTTAGTCAATACACACTGGTGAATGCACCTCAGCGTCAATATTTGACAGATGACAATTTAGCGCTTCTTGTTATGATGGTATAATTGGTAGGCCCTATTCAATGCTCGCAGCTAAACTGTTACAGCAAGTAACCAATGACTGACAAATGGTTGACAATTGTCAATTTGTCAATGAATATGAAAGATAAACATATAATGTGTTACAAGAAAACTGTGAAATTTTAATGCCGTGTTTTTGCCGTGTTTTTTGCGATTTTTTTTAAAGTATGCCGTGTTTTTGGCATTTTTTTACCGTGATTTTCTACTGTCCCTACTGATTTGTAATCATACTGCGTAATTGTCCGTTTGAAGATATTAAACGAAGATTATTATTATCAATGTTCTTAAAAAAACACGTTCAGCGTATATATATATATATATATATATATATATATATATATATATATATATATATATATATATATTTATATATATATATATATGTATATATATATATTAGGGTGATTTTATGGTACACGTAATATTTTCAACTCAAAGATGTTTTAACGGCCAGTTAGAAATATCATGCCCTTTCACATATAAACTCTATATCCGAAATTATAACTGGATAGCTGAGCATTTAGAACTTGCGCAAGGCGACCGAACTTAGGACCCGGTGACCTTCCCCGTTATGGAAGAAAATTTTGATAGCACGATGTCTGTTCTTCGTGTTTTCGATCTTCTTCTTATAATAATTAATTATTATGTTAAATTAATGTGTTATTGCGCATGTTAGGTGGCAAAATTGAATACAAAAAGACTTAGATTTGGTTGATTCGGAGAAACGAAGTTTACTTCGGTTAACTACCAAGGGTACCTAAACGAGGAGAGGCTCTCAGGTTGTTGTTCAATTTCCACACACGAAGGAATCAGTGTGGATGACTTGGTGAAAGAAACGGTCGCTCTGGTGCTTTCAATTTCGGAAAGAGCACGGATTCCAACGAGGCATAGGAATAATGTTTGGGATAAGCTTCGTAAGGAATGGCAAAACATCAAGAAATGTATTTCCAGAAAGCCTGAAACTGAAGAAGGAAAGTGCGATGCTTCAAGGATTCCTTGCAGGATCTCTTTAATAGTTTCGCATCAAGATGCCATGACTATAAGCAAGACAGAAGGGGATCGGCAGTTTTTGAAGAAAAAACAGCGTGAGAAAGGACAAGGTTTCGATCCAAAGGTTCCCAAACTATCCACTGTCGGAAAGATCATGTCAGATTTTACTGGTATCTGGTAAGTATGTGAGCAAGCTATTGGCCATTCCCAGACTCCAGACTGGGACTGCTGCTGTCATTACATGGTAGATGGGTGTTTGGCCGAGATCAGAAGTTGGGGTTTGAAAGACAGAACCGTGGTCATGTGTTCGACACATTTAACATCGAGTAAGCTGGAACGGGTTGCAAGGCGGCGCCTTGCAACCGTTTCCATCAATCTGGAAAACTGAATCAGAAATGGACCTCTTGAACCTTGCCTGTCGATATGTTTCTGAAATTGTTCTAGATGAGATGTTTTCACTGCATCATTCTGCAAAGATCTCCAGAATTGAAGTTTTTCATTCATTTCCATGACTTCTGGCCCGTTAATCCATCAGGCCAGGTATCGCACAGCCATTTAGTACAAAGACGCAGTTCAGGTACCCAGAGGCATTTCCCCGCGAGGGTTGGATGGCATGTTACCACAACCTACATGAAGTAGGCCTACTGGTTCATCTGTTCGTCAATTCGATCTTCAATTCTTGAAAACAATCCATATTTACCCCGATAAGGAAGTCTCACAGGTCGCCATAAGAGCAGTTTCCCGAGACCTTTGGTATTTGTCGGAAACTTTGGTTTGCCTCGACCTTTTTGACGATTCAGTCACCGTCGACGAAAACAGGGCATGGTCTACACTCTACAGCATGCACAACAATCAGGGATCAATTCTTTACGAACCCCAAGAGACTTCGTCCCATACATTATCCACCTACAAAAGCACTACCCCGTTTATTCACTACTTCTACCACCAAACTTTTCCAGATCCTTGGATTGGATTGTTGGGTGACGCTTTTCATTATCAAAACCGGAAACAATGGGAGTCAGAACAATCATACAGTGAGGCGAAATACATCATATAGGACCCTAAGAGTGAAGAACGATGTGGCGGAGAAAGGAGTGGCTTTCATGCAGTCCTTCAATGAAACCGTGGTCCGAAATGAGGAAGAGTAGCAATATTGTTCTTAAAATGGTCGAGTACCATCCAAAATAAATTTCCAAAAGCACAAAAGGTAATAAATAAATGAAAATGGCAAAGAACTCAAGGTTTTTCTTTTGATTTTGCTTGAATCTTTATGTTTAAGTGTTGAAATTGCTCCGATTTTTGAAACTTACAATGTATCACATTGTTTTCTAATTGATAATTCTTCCCGGGCTATGCGCAAGTTCTAAATCTATTACAATTTTCATATAATTTGGCAAATGTTAATGTTTCTTAAGGTGGAACGTAAAAATATTCTGGCCAATATAAAATTTGAAACTTCAAATCTAAGACACACCCTAATATATATATATAAGTAAGTAAGTAAGTAAGTATATTCTTTATTACACCATTAGCAAACGCACAATGGGACAGAAGCTAGAAGCATGGATTGTAAAACATTGAAGTAATAATAACTCGAAATAAAAATGATAAAATAAGTAAATAAAAAGGCAAGTGTTTTCTTATCATGTATGCAGTAATCTAGCAAAGTAACCCTTCCCTGTCAAAGGATCACATCGTGGTATCTCACGATTATGCCAGCGATGTCGAAGAGAATACCCGGAAGATCGTATCGGAGGGAGCAAATCATGGAGGACATGCCCTGGGTCCCGAAGGGTTGCAGCAAAGAGAGCATCGTCCGCCTTTGAACACAACAAGTCAAATGTATGAGTATTAGTTGGCAGATACCCTGGTCGCTTAAGTTTACGTATAGCAAGGCAGAGAGACGCTCTCTCTCAAGACCATTTGAAAATCCCCACCAGACTGGAGATGAGTACAACATTCGTGCCACTGTGGTGGAACGAACAACAATCATGGAGGCGGCTTCCAGTTAATCCATGCGAAACCAGGACTCGCAGAGCAAAAAAGGATTGTTTAGCTTTGCAACAGATGTTGTTAATGTGCGAGGAGAACCCAATTTTTTCTGAAACAGTGACTCCCAAAATTTTGATTTGTTTACCCGTACGATCCCCGCAATGGGCGGAGGGGTATCTAGAATTTTGACTCGGAGACGTCTCATTATGATTTCACACGACTTGCTATGATTTAAACGGAAGTTGCAATTTCTGGCCCATTCAGCTACGTGGGCAAGTTCAGAGTCAGTGGTCGCTATGTTTGAGGCAGGAATTATCAAATATCAATCATCTGCGTATTTGAATAATCGGTTCCCTGCATGAAGCAATTTTAGTCCAGAAATGGTGGCCAAAAAGTGGATTGGCCCAAGCCCTGACCCTACATTTTTATGGGGAAATGATACCACAAAATTTAGTACAGTGCACTCGAATAAAAAGTAAAGAAAACACCAAATTGTAAACAAAATCAGGAATTAACATGGAGGCTAACTGCTCTGCGAGGTAATTATGCCTTACAGTGTCAAATGCTTTGGAAAAGTCAAGCGATATCATGCGGGCATACGGCTCGCATACATGTAACTGTTAACATAACATAACAAGGGTTTTAAGTGGTTCAGAAGACGTGTAGTCTGTGTTAGAACCACTGCAAATTTACCTCGAACTCTTAATAGCCCAATTTTCCTAGCTTCTTCTTAAAAGCTGTTATAGTGTCCACTGAGACAGTACTATCGTCCAAACCATTCCACAGGTCTACAACTCTTGCACTAAAGAATTTCTGCCCTAATGTTCCCTTCGGCCTCTTAAATAATTTATACCTGTGTCCCCGAGTTGCCTTGTTCGGTGCTAATTCAAAGAACCTCTCCCACTGCAGTGCTTCCTTTCCAGTGATAATCTTATAAGCTTCAATCAGATCTCCTCTGCTCCTCCTTTTCTCCAATGTTGTTAGTCCACACCTTTTCAACCTTTCTTCATAGCTCAGATCCTTGTAGCCCCAAATCATTTTCGTAGCTCTTCTTTGTACTTTCTCCTAAGTAAATGATCGGTTATTGATATATCAGTGCCGCCGAGGTCGAACCAGATGGCCTGAAGACATATTGGTCTGAATAAAGACTATTTTCCTTAGGGTTTGTAAGGATTGGATAATAGTAAATTTGCACAAAATTTTTCCAAAATTTTACTAAAATTGGTGTGATGGATATTGGGCGGTAATCAGCCTCAGTCACTGGGCTAGAGATCTTTGGGATAGGAGTGATTTTGCTCTCCTTCCATTGCGGAGGGATATATATGTGTGTGTATTTATATATATATATATATATATATATATATATATATATATATATATATATATATATACACCGTGTCTCAAAATAAACTGTGCAAAATTGTTTCTGTCAGAACTTCGTCAAATTTCCATCAATTTTACAAATTTTTGGTAGGTAGATGGCACAATGGCTGAAATTTTATGCTATACATAAATTTTCCACCTCACCTGACTCATGTCACCGCACTACCTTGTTAAACACAGATGTACCAATTTCTTATATAACGCTTAAATTTTAACAACTAACGTCTCGAAACTTGGCTGCACTGAAATCCATTTCATCGAGACAGGTGTCAATGTGAATGGGGCCTACTATCGCGACAACCTTCTTGCCCAGAAGCTACTGCCAGACATACGCCGGATATCCCATGGCGAGTTTTTTGTCTTTCAACAGGATGGCGCCCCGGCGCATCGAGCACGCGACACTGTCTCTTTCCTTGAGCGAGAAACACCCGGCTTCATACCTCCAACACTGTGGCCGCCGAATTCACCGGATCTTAACCCAGTCGACTATAGCATATGGAGTGTGCTGCAGGAAAAGGTTTACCGCTCCAGGATAGCCAACGTCGACGAACTCAAAATGCGTCTGATCGACGATTGGGCGCGCTTTGACCAGTCGATCGTTGATGCTGCTATCAGTCAGTGGCGTTGCCATCTAAGCGCTTGTGTCCGTGTAAGCGGGGCACATTTCGAGCACCAATTCTAACACTTTTAAGCAGATCTGTCATAACAATTAAAAACCCTGCTAAGTAAACCATATTTTACTTTAGTGCGTGCTAATTAAGTCGTCAGATAGTTTGTTGCATGTAATAAGATTTAAGCGTTATATAAGAAATTGGCACATCTGTGTTTAACAAGGTAGTGCGATGACGTGAGTCAGGTGAGGTGGAAAATTTATGTATAGCATAAAATTTCAGCCATTTTGCCATCTACCTACCAAAAATTATTAAAATTGGTGGAAATTTGACGAAGTTCTGACAGAAACAATTTTGCACAGTTTATTTTGAGACACGGTGTATATATATATATATATTGTTGGGAGTTGGCCTTCAGCCATCCCGCCATGATCATCCTCACGTGCACTTTCTAACCTTAGTTAAGACGCACCTCGTTTGAAGCTAGAAGTAGGATGGTCTCGTTGACTATATATAGCATGGTTCTTGTGTCGACGGGGAGACCGGTTTTAGTTAAGTAAGGCGTAAGACGTGCACTGGTTGTGTCACGCATTGTAAGTACCCTTTTGTGGTCGTTTTCAGAGAGTGTACCCTACGTGGTCGCTACTCATGTTTAATTGCCGGTTCTCGAGTTGTATCTTCCTTTGTGGAGTTTGTGCAGGCGTCTTCTCGGAGAGTCTGTCTTTTGACGTTTCGTTTGTCTTGTATGTGTGAGTATCGTTTCAATTATGTACATAGTGTAAATATACGTTTTATCAATATTGCGAAAGTCTTCGTTTTTCTTGTCATTTCTCGTATCATTCTAACTCACATTTCACCTCTAGACTAACAAGCTAACATATGGGGGCTCGTCCTTAAGAATTTAAAGTTTTCAGTTTTGTAAAATTGGAAATTGGAATTGCGTATTTGACGGTCTAACATATGCGGCCTCGTCCTTAAAATTCATCGTTTTCCGTTTTGTTTACTTGAAATTTTGAGCGTTGACTTCGGAAATTTTGAAAAGGCGGAAATTTTGATAATTTTGGTCCTAAAGTCGTTTTGTTTGAATTGAGTGGCATAAGTTTCTAAAATGGAAAATTCGCTACCGTTTAAGCCTTTGGAATGTGCAGATATTTTCGATATGTCTGTCGAAGAGATGAGGGAAAGTTTAAGTGGTTTAGGAGTAAGAATAAAAACTTGGAATGAGGTAGAGCTGCAGAAAATGGTCTGGGTAGCTCTTGACGAGTTAAACAGGAAAAATTTTGAAATTTTGGCACAGAAGGTTTACGAAGAACGAGTTCGAATTCATGAGCAGAACACCAATCCTAAGAATGTAGAATTAGTCACGGGCGTAGATACGTCTGTACAAGTGAAGGATGGGCCGACTAAAATGGTCGACGCTGGCTACTTGTCATTCTGTTCGTCTGGCTATGTGTATACGCCCACTGGACTTTCTCGCAATATTGTTGTGTTAAGAGATACTAGTTCTTTGCAAAGCTTGGCTAGCAAGGAATTATTGCATGCTAATGAGTTCTGTTACACCGGTGAGGTTCGCCTTATTAGAGGTATCTCGGGTGTCACGCTTCGTGTTCCTTTGGTTGAAATTCGAGTTGAGTCTAAATTTGCTAACGGCACCATCTTATGTGGGTTGGTAGACCATTTGCCACGTGGCATTCACGTTCTAATTGGTAACGACTTGGATAGTCCACAAGATGAGATAAATGTGGGAGTGACTACACGCGCTCAAGTTAAATTGACCGATTCTGGCTCTTTACCTGTGTCGCATACTCAATCTGTAGAAGATAAGTCTGCTGATATAAATGTGCAGTTAGACGTAGACTTGAGTGCCTTATTCAAAGAGTCTACTGCAGTGCATGCTGATTTAACCAATGTAGAGTCGCGTGTTGATTGTACGCCTACACTTGATGTCGGTTTGGTTATGCCTGCAAGTGTGAATGTGTCTGAGTCGCCTAAATTAGAAGAGGTGGTCGCAAATAGTCCTTTGGATTTTGTGCAACGGGATGAATTGCTGGGTATGCCTAGTACGTTTAAGGGTGTGTTTAGCGATGTACTTGGCAAGACTTCACTTATTGCACACCGTATTGAGTTGATACCTGGTGCACGACCAGTACGGCAGACAGCCTATCGGTTGCATCCTGAGCGTATGGCACAGGTAGACAAAGAGATTAAAGGTCTAATTGAAGAAGGCATTGTAGAGGAGTCCGAAATTGCGTGGGCTTCGCCTATTGTACTTGTACCTAAATCGGATGGGTCTTTGCGGCGGTGCACAGACTTTCGTAAGTTGAATGCGCTTACGGTAGCCGATCCTGAAAATAAGAAGCAGGTTCAATCTTTTCTGGGTTTGGCTGGTTATTACCGCAAGTTCCTGCCGCATTACTCTCAGTTAAGGTTACCTCTTACTTTGTTACTTAAGAAAGGTCACAGGTTTACTTGGTCTCCTGAGGCTGAGAATGCATTCATTGATTTGAAGTCTAGGATGGCTTCACGGCCTATACTTAAACCGCCAGATTTTGACAAACCCTTTTATTTGGCTGTAGATGCTTCGTACTTTTGTTTGGGAGGTTGTCTATTTCAGATAGCGGACGAGATTGAACATCCGGTCTGCTACCTGAGTCGGAAGTTGAGTTCGGCGGAAGTACGCTATTCGACCATTGAGAAGGAGGCACTTGCGCTGGTGGTCGGTGTACGCGCGTTCAGTGTGTACTTTGGTTCCGCTCCAGTGGTTGTTTATACGGACCATAGTCCACTACAGTTCATAAATCGCATGGCTCCTTCGAATGCGAAACTTTTGCGATGGAGTCTTGAACTCCAACAATATTCCTTGAACATTAAGCATCGGCGTGGTCGAGACAATGTGTTACCAGACATATTAAGTCGCCCCTCAGTTTAAATGTGCGAACTTTCCATTAATTTCTACGGACTGTCAGTCTCTTTCATTAAGCCTACATAGATGATTCTCTTTTTGTGTGTAAACGTTTCTAGTGCTGTTGAACTTTCGATATAGTTTAAATTCATGTACATTTGTAGTTTTTGCATGGTCGGAAACACTTTTAATGTTTCCTCTTTTTCGTAGTGGGGGGGTCTGTTGGGAGTTGGCCTTCAGCCATCCCGCCATGATCATCCTCACGTGCACTTTCTAACCTTAGTTAAGACGCACCTCGTTTGAAGCTAGAAGTAGGATGGTCTCGTTGACTATATATAGCATGGTTCTTGTGTCGACGGGGAGACCGGTTTTAGTTAAGTAAGGCGTAAGACGTGCACTGGTTGTGTCACGCATTGTAAGTACCCTTTTGTGGTCGTTTTCAGAGAGTGTACCCTACGTGGTCGCTACTCATGTTTAATTGCCGGTTCTCGAGTTGTATCTTCCTTTGTGGAGTTTGTGCAGGCGTCTTCTCGGAGAGTCTGTCTTTTGACGTTTCGTTTGTCTTGTATGTGTGAGTATCGTTTCAATTATGTACATAGTGTAAATATACGTTTTATCAATATTGCGAAAGTCTTCGTTTTTCTTGTCATTTCTCGTATCATTCTAACTCACATTTCACCTCTAGACTAACAAGCTAACAATATATATATATATACATACATAATTATATACGTTACATGAGCTGATCGTTGCTTGACGTATATATTATGCAGTCCATCAGACCCGAAGTGTCACGTGATTGTAATATATGAGCGCAGGGCGCTCACTGGTTGCCTGCATTTAAACATGAATTTAACACAATAAGGAGTGCCGCTGAACGAGTAAAAATCTGGGTTTGGCACACCAGACTCTGGGTGGTTATTTTGAAGGACTCAGACGGAGTGCTACAAAAATGCTGCGAATGAATAGAAACTGAGTATAAGAACGAGAAACTGGACTCACACATTTTGCTAGTTGGCCCGCGTGCCTGGAACAGTCTTCTTGCGCCTATTCAGGAAGCCAAAAGCGTTTATGTTTTTAAAAGCAGTTAAAACTGTACTTGTTACGTAACTCCGAGCATTAGCACAGTAGACAGTGTGTGTGTGTGTGTGTGTGTGTGTGTGTGTGTGTGTAGGTGTGTGTGTGTGTGTGTGTGTGTGTGTGTGTAGGTGTGTGTGTGTGTGTGTGTGTGTGTGTGTGTGTGTGTGTGTGTGTGTGTGTGTGTGTGTGTGTGTGTGTGTGTGTGTGTGTGTGTGTGTGTGTGTGTGTGTGTGTGTGTGTGTGTGTGTGTGTGTGTGTGTGTGTGTGTGTGTGTGTGTGTGTGTGTGTGTGTGTGTGTGTGTGTGTGTGTGTGTGTGTAAAGTATCCTAGAAGTAGCTTGCTACCAACGATGTTATATAAATTGTCTTAATTACAATACAATTAGAGTTTAAAAATACTCAGGTACTGAAGCAGCCTGGCCGAACGAGCCATTAAGAACTGTCAGCAGTCGCAAGGGCTGAGAGATAGGTCGGCCGGTTTAAATGTTATACCTTGTGGAAAAATAAATAAATTTTAAAGCTGTCTTGTTTTTGCCAGTTAAGCAACAGGCTCAACTGGCAGCCAGTGCAATGAATGTAAGAAGGGTTCGATATATTGATATCTGGTGGCTCTTGTTATGGCTCTGCGCCAGAGAGTTTTGAGCCATTTGTATTTTATACAAGTCAATCTTAGTGATGCCAATGAGAAGTGAGTTATAGTAGTCCAGTCGGCTGGAAATCAAGGCATTTTACAGTAAAAATAAGACACTTTGAGGTAAGATCGATTTCTACCAATATCCCGTTATGTGAAAGTGAATGATTTGAATGAACTTTGTCTGAGAATGACATGGTAGAGTCGAAGATTATCCCAAACCATCTAAGATAGGACATTAACGAGAAAGAAAGTAATCTCCGTTACCAAATCGAGGTCCGAATTCGTATAGGCCTAATTGCCGACTCTGTGGGGCGTGGTGGCTCAGTGGTAAGTTCGGCGCCTTGTGACCGGAGGGTTGCAGGTTCGAATCCCACTCTAGCCGCTGCGTACGGACCTTGGGCAAGTCCTGCACTCGCTATTGCTCGTGGCGCTTCGGCGTGAAAGCTCCGACACAGTATCAATGCTGTAGTCGGGAGCGCCTCTGAGTAGTAGTAGACTTGCGGAGGCGCTATAGAAATATCCGAAATAAATAAATAAAGTAAATAAATAAAATAAAAATAAATACGTGTAATCCTGATAACCGGGGGCGAGGATTTAGGGTATGACCGACTTCGGAGTCTGTCCGAGTTTTAATCCACAGCAATCTCTCACTTCAGCTGAGAGTGATTTAAGTTTCGACACAGACTACGTGATTATGATCATCACTGCTGGTTCGTACACACTCAACCATAACTTGCCAGAATCATAGTTAGATTGAAATAGCCGCAAATAGAACAGTCGACTGCAGTTTCCTGCTTCAAACCGTAAAGTCAGAAAAGAATATCTCAGCATTCCGTTAAGTCTTTCAGATGATTCAACGCATTGATCAGTAGATGCACCACATTCGATTGCATGGTACAGCTACAGTAGTTCGCTCTGACATGGGCTTATGAGCGAAGAGCATGTGCATTGAGCGCTTTAGGGAGGCTTTTAGAAGGCACAGTAGAAAATAACGAGATGCATGTATACTGATAGACACTTGTGCTTGTCTTGTGTTTATTAGTGAAGAAGCGCAACGGACAAACAGCGGATCATCTGAATGGTTAACGAAAGGATGCAGAACATGCATCATCGTCATCTGCTGCTGCTGCTGCTGATGCAGCCATTGTCAATGACGATGATGATGACGATGCTCTCGAGTTTTGCACTTGGTGTGACAACGACGTCATCTAGCGATATAGGTCAGCCTCAATAGTCCTAAACTCATATGCATTTATAACTCATGCCAACTTTTCTGCTATCGGTATATTAATAATATTAATAGTAGTAGTAGTAGTAGTAGTAGTAGTAATAATAATAATAATAATAATAATAATAATAATAATAATAATAATAATAATAATAATAATAATAATAATAATAATAATAATAATAATAATAATAATAATTAGATGGTTTGGGATAATCAAACCGACTCAGTGTCTGCCATGCCTCCAGACTACTTCACATTAAGGACGGCAAAGTCCATCTACATGGTCCCAGGGCAGACCCATGCCCAGGCTCCAACATGCTGCCAATCTCAGCGTCCCAACAGGACAAGCCAAATCACCCTACGACTCAATCAAACCCTTCTCATCTTTCTCCACCGATGATGAACAGAGCTACGACCAACGACTCAACTCCAATGAATGCAGGCACTCAAAATCCAACTCAAACCAACACCAATGACCATATGCAACATCCAACTCTACAATACAAACTTATTAGGCACATACCGAAAGGAGCCAGAACGAGTGCATGCACACTTCTAACCAACGTCATCAACCGACTCATATCAGACCCCACACAGCTGGACAACTGGAAATGCCTACTGAGCTTCGGTGCCACCATATTGGAGCAACCAAGACATGGAGGAAAACGCCACAACCTCACTTCCTCCATTAAAAAACGGATTTCTGAGTTCTTCAGTCAATGGCACACAAAGGCTGACGAAATTTTTGGAACTGACCAGCATAGACCACACGAATTGAGGAGTGGGAAATCTCTCAACGAGGCCCAGTCCATCGCGGCGGCGGTCTCGGCTAAGCTTGAAGACGGGAACATCAAAGCAGCTGCAAAGATACTCTGCTCGACTGAAACTCCGGCCCTAATCTGCGACCAGACATTTGCGGAACTACAAGCGCGACATCCGTCTCCCCCTCCGGATCGTTCTTCAGCTCCTCCGCTGCCCACGACTCAACCAATCCAGATCACTGAGACGGAAATGCGAAATCTGATCCGCACATTTCCGGCGGGTTCCTCAGGTGGCCCGGACGGTCTTCGGCCACAACATCTCCTGGAGATGGCCAAGTCAACAGATGCTGGTCCAGCCCTCATCTCAGCCATAACGGCTTTCGTCAACATACTGATGACAGGAAGTTGCCCACAGGAGATCAGACCGATTCTTTTTGGCGGAACGCTCTTTGCCCTACGCAAGAAAACAGGCGGACTGCGGCCAATTGTAATAGGATATCTATGGCGCAGACTGGCCTCAAAAGGTGCCAACTCATACGCTTTGCCTAAACTCGTGTCTTACCTCTCACCAAGACAACTGGGTGTCGCAGTAACCGGTGGCGCGGAGGCTGCAGTCCACGCAACGCGCCGTTTTCTGTCGGCCCTTGAGCCCGACGCTATCATCGTAAAGCTGGACATTTCAAACGCCTTCAACAGCCTCTACCGAGACCGCATGCTAACCTCCATCAACGACTTATTGCCTGAGCTCGCACCATACTGCCATCTAGCTTACGCGGAGACGTCTCAGCTCAAATTCGGCAACTACATCATCCAATCCAGAGTCGGCCCACAACAGGGCGATCCTTTAGGTCCTCTTCTTTTTTGCCTCCCGCTACAACCAACCCTGCTTAAACTAACCTCACCTCTAGCCTTTGGCTATCTCGACGACATCTCCCTGGGAGGGCCGGCGGATACGGTGGCGACGGACATTTCACTTCTAGAGACCGAATGTGCAGACCTGGGCCTAAGCTTCAACAGAGCAAAATGCGAATTGATAGCAGGTGACCACGAACAGTTCCAACAAGACGCTTTCAGCCAATTTACGCGCACGGCCCCGGAATCGGCAATGCTCTTAGGAGCACCGCTTTCCACAGAACTTGCCCTTCAGACCGCCCTAGAAACCCGGGTGAAGGAGTTGGACAGGGCTTTAAACAGACTATGTTTAATAACGCGGCAAGACGCTCTAATACTAAGAAGCTCTCTAGGCACTCCTAAACTAATATATACACTCCGCTGCACGCCATGTACGAATGACCCCCGATTGACAGACTACGACCGTATCCTGCGGAAAGGTCTGGAAGACATTCTTAACATCACCTTCACCGAACCTCAATGGCTGCAGACCACTCTACCTATCGACCTGGGCGGTCTGGGCATACGAAGGGTGTCGTCGCTGGCACTACCCGCCTTTTTGGCATCAGCCGCGGGCACCCTCGCTCTCCAGTCCAACGTTCTAGGTGGGACCGCTCTCCAGCCCGACTTGCACTTCGCAACGTCATCTTTGCAGTGGCAAGCGGAAACAGGCATTACAAAAGCTGACGACTTCCCTATACATATTCAATCCAAATGGGACAGACCGCTCCTTCAAAAGTTGCTCCAGGAGCTAAATAGTGCACTAACGGAGACGGAAGCACAGGCCCGTCTGAGAGCCGTTTCTGCCCAACACGCCAGCGACTGGCTTCACTGCTTGCCGATTACATCTTGCGGTCTAAGGATGAGCGACGAAGCGATCAGAGTGGCGGTTGGCCTACGTTTGAGAGCCAACATCTGCGAACCCCACACATGCGCCTGCGATGCATTGGTCACTGCTAGAGGCACACAAGGCCTATCATGTACTCTTGGCTTCGGTCGATTGGCCCGCCATGCCGCTCTCAACGACCTGATCTGCCGCAACCTAACAAAAGCTGGTTTTCCGGCAGTCAAAGAACCACAAGGCCTTTTCCGCACGGATGGCAAGAAACCGGACGGCATTACCCTCGTCCCATGGAGGGCGGGTCGGAGTCTGGTGTGGAATGCCACGGTTGTGGACACGCTCGCGGCATCTTACTTACCCACTACAGCCATTCAAGCCGGAGCGGCTGCCGAGCTTGCTGACAGCAGAAAGAACGCAAAATACAACGCGCTCCTTCACACTCATTTCTTCGTCCCGCTGGCCATGGAAACGCTTGGCCCCATCAACAACAGAGGCCTTGCTCTCATTGCAGACATTGGCCGCCACCTCACTCAGATCACAGGCGAAGCCCGAGAGACCAGTTTCCTGTTTCAACAACTGTCGGTGACTGTCCAGCGGTTCAATGCTGTGGCTTTCAGCGGTTCTTTTACCAAATCGCTTCCCGCGATCAAAGAAATATAACAGTTTCAGATTAATAATATTTAGGTCTATAATAATAATAATAATAATAATAATAATAATAATAATAATAATAATAATAATAATAATAATAATAATAATAATAATAAGTAATAGTAATAATAATAAATAATGGCAATAAAAATAATGTCGCTTTTAGTAGCACCTTTTCTACTGACATAACCATCTGCGAAGACTAGCCATTCCAGAACAACGTTTCCCTAATTTTTGGAATTCCGAGGGATTATATGTACCGCGGAATTTTATATAAAAATTAAAATTAAAATTATATGAAAATAATAATGGTCATTAAAATAATTAATAACAACAATAATAACCACAATAAGTATTAATAAATTATGACTCGTTCTACCTTGTTCCTTACTAACTTAAAGAGTGCTCTCCTTAGCCGTGGTTGAACTGGGAGCGCTCCTGAGTATATCACTTTGAAGGGGCGCTATATAAAAGCTCCTTAATAATAATAATAATAATAATAATAATAATAATAATAATAATAATAATAATAATAATAATAATAATAATAATAATAATAATAATAATAATAATAATAATAATAATAATAATAATAATAATAATAATAATAATAATAATAATAATGATAATAATGATAATAATAATAATAACAACCAACATATTCCTATGCAAATATGACATATGACGCCATGTTCAGAGTTTTCGGACCAAGCTGCGTAAGTAGCGGTGAGCGAAGACAGGCGGTAGTGTCCGTGGTACAGCGGTCCGTCACTGGTGATAGGTGACACAGGTCCTGCTGCTTCTGTAGTCATCTCCTGCCAGTCAGTTGATCGAAGCGCCACCAGTGACTAACGGTCTAAGTCACTCCAAATCCATCAAATCCATCACAGCTCCTCCTCTGTAAAGACTAGAAATACCCGGCTGCAAACGGCGTATACGTAGATCCATCGAGACTCGAAAGCACACCAGAAAGCCCTTCCCTGCTCATGCAACCATGTAAGCCAAAATAATATACAACACCGTCCAAAACTTTCAAAGTGCGCAATAGAAACAAAGAAGTTATTACGACACGCATGAGTAACATCCGGTCGCGGCGATATCTTCCATCTGCTCAGGGAGTGGCAATTAGTGAGCGTCACTCCGTTTCTGTGCTTCATTCGAGTCTTGCCGATCCTCATCATCAGTGCAACACGGTCCAAGATCTCTGGACATGATGTCAACTGCTAACCTTGAAATGGATTCCGTTGGTTGGTTCTTTATGCGTCAACAGGATGACTTTTGAGATGATTAAGCATAAATACTGTTTACGGATGAAGTCGTCATTCTTAATGTTCGTAGTGACGTCTTAAGACCAGAGCTAGAGACGCCTTCGAGAGATCCAGTGCTTCTGAATCGTTGCATCGATTTCCTTTCGACTGTTTACGAACTATGGCACTTAAATCTCTGCTGCTATATATGGCCTATGGGTAACAGACGACGCTAGAGCATATACGTATTCATTCCATTCAGTTTCACTGATCACTACTCTCTCTCTCTCTCTCTCTCTCTCTCTCTCTCTCTCTCTCTCTCTCTCTCTCTCTCTCTCTCTCTCTCTCTCTCTCTCTCTCTCTCTCTCTCTCTCTCTCTCTCTCTCTCTCTCTCTCTCTCTCTCTCTCTCTCTCTCTCTCTCTCTCTCTCTCTCTCTCTCTCTCTCTCTCACACAACTGTGTTCACTCGATGGCGCTTAGCACTGTGAGTATGAATGTGAAGGACTGTGTTATTAAGTATTATTAGTCTGAAACTGTTATTAGTCAAAACGTTGATTTTGATGCATGACATATCGCTGCAATGTTACATCAAGTTTCTGTGATATACTGTTTCCAATGCTTTCTAAGGATTCTTCTGGCATATAACGGACATGCATTGGGATCCGACGTACAACATGAGTGGCCCGTCAGGCGTGTCTTGTGGTTCGCCCAAGAACACATCCGCAGGTTCTTACGGGAGCTACATGTGTGACTCACCCTGGCTGCTCATCAACTCATCTGTACATGCCATGCGGCAGATAAAACAAGATGTTGACTTTCTCATCTGGACAGGGTCAGTCAATCGTGTCTTTTATTACAATTTCACGCTTGAAAGGATTTAGTATGAAAATAATTTATCGGTTGGGACTTATCGGTTTTATCGATTTATCGGTTGCCGAACTAGTGACCAACATTGCCGATTATTGTCGATATGGTAATTAGATGTATACGTAGGCCGGCCATATGAAGCGATGTATATATGTACATGTGCTTTTCTGTGCTACTAAAGAGATGACACTCCGCACAATGCCGATATAACAAAGCATGAGGTAGCAGACATCATAGGAAACCTGACTCAGCAGTTTCTCGAAGTCTTTCCGAACACATCCATGTTTCCAGTGCTTGGAAACCACGACTGGAGTCCGAAGAGTCAGATTCCGCCTCGCAACGACACCTTCTACGACACCATTGCGGATATGTGGTCTCCGTGGCTTACGACTCCATCAGCCAACGAAACCTTCCGAAAAAGTTAGTTTCTAGATTACATAAACAGGACTTCATGGTTAGCCTACTTCGTAATGGCATCATAGCTTCGTTATGCTATTATAAGGACGCCGACGTACTGCTTTTGGAAGACAGAATCGTGCAATAGTAGGGCCTATACGGTACCTGATAAAAAAAAGCCAGCTGCACATTAATTATCTGAACCTTTGAGGACTGAATTTTATTGTCGTTAATTAATTAATTAAGTAAGTAAGTATATTCTTTATTAAGGAGCGCTAGCAAACGCACAGCGCTGTACAAGAAAGATAATACAGCATACTATTTCGTATTACATATTACAATCAAACAATGTAACCAATTAATTTGTGACGATGTCTCTGTACTACATATTAAAGAAAAAAGTTATTACAAATTAATGCTTAAAATATACAAAGGATACAAAAAGCTAATTGTATTGCATCCTGGCAAGGAAGCATTTCCGACAAGTTATCATACTTAGGTGTAGCCTAGGTAGGCCTCGGTTATGAGATCGTGGGCGCAAAGAGTAGCCAGTGTGCTTAATAGGCGGTAGCATTGGATGTAATACATGCCGCATGGATTGTACAGAATATTAGCAAAGAGATTAGTGTCAGCATTGTTACAGAGTGCCTCAAATGAGGATGATGAAGGTAAGTAACCCTCCAGGGCCTCCCGCACCTGTCCACTCGCAAAACTGACCACACGGGCGTACAATAAAGCATCTTACCAACTGTAGTGGCACTCTGGCACGTACCACATCAAACAAACAGTCCCTCGAGAGCTCGTGGGCTTTCAAAACCCAAAGTGCATAGAAGGACTGTCTTGCCTTAATGGTCAGGTGTTTGATATGACTCGAGAACCCAAATTTTTCATTAAGGCCGACACCCAAAATATTAAGAGTGTGCACCCTGGCGAAATCAAAATTGGAAGTGGAGGCTCCCCGATGGTGCGTGAATATTATTTCATTGGACTTACATGTATTCATGTTAAGATTTAGGTTACAGCAGAGTGCCCATGTTGTGATGTGCTCAAGTTCCATGTCATTGTAGTGATGCTAGATGCGGGGACTGCAAGGTAACAGTCATCGGCATATTTGAAGATGTGGTTGCATTTAATGTTAATTGGTTTTAAAATCGATGAGGCCCAAACCGGATCCCTGAATGACGCTTGCATTGATTTGTGCATAGGAAGATATTTCTCCCCGGAATTTAGTGACTTCGATTGTGGAGGAGTTTCAAGATCCAATTGAAGATAGGGAAGGAGGCAAGCTGCTCAGCCAGATATGAATGTCTGACCGAGTCCAATGCTTTAGAGAAATTCAAAGAGACCAAGCGAACATAGGGTTCATTACCTAGGGTTTCAAGAATGTGGCTAGATATGGCCATCAAAGTAACAGTTGTTGAGCCCGTAGGCCTAAAGGCATACTGATCGTCAAACTGACAGTTAATGTCTGGATTTGTGATTATCGGATACATATATAATTATATATATATATATATATATATATATTAGGGTGTGTCTATAATTTGAAGTTTCAAAATTAATATCGGCCAGGTTGTTTTTGTGTTCCACCTTAAGAAACATTAACATTTGCCAAATTAAATGAAAATCAAAAGAGATTTAGAACTGGCGCAAAGCCCGGGAAAAATTACCACTTAGAAAACAATGTCATACATTGTAATTCTCGAAGATCCAAACAATTTCAACACTTAAACATAAAAAATAAGGCAAAAGCAAACCAAGAACCTTCAGTTATTTGTCATTACTTAGTCCCTTTAGTGCTTTTGGGAATCTATTTCGATGGTATTCAACCATTTGAAGAACAAATTGTTTCTCTTCCTCATTTCGAACCAGGGCTTCATTGAAGGACTGCATTAGAGCCATTCCTCTCCGCTAAATCGTTCGTCACTCTTAGGGCGAATATGATGTCTTTCGCCTCATTGAACGAATGCTCTGACTCCCATTGTTGTGGATCTCGATCAAGAAAAGCGTAATCGAATTTGAGGAGCTGAAAAAGTTTGATGGTAGAAGTGGTAAAAAAATCGGATAGCGCTTTTGTAGATGGATCATGTATGGGAGGAAGCCTCTTTGGAGGTTCGTCGGATCCCTGATTGTTGCGCATTTTATAGACCATGCGCTGTTTTTCGTCGAAGGTGACTGAATCGTCAAAAAGGCTGAAGCAACCAAGGTCTCCGACAAATACCGAAGGTGTCGGGAAAATGCTGTTAGGGCGACCTGTTAGACTTTCTTGTCTGGGTAAGTATGGATTGCCTTCAAGAATTGAAGATCGTTCCTTGGGGCTCATTGGGTGATGTACAGGTGAACCAGTACTCCACGTAGGTTGTGGTCACAAAAAGTGAAACTCGAAGTAGATGATTCCACATCTTTTGAGAGTAAGATTGTCGAGATGCCCTCTGGTGTTGTTGAATGGGAAACTGCTCTCTGAAAAGCCACATCTTGATTGCATAAACCGCACGTGCCATCCAACGCGCGCGGTGAAATGCCCCTGGGTACCTGAACTTTATTCCTTTCGGTGGAATTCCTCCTAGGAAAATGACTGTTAGTTCTAGTAGCTCTTCGTAGTCGTCTCTGTCGTATTCAGCATTCAATTGCTGCAGTGCGAAGGTGATGACATTCTCTCGAATTTCTTTGACTCTTTGTGCTGCGTCTTTATCCTCTATTGCTGTGCGGTACTTGGTCTGATCGATTTTCGGCCAGAAGTCACGGAAATGACTGAAGAGTTCCAATTTTGGAGACCTTACAGAATCATGCAGTAAAAATGCCTTTTCCAGAACAATTTCAGAAACATGATGTCGACAGGCAAGGTTCAAGAGGTCTTTTCCTAATTCCGTTTCCAGCTTGATGCATACGCCGCCCTTGCAACCCGTGTTACTCACCGTTGTGTCGAAACACATGGCCACGATTCTGTCTTCCAATCCCCAACTTCTGATCTCGGCCAAACACGCATCTGCCATGAAGGCAGCAGTCCCGGATTGGAGTTTGGGGATGGCCAATAGTTTGGTCACATCCTTACCAGATACCATTATTGGAAGACGATCAACGCACACTCGTCCAGTTTCTGTAAAATTTGGCATGATCTTGCCGTCCCAGTCGATAGTAAGGGGAACCTTCGGATCAAAAGATTCACGAATCTCAGCTGCTAGAGCTGCACGGTTATCCTTCCTTGCTCGATGGATATCAGAAGGACTGATGATCAGCTCACCAGCTGGTGCTGCATATAGATTGGATGCAGCGAGAGCAGAGAAAATGTGAGAGGCATTCCTGTTGCTGGTTTTGGTACGATGTAGAGCTGCTGCAACATCACGGGTAACTACAGAGATTGTTCCCTTTCGCCGCTTTGGTGGTCCAGCTGACGTTGAAGGTTCTGGTTCTCTTTCTGAGCTATTTGATTTCGCCTCTTCCTCAGATGATGTTGCCAACAGAGAAACCTCCGTCGCTACCGCCATGCTTGCACGATATCGTTATGGGCGAGGGAATTATTGTTGCAGACAGATTGCTCCGATCGGAAACCACGACATTATCTGATTGGTACAAACTCATTCGGGGATCAAACACATATTCTTACTCTTACCAAGGGAGACAGCCACTCGCGTTAAATACCATGCTATTGACATTCTCTCGAATGTCAATAGCATGGTATTTTTACCAGGTGTCTCCTCTAGAAAACCACCATAGCTTAATTAATTACTATAATTATGTTGAAGATCAAAAACACGAAGAACAGACATCGTAACGTCTAAAATTTTGGCCAAACCGAGACAGGTCACCGGGTTCCTAATTTCGGTCGCCTTGCGCCAGTCCTAAATGTTCAGCTATCGCGATATAATTTCGGATATGGCGTTTATACGCTAATTGGCATGATAATTCGACCTGGCCGTTAAAATATCTTTGAGTTAAAAAAATCACGTGCATCATAAAAACACCGTAATATATATATATATACAGGGTGCGGCAAAATAAAGTAATCCCCTGCAGTGTGTTGCAAATTTTGTAGCAACCGCTTAGAATTTTTATATAAAACTTGGTAATGATATTGTCTGTTCACATCTACATATAACTTCCAAATGTTATTTAACAATCTTGAAATATGACAAAGTTATGTTATTTCAAACACGACACCCCCCACGATTTTACATGGTTAAAAATAGTTACTTTGTAAAGAAACAAGAAAATAAATGGTACAACTTGAAATATTTTTACAACAAAGCTTTACGAATTGCACTTTCAATTTTACATTAAGTGTTCAAAGTGTCCACCATTGGCCTGCACGCATGCCTTCAGCCGTTTGGTAAAGTTCTTGATGGCCTTGTTGATCGGCGCCTGTGGCATATCGTCCCATATTGACTGCAAAGCGGATTTCAACTCGGCGATTGTCTTTGGCTTCGGCTGGAGTTTGTGATACCTTTCCAGCATGGTTCCCCACACGTGATAGTCACGGGGGTTGAGATCTGGGGAATTTGGTGGCCACTGGTCCTTCTCAATGATCTCAGGACAGTTTGCGTGCAGCCACTCCTGCGTGACACGTGCCGTGTGCGCTGGAGCGCCGTCCTGCTGGAAAATGAACCCGACTGGCATCAACTGGTTGCAGTCCTCAATGAGCTGCGGAAGCAGTCGACGAAGGTAATACTGAGCGTTAACTTTCGCTTTCTCGTCGATGAAGTGGAGCCGACCTTTACCCCCAAAGCAGACCCCAGCAGACACCATAATGTGTTTTGCAAACAGTACAACCAATAACGCAACCGTAAAATTTGCACGTTATAAAGCGTGGGCTTGTCTCTGTTCAAATAGCATAACTTAGTCAATTGTTGTGATAATATAATGTAATTTGGCAATTGTACGTAGATATGAATGACCAATGGCCGTGTAAATTTTCTTATAAAAATCCAACTTCGTTCTTGAGATATCAACCAAACACTGCAGGGGATTACTTTATTTTGCCGCACCCTGTATATATATATATATTCGGGTCACTATTAGTTGATCTGGTAGTTTTAATGATTGTAACTAATTATTATCTACGCTTCATCATATCTTTAACAGTATCACCGTAAAGAAATGGCTTCAAAACTGTAGGATTATGCCATTCCACTGAATACTTGAGCGCCATATGGCTGTCAAGGCTTTCCATACACGACCTGGCTAATCGGGCGTGTTGTTTGACTTTGCTGGTTGCCGTTGAGACTGTCTGGCAGACAAGGCAACAAAGCTGATTTCGTTGTTCCACGCTCTAATACCTCGATACGTGCACATTGGGTCTTCTCTGTCGTTGGACCCTCGTTATGGAACAATTTATGAAATTCGCTGCCTTCTGCTTATTTCGGACTGCAATTGATCATTAAAGACACACTTTTTCCAATTGACTTATAGCTGCGTAGACCTACAGAGCGCCTCTGAGAGGCTCTTGAGATATGCTATGAAAGTGTTCTGTTGCATTGCATTGCATTTGAAGTTAAACTTTTAAAACAATAAGGACATTATAACGTCTACTGAATGTAAAGTTTCCCAGTTAATGGATGGAATTTATCGTCATTGCCTTATTTTTAAAATGAAACTTTTCAAGCAGTTGACCAAACACGCTTCTACTTCTAAGGAACTCTGTAAAAGTGTTTCTTAGCAGCAAGTAAGTATAATCATTTTGTGTTTTACACACACCTGAAACATGATGATTTTAGTTACAATCTTGGATCGATCGGTTTCATTGATCTATTGTGACCTAGGTCATGTATTGAATCTGCAGGTGGATTTTACAGCACGAAGTTGAATGACAAGATTTTACTCGTGGGACTAAACACAAACTTATACTACGATAGCAACCATATAACGGCTTCGATGCCCGATCCAGGAAACCAGTTGCAGTGGCTTGACGACACGTTGACCGAAGCATCCGCAAATGGGCTTAAGGTATACATTTATACGCTGATCTTGCGAAGGTGATTGGATCCGAAATGAATTTCATATGCTTCTAAATACTTACCCCTTCCGCAACCCTTCTTCCTATTTCAAGGACCTCAAGGATCTCAGTTGCATTTCTCAATCCAGTGGATTGAGATTTTGGAATGCCACTTTGCTTAGAAGCGACCATTAATTGGTCTTACGCAGCACTACAATAACGCAATCGATGTTTCAGGATTAGATCCGGATTAGATTTCAAATATTATGAATGGATTGCACGTGTGTGCAGAGGAAAAGATCGCGCTCGTTAATAAGGCGCAGCACTCGTAAATAAGACGATGCCCTGCGCTTAGCTTTGAAGCAGCGCATTAGAAATTTAGAGTTTGCGATTACGATTGTGAGCTATAGGCTGCAGCTATGTCTCAAAAGTTGAGTTCGCTCCACGAGAGCAGCTTAGATGCAGTAGCGCCTTAGATAATTAACTAATTAACATTTCCTTAATGTTAATTAGTTTAAGAAAATGTACAACCAGATTCTGTCGCAGTTTTTCTCTATTTTTATTGTTTCATCTTATGCTTCTCGTCCACTCATTAATTTGTTAGATAGGCTTATTTGTTATCATTTATGATCTGTGAATCGATGAATACCCGAACTCTATATAAGAGTCGAGACTATGTTTGAAGTGGTTCAGAGCAGGCGCTGGGTTTTAGTTTATTAGGTTGAAGCCAGTGCAGTAAACGGTTTGATTGGTCAACTTAAAGTAAGGCCTAGCAGATGACAGGAATCATAGGATAAAATGTTCCCGACACAAAGTCCGGGATAAAATGTTCCATGCTCATTATGCACACGAATGCTAACAGGCAAAATGCTCAAAAGGGTAAAAAAAACAATCCCCCAGACGAAACTATAGGCCTATAAATAAAATTATGCACCAAAAATTCTAAACTAGATATTAGATAATCATTAAAACTAAATAAGTAAAAGTAAGTATATTCTTTAATATAACCAGTTGCCAAACAGCACTCTGGTGAACATGCATCAGCATACATACATCATAATAAATTAATACGAGAATAACACTCTGACTATAAATGTTTTCTTCATTTGATTGTCTGCTTTGGCAGCACCCGGTCATGGCGTCTGGGGCGCAGGCTGTAAACCGCTGGCTTAACTGGGGGGAGCAACCCATGAAGGACTGGTAATAAATACTATCGGAAAATAAATATTAATTTGGTAATTGAGTTTTTGGAGTAAATAAATTCAGCAGTTTAATGTAGGGAACATTAACGCTAAATGGATCCTGAATTCTATTTGTCAAACTGTTAACTAGAGGTCCTAGACTATTCATTCCAAATTTGTAACTGGTACGATTGTTACGACTAATTGTTAGGCCTAATTCTTACGATTTGGAAATTCAAAACATGCAAAACTGCTGTCGGAGGATTTTTGGAAAAACAAACACCGGTCGGTTCGGATTGTTTAACAGATGTTTGCAAAAGTAAGCAGACATTTCATATAGTCTAAGATAAAAAAAATATACTATTGTCAGGGCCGTAGCCAGGATTTTGTTTCGGGGGGGGGGTGTTTTCTGTTTCGGGGGGGGTGTTTTCTCGTCCTTGAGCAAGCCGACATGCAACCGAGTCAACCGACCAATGGGTTTGTAGTTAGTAAATGCATTATTTCATTTTTAAATTTTTTTATTTCGGGGGTGTTTAAACACCAAAAACACCCCCCTAGCTACGGCCTTGACTATTGTTGAAAATCGATCTAGGGTCTGTGCGTGAAAATAAAGTTACACAGTTCCTTTTTAAAAATCAAACTATTAACTTTTGTCCTGCCTCTGCATATAATGAAGGTTCACTTACAAATTAAGTGATACATTTCATTTCGTCCATGGGACATTTTATCTAGAATTTAGTATCCGGGTAGGCCTACATTTTGTTAATGCGACACTTCATTCAGGACATTTTAACCGGTAGGCCTACTTTATGACCTTGTAACGTTTTAAATTGTTCTGAAGGTGCTTCTTATTGGTCACGTGCCTCCGGGACAATTCGAAAAGCATGCGGATAAGCATTGGTTTCGACCGTACTACAACCAGATATTCGTGGAATTGTTACGCAAGCACAGTCGTGTCTTCGGCAGCATCCACTTTGGACACCATCACACAGACAGCTTCAGACTTTTCTATGATGATAAAGGTAAACTACAGAAAGAATACTTTGCTTCATTAATTTGTCAAATTTGCAACTCGGCCAGAATCTGTTAGACTACAATATTCGCTATTAGAATCAATGAGACCTGTTCAAGTTCAAACGGGAAACGCAGCCTTCACAAAACTCCGCCGGTTGTGCTCACTGTATGGACTATATAGTATACAAGTAAGAGCTCAAGAGACAACTACTGGAAAGATCGACTTCATTGTTTGTGTTTGCCTTCGAAAGAGGCAGGGTTCAAACAAATTGAACAGGTTTTTAATTTAGAGCAAAGATGGCCTGAAACATGATTAGCGCCAAATGATTGGGTTCCGAACTACAGATATTACAACGGCTGAAAAGTCAGACATTTTGCAGGGAAGTGTGCGCAGTTCCTGTGCTGATCAACGATTTCGTAGCAAGTGGCCAACGAAAACCTGACAGAAACATATACAGTCGTTGTCTGAACGAATTTGACTACAGACGCCATGTGTAGCATATAGCCTACATTGGCGCAAAGGTACTGTTGCTCTTCTGCATATTTGTATAAAGTGGACGATGGACGACAACAAAGGACCGAAGATTGTCAAAAGCCGATCAAAATCCATGGAAGGTTCACAAAATAACCACAGAAACGCAGACGCAGACAAACAGTGAATATCTTCGAGCACTGGCGTAAACTTGTCCAAAATATTGGGGGGAAATTTGGTTATTTATTCTACACTTATTGCATTATTTGTACAGTCCATCTCAATTATTGGGGGGCACGTGCCCCGGCTCCTCCCCCCGAGTCTACGCCTATGTCTTCGAGCAAACACGCTCAGTTTGAATTGAACCTTGCAAACCTTCATTCACTATCGAGCACAGATTGTCAACTGACCTTCTAATGCGGCCCATGCTTTACCGGGAGTTCCAATCTACGAACGTAGGCCTAAGCGTGCTCTATTCAGGTGTAGTACTTCGCCATTATCATCAAGGAACTTTGAAATTCGCTGTCTTGAATAGACCTGAACCTGCTTTGCGCTGCTTTTCAAGTAGAGGCAGTGTTACTGGCCGTATATATAGACCTATATGATCCAGAGATTTTTCTTATTAGCCGGTATTCTCAAATTTCGGTCTCTTAATCAGCACTGAAACTTTTACTTACAAAATAAATTATACAGCTAGTTCATGTATGCATTGCTCAATCCTGTTGTTAAATGTAGGAACAACTGTTGGCTCATTTTTTGTTGCACCGGCGGTCACCCCTTGGGAAACAACTCTACCGGGAGTCATGGGAGGAGCGGGTAACAACCCTGGCGTCCGTCTTGTCCAGTACAATCGAACAAGCGCAACAGTCATCAACGTACTTCAGTACTACCTGAACTTGACGAAGGCAAACAGTCAGCCGCAGACCATGGCTCAGTGGATACTGGCCTACGATGCTACCGCCTACTATGGCCAACCGGATATGACGACAGCTTCACTCAAGAACCTAGTGGACCGCATGTGGACTGACGACGTGCTCTTCGAGAAATACTACAAAGCCAATGGTCTCTACTTCGACGTAAACGAGAAATGGTCATCGGAGACACGATCAGTCCACTGCTGTGCAATCACACAACTTGACTACAAGAACTACACGACCTGTCGACAGCCAACGACATCTAAGTCCAGCCTCAGCAACCGATCCGCCATCAGCCTCCTCCTCCTCCTTCTGTTCTGCTCTACGCTGGTTGCCAGATAGGCAACTCGAATAACTCTTGGTCCGTTTATTTGATTCACTCAGTAATTCACGTCTTCTTTAGTTCCGGACCATTGTAAATCTTGGTAACTGGGAGTTGGTACGTTAATGTTGATTTTTAAATTTAATTTAAAACAGATTAAAATAATTAATTTTTGCCTCGAGACTTATTAACTTTGTTGACTGATTTGAGATTTAAACCACTGTATATAATAATCAATGCAAGAGAAATAAACAACGGATTTTATGTGAACAATAGCATAATTATTATGTCTGTTGATGTGATGTTCGTGACCATCACATCAACAGACACATATCTCGTGTGTTTCTTGTGTGCACGTATGTATGTGTGTATATATAGATAAGTAAGTAGCAGTCTTGTTGTCAAGACCTTAAACCTCAAGACCAAGACCAAGACCTTGAACCTCAAGACCAAGACCAAGACCAAGACCTTGAACCTCGAGACCAAGACCAAGACCAAGACTTTGAACCTCGAGACCAAGACCAAGATCAAGACCTTGAACCTCAAGACCAAGACCAAGACCCAAAAATTTGAAATCAGGTCAAGACTTCTAAAAATTGTTAAGTCGGAATATTCGCTATTTTAATGAAAACATGAGTCTTTTATTTTATTCAAGCAAATTAACTTTAAATGCAAACTGCAGAGAAATCCGAATTTGTATTCAAAAGTCCTTCATGCAAACTCTTATACCAAATGCCTTTTGTATTTTATAAAAACCAATTCGCTCAGAATTTTCTGACCAAGACGTGCCTGGTGGGCCTCATAAAAATTCCGCCATGTGAAAAAATATGTTCTACAGGTGCTGAAGTCGCTGACACACACAGAGTAGCTTTTCAAGCACTGGATGTAAATGTACAGATAGCGAGTCCTTTTGAAATCTTCCCATGGTTTATCATACCGTCTGATACAGAATAACTGTTGCTGCTGCCAATGGGTTTCCTGACCAACAAGACTTATATCCATCCATAGATATTGGTCGTATGATGCAAGAAGGCTTGATACAGAATTCTTGAATTCTGTTAAATGACTGTTCATATTAACAGCCGGTCTTGGTCTTGGTCTTGCGAGACCAAGACCAAGACCTTGAACCTCAAGACCAAGACCAAGACCAAGACCTTGAACCTCAAGACCAAGACCAAGACCAAGACCTTGAACCTCAAGACCAAGACCAAGACCAAGACTTTTAAAAACGAACTCGAGTGCACTCGAGACCAAGACCTTGGTCTCGAGGACAACAAGACTGGTAAGTAGGCCTATGCATTCGTCAAAACTCTTGCATGTAGAGATCTATTCACTTATATAGCGCCTTCTAGTACCTCACAAAAGCGCCACCTACACTTACCTAAGTGGTGTTACAGTTTAATAAAGAACAAAAATTAATCTGGAAGCAAACAATGCTCAGATAAATGGTACGCTCCGTACACACGTAGAGACCAACCAAGAGATTCCTGTCCATGGTTGACCGTTCAGAGTCACTGGTAGTGTTGCGTTGAGAATGAGGACTGGGCATCAGTTGATGAAGTCCGTAATACACCGTCACCTCACCGTCTGGCACTCCGTCATAGATGGTAGAAAAGCAGCATTCAGATATCTCTCGAGTCACAATTAAGGTCTTTGTAGGACACACATTCGTCCGAAGCCGCTCAATTTTTCTCAGGACTCATCTGTGATTGAGGGTCGACAACGCTGTCTAAACGGGAACCAGTCGATTTTGGACCGATTCAAAATGGCGGTCTGGCTGAAACCCAAAAGACCGAACGACATATATATATATATATATATATATATATATATATATATATATATATATATTCGTTTATTGAGAAGAAAAGACAATCTGACAAAAAAAGCAGAAATGCTTACATGAGTGATAACAGAAAATTAAAGTTCATTAGAAAATTTTAGAATAAACTAGTAAATATTTTTATATAATGATCTGGGAATAAATTGAGAGTTGTCCTTGGGTGGGAGAGTATGGTTGTGTGCTCTTGGTCTTAGTTGGCGAGAGGAGATGGTCGGAGTGGAGGTAGGAGTTGGTGAAGTACATGCTTAGGGTTGTGTAATATGGAGAAAAGGAGTTGCGCATCGGCTTTATTGGCAATTTCAGAGACTGTTGGAAAGGACTGTTCTAGGTAACCTAGGCGTTTGGCTCTTTTTAAGAGTATAATAAAAAGTATATAAGTATATAAGTATATAAAAAGTATCTCTTAAACGCAAACTCTGACCCAATAAAAGTCCGAAATATGAGAATTATCATGCAAATGTAAATCAGAGGAAGCCACTAGCAATGATCAGCCTGATCGCGTAATTGTCAAAAGCCCTGCACATATGACTTTCTTAGTTTTAATGCGCTTTGAGATAGTTGGAAAACATGTTCTGAGATTTTCCTTACCTGTTCTCTTCAGTCATCGGGCCACATTTATATCAGATAGCAAAAGTTAGCAGGATTGCCCCAGTCCATGGTACACAAGGGCTTTGGTTGCTAATGAGATGTACCACTGGTCAATACAAATAGACTCTGCACAGCTGCTGCATGCATTAACATCTACAGAGGCAGCTTTGAGAAACTAATGCGTTTGTTTATTATTATGTGGAAAGACTTCCTCTATTTCCAGTAAACATTTGATTCAGTAGTAGCAGCCCTACAAGGGCATCAAGACTGCGGCATCAATCGCCCTCAGCAGCAGTAACTGACAAAGTCATTTGGCTAAGAGATCTGTCACAGAGCATCGTATGTACCAAGGCAACCGCAGCTGCAGCTGCAGCAGCCTCCGGATAGTTAACGTCGACGGCGTCAGAACATCTTCTGCTGCCGTCCTGATTGAGACAAGGGAAATCAGTAGGACAGAGGAAAGAGCAATGCAGTCCGTTGTTCCTGTGGACGGTCAATCGACATATTAAGCGCAGTTATTATTCATTGCCTAGAAAGACGGAAGACATCGTCGTCAGAGGTTGGTCAGTTACATTCGGTTTAATTCGCTTACAACACAATTTGCATTCCGTTACAGTTGTTAACACTCATTGCAGATTACTAGGTGACATTTGCTAAATGTGTCACATCTGAGATCGATCCCATCGGTGCGACTTTTAAAAATATTAAAATATTAACATCAATATCAATTTTGTCAATAGCTCCACTACACATTAACTTCTAACATTGATATGGATATTAGTCTCAATACGGTTATTATAAATTATAATGTCAATATGACATTGCACTCAAAGCAAAAGTAATGACCTATAAATGCCGGCACACTGCAAGACACCGGTTGCACTACGATACAAATACAGCTCAGTAAGTATACAGACATTATTACATTTATTAATATCAAGTTCTGTTATAATAAACTAAATGTGACCTCACGTTCAATGCAAACAATTTTTATAACGAGTTAATTTCGTGACATTTGTATAAACATGACGGATTTTCTATCAGCCGATAATAAATTTACCTACTCTTTCTCGCACCCCCTGAAGTGCCATCTTGCACCCCCTGGGGGTGCGTGCACCCCTGGTTGGGAATCCCTGCAATAAGGCAACCCCTTAGGACCATTAGAGTTGTCCTTGGCGATACATCCACTTCTTTAGAGTCTGCAAACCCCATTAAATACTGGCCATATGGACGAGCTTAAAACTGCTGGACCGATTGATAAAGTTGAGCACGACATCAGCTTGAGAGAGAAACACGCGCCCATGAATGGACTGCAGCTGAATCGGAAAAAATGTGAAGCATCCGTTAGAGGTTATAATGAAGCAAACAAGAACCAAGTCTTTGCCGAGTTTGAAAATGTGGCCGTTGAAGATTTGACATTGCTGGGAGCACAGCTACTGCCAGGCAAGGCTGCCGATAAATCCATTCAGAAAAAGCCTGAAGATCTGAAGAAAGTCATCACAGGGCTTGAAACGCTACACCCATACGACTCATTCACCCTGATGAGGAGCAGCTTAAACACACCGAAGCTGATCTATTGGCAGAGGGAGCTTCTAGATCGCGGTCTTTAAGATCGAACGCAACTCTTCTCATTGAGCAAAAGGCCCATATTATAGGGCCATATACAAAGAGAATGGGACAGCAGTGCACTGACTTGGCATGTACTTCAAGGCTTGTCAGAAAGAGCCACTGATTTTGCGGTTAAACACCGATTGTTAGCTCAGGAGACATGCAGTGCCCATCACAGCAGCAATTACAGATGTCAGAAGAAGTGCTAATGCATCTGGTTTGGAACTACATTGTGTGGACCACAAACATGCAGAACCCAATGGCCATCGCGGATTCTCATGTATCAAAGGAAGAGGAAGGCAACAGCGGAATGGCCATGATCAGTGACGTCATTTTTGAATACGGGATTTTACTAGAGCCAAAATATCACGTAGAACCTTTTAAACAGCTGTGTAGCAAATTATATCTCGCCCGAGTAAATGCATTCATTTGAAAATAATTTGAATTTTTCACTTTAAATGCATTGCTATTAAATAATTAAAAGGCATACGTTTTCAAGTTTTGTGATACCTTCGGGTGTAATTTTGTAACAAGGGGCCTCCACGTTTTATATAGCTTAGGGCCTCGCCAAGTCTAATTCCAGTAGGCCTACTGCTCTCATCCCTATTTTGATGCGCATGCATGTATTTAGTAACATAGCGTATGAGCGATAATCTTATGAGCAATCGTCCTATGAGCAATCGTCCTATGAGCAATCGTCCTATGAGCAATCGTCCTATGAGCATTCGTCCTATGAGTGATAGTCCTAGAATCCTAATAATGCACGTTCGAGTTGTATGCGCGTTAAATTTCCTTTTAAAATCGGTCCTTATTCAACAGGTTCATCATTATTCAACCAGGTCACTTGATTATCCTTGATTGGTCATCAGTGTTGGGTATGAGTTAACTCATATGAGTTTAAACTCACGAGTTAACTCACTTGCTGTGATTTATGAGTTTGAGTTAACTCACCTTAAAGAGTGTGAGTTATGAGTTTGAGTTAACTCATATTTTCTGTGAATTTGAGTTTTAACTGTCAATTATTTTAAACTCAACTCACTCTTCGGCACTTGGCACATATTATGTTGAAACAAGCCTTTTTTATATCGTCGGCTTTCCATTGTGGTGAGTGGTGACGGCAGGGAGGGTCGTAAACACTGCTAGCGGACAGTATTTAAGCACTGCATATTTTGTATATTGTGAACAGTTAAGAACAACATGGCTGAAGTACCGTGTATTCTTGATGGAAAATATTTTTCTGTTGCAAGTAGGCGTGATGGAAAAATTGTTGCTCGATTAGAACGTGATAGTATGAAACATGTGAGTTTATGAGTTAACTCATTTAACAACTGAGTTTGAGTTAACTCATTTCACTTAGGATGAGTTGAGTTTGAGTTTAAACTCATTTTGAGGTGCGTGAGTTGAGTTTTGATTTAACTCATTTCTTGTGTGAGTTTACCCAACACTGTTGGTCATAGGCCTATACTTAAAGCTAGAACTGTTTCGTCTGTTGGATCTAGATTTTTGAAGTCTCTTCCTGTATCTGCCTATTCTGCCTATAGTTGCCTATAAGAACTTAGTTGCTTAGGCCTATTTAATTTTGTTCTCAACTTAAGACTCATTTTTCAAACTGCATATCCTTTGTCCGTTGCCTTGGTTCGGAGTCATTAGCTGTATTAATAAAATTTGACCCAGAATTGCTCACCCACGTTGAAACTTCAAAACGCATTCTCTACTGCTTCGAAATAGAATTCTTTGTGTTAACATATTGTCACTAGTAAGATCGAGGCTATAGATTATAATCACGTGATGGATTTTATAGAATTGCAGTTCTCGCACATCCGAACTCTGCAAAAGAATGCTCCGATTCCGTGCAACCCCCACCGGTAGAATTCTCAACCTGTTTCATGTAATCAGCTTCCTGACCAGGCACACCTCTACTCAAAGGCACAACCTCGATTTCGTAACAGAAGGTAGAAATATTTAATATTTTAATCTTATGTTCTTTTGTTCTTTTTATTAGCAGGCTGCGATTTGTGCTTGGAAAGACAAGGATGAAGAAACGCGTTGGGAAGAGCTTAGTGAATAAACTAAAATATATTGCAATATTTGGCCATATTGAGGACGAGTTCCCACCTTTACCCAACAAATTGTATATGCTTCTTTGTTTTAAACAAGGGCACCTATCCCACCTAGTGCCAATGACGCAGTTCTCTCTCTCGTTTCGTAGCAATTCTGTTTAAGGACAATAGCCAAAGCTCGGGTATAAGCTAGGAATATACCGAATTTTCTTATTCGGCAGAACAAAGACAAAGCTCGAATATTCATATTCGAAACATTTCAATAGTAGCCTATATCCTCGAATACTTACACGAATAGTTTTTCTAAGATCGCCCAACACCGGTGCCGAATTAATATCTCGAGCAGTCATGGAAGCCAGTACCAACCGGAAATCGAAAAGCTTACATGTGCCTTAACGTTACATGTTTCTTACCACTGAGCCACCACGCCCCACAAGGATAATTTAAAGTTGGCAAGGCGCTTCATGAAGCCTCTCGTTGCTGACCTGCAGCTAGTATATTGATTAGTTGACCAGCCAATTTGTAAACAGTGACGTAATTGTTCATGAATATTTATTATCTGGAAGCGATCGCTGCCTAAGGTCAGGAGCTTCATGAAACCTGTGGTAGTAGGCCTGCGGCCAGCATATTGATTAGTTGATTGGTCAATGAGTGCGACATGGAAAGTTAATGCTAGCGATAGGAGATTTCTGTTCTTCGTTCTTAGCATGATTCTCTTTCGACTGAGCTTCTGAGTAGATATCCCAAGTAGGCATTAGTCTATATAAATTATAGATTAGGCCTACATAACAACGCTCAACCCTGTAACTTATATTACACACTCTTACTCCGTGTAATAAAAGTCAACATCTATATCTTTAAAGATACCGTTGTCGTGTGAAGAGGCGGCCAAATAGGTGTCAACCGAATGCCAATATATTCGACGAACATTTCTTGATTATCGACGTACCTGATTATTCAGTTTAAAGCTAAAAACAAAGCTTTGTACTCTGCTGCGTGGAGGAGAGTCCATTATACTGGATTGCACTAGAATAGATACGACTAGCAATCATCATTACACAGCAACATAGACTACAATAGACTAGACTAGACTGCAGACTACACTAGACTACAATTGACTTGACAAGGCTGCATTAGACAACAGTAGTCTAGAGTACAGTAGACTAGACTAGGTTAGACTAGACTAGATTGGATCAGATTAGAATAGATTGGATTATGTGTTGGATTGGATAAAATCAGATAGGTTCGGAAGATAATAGACTCTGATCCATGCACATTACAGCATATAATTATACAACATAAGCTTATGGTTTTTTTGACGAATTGATGATAATAATAGTGATAACAATCGATAATACAGTGTAAGTTCTGACATGGCTTGTTTTTCTCTAAATGTCCTTTCAACATATTATTGCTTCATTCCGTTTAGTGTCATTTTGCTGAAAACGATGCTCTGTAGGCTATTAATGCGTCTGTAATTTTTGCAGTCTGGTGGATTCGCTTGCTTTTGTATATTTGGACAAATATCGATTTTCCCTCTCTTTTCTTGTGTTTCTTCCTCTCGTATGTGTATATGTATATAATAAAGAACGAAAGGAAGGAAGGAAGGAAGGAAGGATGACAGAATGGTGCATTATGCGATGGACCAACGTAATTATACATCGTAATTTCAGGGCGATTTCCAAGCCATTAGGTTTCAGCGGCTAAGATCGTCTAAGTTGACCAGCGACAGAGGTTAATCTAAAGTTCAGTATAGCCATTCATCACCGATCGTTCGCCCACGGATAGAATGTCAACGGATTTAGGGTCGACGACTGACTGCCTCCATGCACAGTCTACGGCTGTTATATCTTCTGCTGCAGATGCCTGACCTCAAGTCATTCTTCGATTCGCCACAAATAGGAACCATTCGCCGGCGTTCGGTCAGTCATTCATCAACGCTTCATTCTCAGTATACAGCGTCTGCCCAAACACCTCCTCAGTCCACTCCGCAACAACTCGTCGCCGTTCCATCCCATTCCATGGGTCACGATCATCTCCTGCGCCGACCGAATCATGCAGACATTGTGATAAATGCCAAAGGAGAGACCCATGGAATGGCGAACTATCTGTGCAGTCACATACGCCTGTTCATTAACCCATTCGAATACAACGTTTGACGACTACGCAAATAAGACATACGACCACCTGTATGTCTCTCATACGGAGACAAACGCAGATGGTCGTATTGGCATAACCCATCATCTTAAAGCCATCCACTCTGAAGATCGTTAGCTGGTTCTTTGATTTAATTCTTCATCAACTTTAAAGGCACAGTCAGAGTCTATGAAATTTGGTCTATAGGATACGCCTTGACCCAGTTGCGGTCGACAACTATATCTAGACTTTAATTGCACGGAGATGAGGACTTGACAAATGATCGAGGGAATGGAGATCATTTATGCGTTCGCCAAACGGTTGGCGTGATGATAATGATGATGTGTATCAGGGACGTAACTAGCGTTGGGCTTGGGGGGCTTAAGCCCCCCCAACCGAAGCTGAAGCCCCTCAAATAAATCAAGCCGTTGTATGTTTACGGCAAAAAATTCGTATGAACACTGTATTCATGTTGCCATGCTCAAGGCTTAAGCCCCCCCCCCCCAAAAAAAACGAAAGTCCTAGTTACGCTGCTGATTTGTATGTGTGCGTATGTGTGCATATAGTACATGTATTGAGGTTTCCTTCGTATAAATTCATTTCTTACAGAGGAACAGCCACCAATGTATTTCTGGTCGCATCGTCTAAATCCATCGTCCGGCCGATATAAACCCGGATGATGGACGTCATCGGCGCCACCTATCGGCTTTGTCTGTCTTTGGTCGCTGGACGAATGGGAATTCAAGGCGTGAATGTTTTATATGTATCTGTTGCTCTGCTGACGTAACAAAGAGAAGAACCAATTCAATGAAACCACATGACTTCTATAACGCCTCTATCGTAATGTGCACGGTCCAATCAGTCAAAACCGTAGTAAAAGTCGTATTTGTTTGGATGTATCCAATTTAAATCCTCTAGTTAGGGTAAATCAGAAGTCAGGATGCGATGGATAAACCAGTTGAAGCAGACGAATCATATACTGTTAGACCTGAATGACATTAAAACACTGACAGAACGTAGAGAAGGCAGTGAATTCATCCTAAGCCACGGACCAATTGATGACAATACCTGAGAACTAAACACTGTCCAGGTGTGTTGACAAGACTCAGAGTCCTATCATGGAGTACAACATTCGTCGTATGAAGGATGGAAAAGGAAAAGAGGTAGGTCGACTGCTTTGAACATAATACCTTGTAAACAGAATTCTCTGATGGATGAAAGTATATATATATCTATAGGCCGAAGTGCAATGAATAGCTACAGTATGAGAGAAATGTGTTGATGATTGGAGTTTTTGTTATGGCTCTGGCCAGAACATATGGAACCATTTATAGTTTCTGCAAATCCCTTTTTTAGTAATACCAACAAGCAGCGAATTACAATAGTCTAATCGCCGTAATCGGCTAAAAACCAGGACATAAGATGCTAGTGGAACCAAGACGGTTGAGACATGATTCAACGAATATCGCATATTCGGAGTTTTCCCTTGGTCCACGGAGCTGATTATGGTGAACGGCAGACCTCTAATAGTTCCGTTTCTGCGGAATGGTATTTACGGTAAGCAGATTGGAAAAAGCGAGATGCAAGGCATGGAATGACATGCAGCAGTTCAATCCAAGCGATTCGTAACCACCTTTTTTTTACAGTTTTGGCAATAAAATAAGAATAGAGATAATGGGATCAGGGTGAGAATTGTCGGGGGTTGGGGTTCAACCCCCCTAGTCTTTCGTAGAACCCATAGTAAAGTCTTCATTGCACACACCAACTCCACATGAATCAAAGTCTAACCCCCCCCCCCAGTCTTTTTTCTACAATTCTCATAGTGAATGGGATAGTATCTTCGTTTAGTATCGTCAGTTTAATATCTTCGGAAGACAAAGCTTCTTGATAATAGCTACACTATAAGACATGCGCATTGGGAAAACATTCAACCACAGAGAGATTTGAGCGAGGTCCACAGCACAGTTTTATTGGAATCTGAAACAATGAAATTCTGAATCTCAGCCACAGTTATTGGTCTTAAACGTTAAGAATCGGCTAATTTAGGAGAGATAGTGTGACACATTTACATCTTATTAGAATATGTGTATAGATTGGGTATTGTGCTAAGCGTAAGATGCATAGGTTGTATGGATAGGTGCTTGGTTAAATCAATTAATTAATTAATTAATTGTCAGCATAAAAAAGCAGCATCATAAGGAATAAAATGTGGTATCTGGACATTTCCCCTGGACAATTCCCTGGACATTTCCCCCAGAAATACATTTCCGGTATAGGCCCCATTACTGCAAGTTAGAAGTTAGACGCGTTTCATATTAAATTCGTATTAAATTTGAATTTGATGTTATAATTACAGCAAATTCATACTACTACATCTAAATGATTTTTTTTATTAGAAGGAGTGAAAGATGGATCAGTTCTTTTTGCATTTATTTATAAGAAACGTGTAAGTTAGACGTAAGTTTTATAATTATATCGGTTTTTGATGTCCTCAGCCTTGTGTTTACACTTCTTAATGTAATAATCAAAAGATGTAATAATCAAAAGTGACTCAAGTGACTCAACCTGTCCTCAACTAACTAACTTTTTGATTATGAATACAATGGTTCCTCTCTCTCTCTCTCTCTCTCTCTCTCTCTCTCTCTCTCTCTCTCTCTCTCTCTCTCTCTCTCTCTCTCTCTCTCTCTCTCTCTCTCTCTCTCTCTCTCTCTCTCTCTCTCTCTCTCTCTCTCTCTCTCTCTCTGTCTCTCTGTCTCTCTGTCTCTCTGTCTCTCTGTCTCTCTGTCTCTGTCTCTGTCTGTCTGTCTGTCTGTCTGTCTGTCTGTCTGTCTGTCTGTCTGTCTGTCTGTCTGTCTGTCTGTCTGTCTGTCTGTCTGTCTGTCTCTCTCTCTCTCTCTCTCTCTGTATCTCTCTCTGTATCTCTCTGTGTCTCTGTGTCTCTCTGTCTCTCTCTGTGACTTGAATGCACAAGGTGTAAATATAATCCAGATGGCCACGGTATCCCTGGGCATCTGGATCGCCCAGCAGCTACCTCAGTGATGCCTATATTTTACAGATAGATGCACATAAAAAAATTAATTATATATAATCAATCAGAAATACTGGCACGTACTTTGAACCTTAATGTAAACTGAGTATTATACGCATACATTATAAGTACATATAGATACTTCATTATATATATATATATATATATATATATACATTGTACATATTTACCCAAACCTAAACCCAAAATTAATATATGTGATATAAATATAAATAATTAAGGAACTGTTGTAAGCCCTATAGCAGGGTATGGGTGGAGGACTGGTCCAACTTCTGAACTGTAATTATAACCTGAGTATGTAGTCATAACAAATGCAGATATATGCATCATACATATATACATTGTACATACATATATAATTATATATACACACATGTATCCAATGGAGGAGGTCTCGTAGTAAGCTACGGGTTGGGGAAACTGATAAAACAAACCGGCACTGAATATGGCGGACGTGAGTTCAAACTGGCTATGTGGCCTATGTCACTACTACTGCTGCTGCTGTAGTTGTTGTTGTTGGGTATTGATTGTGTGTGTGGCTCTTTCGTGTGATCTCATTCTCTGCTCAGCATCTGCTGACAACAAATCATTTCGAACGATCGTTTTATTTCCACGACGCTTAATCCTCGCTGGACGCTATTACCGGAATGACGGCGATGATGGGACGCCGCCTTAGCCACAGCACAGGAAGAGACGGAGGGATGAAGACCAGCACGCACATTCTGCCGCCAGCTCTTGACGAGTCAAAGCGTCTAGTCTGCCCTCCCCAAACGCCCTCAGACTGTGACATTTGGTTCGCGCGAAATTGAGTTTTAATGAAAACGAAGAATTTCTCTTCAGTTTATCGATCGTGAGCGAATGAAAGAGAGAAACATCCGAGAGAAAATTAAGACATTGTCGAAATGCCTCGATACCTCATCGGGCGAGGGATGAAGATAGAGGAGTAGCTGAGGTGGAAGGAGGAGGAGGCAGAGGCGTAGCTAGGACGGGAGCAGGGGCAGCGACCGCTCCCCCTAAGACCATTTTCCAAAATTTGGGGCCTTTTTCACAGTTTATTTATTCCAATCGTCGAAATTTATTTATTCCAATCGTTCAAACGACATAACGTCACCTTGTCCTTAAATGGTAAACCTCTTTCAAACTGCACTACTAAACAGTTGGCTGAAGCAAAAGGTATTCTTGTAACATTGGATACGTTCGAATTCTTAGTTCTTCTAATATTCTGCGAAAAAGTGCTAGAGAAGGCTTTCAGTTGATCCACATATTTACAGAAAACCAGCATTGATTTACTCTCAGCTTCTCATTCAGCTATTTGAAAACGAGCTGAAAAACATGCTAAATGAATTTGAATCTGAATTTGAACTGACCGAGAATCAAGCAATTGAGCTGCCTCAAAAATGCGATGTCACCACAATACTATGAGCAACATAGAGTTCGGAAAAGAAATTCCATGAGGAAATGTCATTGGATGATTCCAGAAAAAATTCATAGTATCTCTAGATTGTGTCATAAATAGCATAAATAAAGGATTTCATTCATTCATTCATTCGAGTATTATATGGCACACATTCAAAGGGGCTAATCAGAGGTGCTCCCGACTCCAGCACGGCCAAATAGGACAGTTTTCAATCTAGTGTAGAACGTATCAGTGGGAGTTCTGATGAGCAGGCGCAACTCAAGAGGGAGCCCGTTCCATGCCATCGAGCCCACCACTGAAAAAGAGCGGTTTCGCATGGTGGCTGCGCGGGCAAAAGGCACAATGAGCATCCCCTTCCCCGAAGAGCGGAGGTGGTGGCCACCCTGAACTCCCATCACAAGGCGCCAAAAGACCCGCAGATAAGCTGAAGTGCAGCCCAGCTGCCACCGCCACATCTTGGAAACAACCCTTTATAATATGCGCTGGCTGACCGGAAGCCAATGTAGGACCTTCAGCATATAACCAGAGACCTGAGCATTTGAGCATTTTACACATGTGGCCTCTAAATTTAGTTGTTTTTTTTAAATGCAAAGCATATTAGCAATGTTAATGCAGATAATGTGAGCAACTTAGAATCTCTAGCAGACATGTACCAAAATTCATGATCGCCAATGATGTGTGTTCCTTTTATCCTAGCCTGCAGTCCACATTGTATTGCATTTTGCTGACCTTGCCAATAAACAGCGCTGGTGTGGAACAATCCTTTTATTTAGCCGACTCAAAGTCATAAAATCATTAGTAGGGCCTACGTTCTACAATGGGCGGGGACAGATTGTGTAGCTTAACTTTGATTACGATCGAAGGACAGTTCGCTAGTGAAGTGGATTATAACGAAGTAATCGATAAATTTGCTAAAATGAAGCCTACACGAAAAAGGATATATTGTACCGGTAATTGGTTTGTGTTTGTACTGTTATATTATAGTATACTACACTATTACACATTTACTATAGGCCTACATATTGCTTTTGCCACCTTTCGGGTGTTTCAGTGTTTCTGTTTAAAATACAAAAATAAATACTTATAATCATAATGAATGTTATTAATTGAAATTATATATTTTGGTAATTGGGGCCTTTTTTATATGCTCGCTCCCCCTGGTATTAAAACCTGGCTACGCCACTGGGAGGAGGAGGACGAGGAGGAGGACGAGGACGAGGGAAGGAGACAGCGAGAGGGAAGTCATCGTAGTAATCGAATAAATCAAGTCTTCTAATGCATCCGGATAAAGCCCTTTGCCTTCCATTGATTTCCCAACACGACGTCTGCTTCTCCTCCATCTCATCTCTTTCTGCCTTTCGCTTCTCCCCTTCCCACCCCCGTTCCTCGTCGCAATCTCTTTATTCGCAAGAGAAAGATGACTGTGGTCGGTAGGTCGGTTGGCCGTGGGGGTGGGGGGGGCGACGACCTGCCTGGCTTCTCCTTTGCTCTGGCGACTCAGTCGTTGCCTTTCTAATCCAGCGAGTGGCTTTGACGGATTATAGAATCCAATATCGAGTAGTTTGACGGAACATGGCATCGATCAGAAATCGACTCGTGACCGTCGCCGCGATTGCAACGCCTCAAACCCACATGCCACCACCACCACCACCACCACCACCACCACCTCCTCCGCATTCTCCTTTAACATCCCTCCTTTCCCTCCTCTCTCTATCTCTCTTCTTCTCTCTCTTACTACTCTTTCACCTAACCGACGCCAACATTCTCCCTCCCCCCACTGTTGATGTCCTTCTTCCTATCGCGCAGCAGCCTCTGTGACGGAATCCATCAGAACGATTCAAGGCGGTAGTCAATACTATCACAAGTCTCTTTACTTTAGCCCTTTTCCCACGGCTTCTGTTATCTCCTCCTCCTCTTCTTCTTCCTCCTCCTCCTCCTCCTCGTTCTCCTGCCCTTTGTTCTCGTCCTCTCTTCCTTAACCTGGTCTTCCTTCGTCTCTTCCTTCGGCTCTTTCTTTTCATCATCCAACCCGTTCTTCTTCACTTTACCCCCACTCCTCGTTGTACACTTATCTCTCGTTCTCCTCTTCCCCTCTTCCTCCTCCTCTTCCTCCTCTTCCTCCTTCTCCTCCTCTTCCTCCTCTTCCTCCTTCTTCTCCTCTTCCTCCTCCTGTTCGTCCTGCTGCGTCTTCTGGGTTTGGATTAATCGCTCAAGGAAGGCGTCGCCCGATGCGTCGTAGACGGCGTCTGCAGATCAAAACGATCGAAATCTTTGTTGTTTGGAAGAAAGCGATTAACGCTGATGTCAAATGTCAGCCACCGACAGGGAGAGAGAGAGAGAGAGAGAGAGAGAGAGAGAGAGAGAGAGAGAGAGAGAGAGAGAGAGAGAGAGAGAGAGAGAGAGAGAGAGAGAGAGAGAGAGAGAGAGAGAGAGAGAGAGAGAGAGAGAGAGAGAGTCGTCTTAGGTTAGACAGCGTACAAAGGGGAAGGATGCCTCCATCTCCATTCAGCCTATCAGTCATCATACGGGAATCATGAGGCTAATGTTCAGATGGCAAGCAAATAGCATCGCTGGACATAGAAGACGATGCGAAGTTGCACAGAAGTGACGCAGACCACGGCCTTCTAAATAGAGCGCTCCTATCTAGAAGCCGTGCGTAGACCGTGCGACACTCATACGTATCCCATATCCAGCGGGACCAGCCCAACAGGCGTCCCTTCCCAGACGCAGGCACTCCTCAGTGAAACAGAAGCCTATTCCCAGCGGAATAGGTGCCATTCACACGGAACAAACGCTCCTTCCCAGCGGTATTGGCGCCCCTTCCTAGCGGAATAGACTCCCCTTCCCAGAGGAACTGACGCCCTTCCTAGCGAAACAGAGCTCTTTCCAGCCGAACAGCCTTCACAGCAGAAAAGACTCTTGTTCTAAGCTTCACAGGAGTCCCTTCCTCCCCATGTGACGGTGTTGATTCGTTTCATGTTGCAGAGGCAACATTGCTAATACTGTATATCTGCTGCCAGGCAACGTGTAAGAAAAGTGTAAGCGTCTGTCATAATGAGGCGAAAACAATAAAAATTAGTAAAATATTACTTCGTTACAAGAAAAGTATTTCAATTGTTAGTATTTTCTTAGTCGAAGTATTTAAACTTTACTTAAATAAAGTGTTTCTTTTACTTCGTTACTTGTCAAACCTTATGAAGTGCTCACTAAGCTAATAAATGGTTTCTCCCATTTTACGGATTCTGTTGATTGCTTCAACCTTTACTGTTTCCAAAACTTACACACGAGCCGCCAATTTTTTTTCGTATTTATTGACATGCTCACTGATAAACCGCAGTAAGTAACATTGAAACATGACGGTACAATTATCAAGATCTTACAGAACACACGCTTTGGCAGCCTGTTAGGCGCCCGCTCATTTTACAGTTGCCTCTAAGGAGTGGACGGTCGAGTCGACCTAGAGGGAGCTCACGGGTATCGAACCGCGTCTTTCAAGATCTTATGTTCTTCCAGCAAGAGTGTTGTTACCATTCATCTATCCCCTCCCCGATGGACGAATCCTAAGGTCCTGGACATGGTAATCGGACATTTATGTAGCGCCGCTCACAGTGCAAAGCAAATCATTGACACTCTCTGTGTTGGTCTATATGATGCTAAGTGTCACTGAAACCCAGACTATAACATCAGTTAGTAAAACAATGCACAATAAACCAGAAGCGTCACAAATGGTGGGCCCACGCACACACGTAGCTCAGCCAACCAACAGCAGTTGACAGATGGCATGGATGTTCAGAGTCTCTGAACCAAGTTGTCCCAATAGGGTGCAGAGATGACAGGTGACGGCGCTCTCAGCACATGATGCACCGAGCAGACCCTCATTGGTAGAAGATGATGCACGTTCTGATAATTTGCCAAACAGCCAGGGGTACATACATTCGTCATGTGTTGGTCAGTAGATTGAAGCGCCGTCAGTGACTAACGGTCGAGGTCACTCCAATGACCCGCATCGGTCGTCCTCCACCAAGACGAAAACATCTGGCTACGGTCCCAATATTCCAGACTCGACCAGACGACCACACATCAGAAGGATTGACATTAGATTGGACCCATATGGGCTATATATACGGGTCCAATATGGGAATATGGAATATGGGTCCTATATGGGCTTCGCTCCACGTGGGCATGCTGATAGGAGACAGACCGATGACTGGGAAATGTTAATGTGAATTTATGAAAGGTGACAGACGCATCTGAGTGTTTGTAAAAGGAATCTAAATCATACGACAAAGGCAGAATTTCTCTCGGAAACGCAAATTTTTTAATTAAATTAAATTGAATTAAATTTTTGGAAAGTTTTCCTCCCAATTTTACAAATATATTATAAATTTTCCTGGCTTCATCTCCAGTTATACCGCTGGCTGAAGTCGTTGCCCAGCGTAGTTTCAACGAGACGTTTGCATATACGAAGAGACGCCTTTGTCGATGAAAACAAGTGCGTAACGTCAGGTAACGTGACAGACATCTGAATGGTGGTAGTAAGTAGGCCCTATAGCTAACAGAGTAGTAAGTAGGTACTAGGTAGGTAGTTACGTAGTAACTAAAGAACTGATATCCACTGATTATTAAACTCGTAGTATGTTGCACTGAGACTCGCACCTTACAGGCAATTGTTGCTCCTGTGCCTTCGTCAAATCGAAACTCTGAAACCGCAATTCAAACAACAATCAAAATATTAAGTGAACGAAGTCGCTAGCAGTCGATGGCTTAAGCAACTGGTTTCGACTTGAGGGCTTAGCGGCGGCGGCGACGGCGGCGGATGGCGTCGGCGCCGGGGACTATTAGTTGCTGCTCCTCGTTACGCGCCTTACGGGTCGCACAACGCGCCGCCTGAAACAGATGTTCACTGGCTTTGGAAGTCTCACTTGAGATAACCGTAAGAAAGATAGTTCTGGGATTGGTCGTAATCATAGTCGTAATCTCAAACTTCTAAAGCGCCACTTGAAGGCCAAGCGAATAGCACCAGCTTATTCACGAGCGGTACGTCAAATCATAGGGGTTTTCCAGAGAGTAGTCCAAAGAAGGTCCGAGTCCGGTTACCCTGGGGGCCAGATCAAGAGAGGAGGCAGAGCAGCTGTTAAGGCGGATGTCGTTTAGGGCAAGAAGAATTAGAAGGCGCAGGATCAGATGAGTCAGGATAGGAGCACTTGAAAAAGTAAGACTTCAGTTTTAAGTGATAGATAGAGGAACATGAGGAGACGGATAGAGGTTGGGTTGCAATAATGATGGAGGAACCGAGAATCTGCAGAACTCAGATCATTCCAGAGGCGTGGTGCTGTGTTGGAAATGGCTCGGTTGGGGAACTTGAGAGATGAACAGTGATTGTGGGTCGAGAAAGACTGAGATAGGAGGAGGATAGGGGGAAGCGGGTTGCCTGGATGGTTAAGATACCACGGAGGTACTTGGGCTGGGAATATTATAGGGAGTTGTAGGTTAGTGATAGGACAAAGAAGTAGATGCGCTCTTGGAGGTCACTAATGTGCATGGAGATGCGGTTAGAGAAGGAAAGGTGTGGATCAAAAGTAATTCCAAGATTGCGGAAAGGTGAAAGTAAGAGACCATGAGTTAGTCGATAGGTGTATGGAAGGGTCAGGGATTTTCTTGATATGATCAGTTAAGCATAGGATGATGAATTCTGTCTGGAAGGGTAAAGGCAAAGGAGATCATTGGATGACGTCCATTGAGAGATTAGGTTAAACACGATGAGTTGTTGTGTGAGGAGGTGTAAACAGAGAATTAATGCAAACCATTGAAAAACCGGACTCGATCACTGATGGAGGAAAATAATAATTTGGAACATGTCTAAAGGCAAAAGAGTTTGCTGATTCTCGATCTGCCCGAGGCTTCATAATATATCGATTCAGTCTGATCAGGTGGAAACAACGGGACTGTGCGAGGGATGGCCTGCACGTTGACCACCAACCTCCATGCTACGAGCAGTGAGCATATGACGAAGCGGATCGCGGAGAACTTTACGTGCCCGATCGCTGCTCGGGACAGGAAGATTGCCAGAACCTAGACAATGGACAATGGACACCACTGTCCCTGGACAATGGACACCATTGTCTATACATTACCAGATCAGACTCCGCAGTTGATAAACAGCAGAATAGAGACTTTGATTAAGCCTAAACATAAGGACTGTTAGAATCTTGTAGAAAGAAGTCCAAATTTTATTTAATACATTTAAAAACCATGTGATATAAATAAATTCAAATTCATTCAAATCCTAATAAATTTAAGCAAATTAGAGTTCAGCTGTGCACCAATATTATGCTGATAAATCTGCAAAATTGCGAACATAATATTTGAATGACACGGAGTGGCGTTCAACCACTGGTTAAAGAAGGAGATCTTAGTAAAATTGTAGACTATCGGTATTAGTTAATGTTAATACCATGATAGCAAACAATTGTTATGACTATTTCACAAGAATTTGCATCTAATAAATCCAGATATTTAGTTTGGATGTTTTCTTGAGTTTGTTAATAAACAAAGAACTCGAAGTCGTTGCAATCTGTATTTTTTAATGACCCTAACTAAGCGATTCTACCGCTTGCACCCCAATATCTTTTCAGTCTATGTTATTTTATACTTTGTTAACCTGTTGGGATCAATAAACGAAGATGGATAAATGAATGATTAGGCTCTACAGGACCGGTATATCCCGTGGTCGATCGAGTCCTATGATCGACTTGGCTCGGCCGACGACTTTGTCGACCAGTCGATCTCTCGTCGACTCAATCGACTTGACAAATAAACGATCGCCTTGGCATCGAGTCTCTTGGCCAAAATTACTATCGATTGTTGCATTCTTATATTCCAGTACATAAATTACTCATGACTTTCAATTGTACACTCTTCCTCAAACTGTCAAACGGTGATTGAACTGGTAAGTAAAATTTCAGGTATTATAATATCGTGTGTGGATAACTTGAGCTAATCTCTAAAATTCATACCACACACTCCAGACAAAAAACCAGACTGGACAATGTCAACTGCACACCAATGAGGATTCTCGGGGTTAACATCAGGTGTGACCTGAGAGCCACCTCCCATGTAGACGAAGTACTAGGGGCCTGTGCAGGCTCTCTCTACGCTCTTCGTATTCTGAGAACACATGGTTTACGCCCACGGGCGATGCACGTGGTGGCCGAGGCTACAATGGTTAACATAACATAGCAATAACATAACAAGGGTTTTAAGTGGTTCAGAAGACGTGTAGTCTGTGTTAGAACCACTGCTCGACAGCCTCGACTTCTGTATGCGGCCCCTGCTTGGTGGGGTTTCACTACTGCAGATGATCGACAGAGACTTGAGAGACTCCTAGCAGGAAGCCAGCATCTGGGATTTCTACAAGATGGTACACCGATAGTGGCTGAGCGGGTAGAATAGGCGGAGGATCGACTGCTCAATGCTGCTGTGTGGAGCGAAGCCCACGTCCTAAGATCCGTCTTCCCACCAATAAATTGTCGGCGTAGGGCAGGCCCGCCGAGAGGGGGGCAGGGGGGCAAATGCCCAGGGGCCCGGCGACTTTTTAGGGGCCCGGGCCGGGCCCGCAATCAACTTATGAAAAATATTATATTCAGTTATACAAAGTTTATGATTTATGCCTTTTTAAATATATTATCTGACGCTTAACTACAATCAGTTTAAACTTCAAGTATCTGAATAAAATCATAGTTGTATGTAATTATATACAGTATATATAAACATAATATTGTACGGTCGTACTCGCACTTTTATTATTTCAATTTGTGTTTGTTGTTTAAATTAAAGCCTAAAGATAGTTTAGAGGCCCATAACTGCTCTGCCTAAGGGCCCGTGACTGTTCTGCCTATATAGGGGCCCACGACTGCTCTGCCTAGGGGCCCGTGACTGCTCTGCGTAGGGGCCCGGAATTTCTGTCGGCGGCCCTGCCGTCGGGGCCTACGACCTCGAGCCCACCCATCCAAACTTCCGGACAAAGATGATAAAAACTAGTACTTCGTCTACATCTCGCGCATTCTGTATAAAAAATCCGAGTATACTCCACAATAACCCATAATCTTTATATCCTTATTTATATTATTTACATTATCTAATCTCTTGTTCCTGGTTGCGGTTTGCCAACCAGTTTTGCTTAATAAACGAATACACACACACACACACACACACACACACACACACACACACACACACACACACACACACACACACACACACACACACACACACACACACACACACACACACACACACACACACACACACACACACACACACACACACACACACACACACACACACACACACACACACACACACACACACACAGTGGCGTAGCTAGGGGGGGACAGGGGGGGACATGTGTTCCCGGGCGCCAAGGGAAGGGGGCGCCAAAATGAGGGTTAAGATAAATAATTTTACTCTTACTTTTGATGCAGTTTTAACTAATTTATCACAAATGAACGTATAAGATTTAATTTTAGCGCCCCAAATATATCCAATTATATCCTCATTACATACAAATAAGTTCTTAGGTATGATTTTGGCGCCCCATTGAGCACTAAGGGGAAACATGCATTTACTGTCTGTATTTTTCATATTTTATTTCATTAAAAAACTTAAAATTTCCATTCGATTATGTGGAAAATGTGAAATAGTAAAACGGGGGGGGGGGAGGGGGCGCCAAATTCATAGTTCGTCCCCGGGCGCAAAATATCCTAGCTACGCCACTGCACACACACACACACACACACAAACACACACACACACACACACACACTTCGTGTTGGAAGACACGCGATTTTAGGCCCTGTAATCAAAGCTCGAGGGTACGTACCATACGTATTCTATTTTTTGAAAGGTACGTACGTTTTTTAACGTACCCTATTTTAGGGTACGTAAACAATACAAAAATACGTTAACCACGTCATTGCTCATTTAGCCCCATTATAAGAATGTTCAATTTAATTTAAGCAAACAATCACAACCCAGTATACAGCCACAGTATAAGTAATTACACAGTACGTCGACTCCCGGCCTGTGCAGCAGTCAGAATGTGTGACCGAGCGCCATTTTGAAAGAGAACGTTTACACAACATTGAGGACTACACGCCGATACACCGGAATCCATCACATAAAATATTTTTAAACGTTACAACAACATTGAGGACTTCATTAGAATTTACAATATTATTTTTAACGTTAAATTCAGTTTAAATCTATAATTCAAAAGCTATGTTTCAAAATGGCGTCTCCCCAAAAACTAGTCAACAGGCAGCGATGTAATTATTTATACTGTGATACAGCGTAGTAAATTGCTGCAATGCTATATTGTAGGTCTATGTTTATCCAGCATACATTGCACTTAATGCACTAATGTCAGTCAGTCGGCTCAGTTCTGCTGCAGCACTTCAAAGTCCAACTACAAGCAAAAGGTTGAACAGTTGCAAACCAGTGACGTGTACTTAGCTCTCCTCAGAAAGAAAGTACAATTTGCATTAAATCAATTATAACCGAAGAATTGATCGAATTAAATTTACTGTTACGCTACCGGAAGTACCGGTTTCAATGACGCATACTGTTGACGTCAGATTATACGTAGGCTATGGGTCGCCGAGTAAACTATATATAAAATTTTCGTGTATGATACGTACCATACGCGTATTGTATTTTTTTAAAGGTAGGCCTACGTACGTATTTTAACGTATTCTATTTTAGGGTACGCGTACCCTCGAGCTTTACCTGTTATATTCATGCAAGTATAAAGCCACGCTGTCACCGTCGACTCGATCAGCTATGCTACGAATCTCCTGCACTACGGTACAGAAATTAGTAGCAGCCCAACAAATAAGACGGCAGTAGAGGATTCCAGTGTCTAGTTTACAGTTAGTTCAAGAAACTTCGAACTGCTCAAGATAACTGAAGTTAGTTACTCTAGCAGTCTGCAGTGCATAGGTTAAGACTGGAGTCTCGTGGAGGGTTCTAAGTCACAGTTCAGCAGATGCTAAACAGAACAGTGAAAGAAAACTACATCGTGTGGGCCATTGTGTGACGTAGCCGCAAAAATAGTAAGCGATCAACTCGACTTGTCAAAACATTTGATCGACTCGACTTGCAAGTCGACCGAGTCGAAGAATTTATTACCAACTCGAATTGACCGAGTTTCGACCAACTTGATCGACTGACTCGATAGATCACGGGGTATACTACAGGGTAAAGATAATTGCTTAGCAAAAAGGTCTAAGCAGTTGCTCTTGTGTGAGACTAGAATGGGAAAACAATTTTCCATTTTCATTATTCTTTTCCTTTGCTGTCATGCGTTTCTTTAAATGCATTCTATTTCTCTCGCAGATCATCCTATCTCTTTGTCATTTCATCCACTGTCTTTTAGTTTCTTACATCCATCTGATCTGCTCATCTATTAGCATTTACTTTATTTGCTCCTGAAAATGTTTCTTCTCTTCCCATCTCTTTAACATTTTTAAATTATCCCTTTTGCTCTTAATGAAGCCTTGCAAACGACAAAATCATCAGCCGTTGTGTTTCCTCATGAAATGTTAACTGTGCATGCAAAGTTTAATTAGAATATCTGCAACTAAATAAACAAAGGAAGTCACTCTTATCTATAGCCACATTTATTTTGGTATTTTATAGTGTACACTAACAGCAGTAGATTTTGTGCTACAAATGAAGCGCTTTTTAGCCATAGTGAATGACGTCTTCGAATTTGATAAAAACTACTTTTGTGGATAACATAGGATCTTCAGATTACTGCGACTGGGAGTGGTTCGACGCAAGCTGTCAGTCGAATCAAGTCATCGTCATACATAACGCCAGATACGGACGCATGCGAATGGGAAGATGTGTCACTAAAAACTACGGACACATTGGGTGCGGAGCTGATGTGACGTCGCACTTTGAACGAAACTGCTCTGGGAAACATCAGTGTAAAATCAGCGTCATCTCTCTTCACTCAAAAAAGATGACTTGCCCTCCAGACCTCAAATCGTATCTTGAGGTCTCCTACGAATGCATCACAGGTTCATAAATATATAAATATCCTAGCAATTATAAACTCGTGTGAGCGTCACCATGCTCATATATATATATATATATATATATATATATATATATATATATATATATATATATATATATATATATATATATATATATATATATATATATATATCATATATATATATATATATATATTATATATCATATATATATATATCGACTCGATCAACTTGTATATATATATGAGCATAACAATAACAAATATATATAATATATATGTATCCTAGAAATTTATGACTCCTATGCCCGGGTCACTCTGTCGATCCGTGTATACTTTAGTACTCTGTCGTTTGCTTTCTTCGTTTGGCCGTGGTTGCGCATAGCCTTCTTAGTCTTCATTTCTGATGGCTGTGGCTAACCTGCGTAGATTTATTTCTTTTCACTGCAGTAGGCCTACGTGCCACTCATAGACTCCATCGGGTGACCTTTCTGACTAGTCTTATTGTCTTATTGTTGAAAATTAACTCAGGCCTACTATATATAAAATATATCAAACACACTGGCGTCTGTCTCCCTATTCAACAGTAAATCACACCTTCACTTCGTAGATTTAACTACAGCCAGTGTGAACATCGTAATACGTATTCACATTTCGCATCTAACATAACAGCATTCAATATCTCACCTGACCTGATACAGTCTAGCTTAGGCTTTCATTGCCTTTCTTGCATTGCTTTCTTTGCCTTATCTTATGTTGCATCAAAACATAAGATAAACTGTATTTTGCAACTGAAACTTACAAGTGAACAAGGATAATTTGATTATTCATTTTGATAATTTATACAGCGCCTCTTCAAGAAGCCTACTCAGATATATACTATAACTGCGATTGTTGTTTAATTGCTGATATTCATATACGACTCAGTGCACTGCGTTCAGGTTCGAAAGATTCTTCTATATTGAGCGAACTAAGTAGGCCTACTAATTGAGTTGTGCGTTTTAATCCACAGTTTTCAACAGAGTATCTACCGAATTCAGCCAGGAGAACTGTCAGAGCCTTGCAGCGCTTCGTCTTCCGCCGCCTGTTGGCTTCATAGCGAGTATCATTTCAGCTGAGATGGGTCTGGGAACGGCGGTCTGTCCCTGGTCGATCAGTGTGTCGCCCAATCAGCGCATCAACATCACGATGATTGACTTCGCAGTTGCGCCGAACAGCAGCGAAACTTCAAACGATCTGGTTACCGCCAAATGCATCGAATATGCAGCCATAACTGAACGCAGAACAGTGGATAACGGCAGCAGCAGCAGCGCCACCTGGCAGCTCATCTGTGGCCGACGGATGCGAGAAAGCGTTGTTTATGTGTCGCAGTCCAACTACGTGGAAATTCAGATAAGAACTGACAACTTAACGGAACAGTTCTTACTCAAATACGAAGGTAGGCTTCAAAAGTCCGCTCTGTATCTGTCTGTGACAAAAGTATTTGCGAAATCTGTATTTGTGTCCATCTCGTCACTGTGTTTGCCGCTATATTAAATTTCCGAATGACTTAATAACAATTTGCGCATTGATAAGACTTAATACGCTTTTAAAACCTTCACTGGTCAGCTGAAGTGCAATTCAGAAACTGTGCAGCCGACAATAATGGAAAAACAATGTTCCGGCCTAAATTATTTTCGGCGTCGGAAATGATGACTGTGAAAGTAGGCCTAGGTCAATATCGTCTTGTGAAATGCATTCGCTATAAACTTTAAGACGATTGAAGACCATGTGTAATTACTGTCTCCGATCGAAAGCAGACGGTTAGGCAACACGTTGGGCTTAAATTTCGCTTTTTTAACTGTCCAAACAAAATCATATTTGCACAGAGGTCACTCATTCTGTCCATGTTGCTGCTGCTCCTACAATTGTTCACTCATGACCCCATTCGACTTTCCCTCTTCTTGACTGCGTGGAGAGAGTAGGCCTAATGTCTGGTTTGGTACGTCTCTACAATACGTCGTTGATGAAGTGATCAGTTTGACCAGCCAGTCAGAACCGTTTCAACATAAGCCTGTTGCGGAAGAAGCAAAATTTCAACTCGCTGCCACCCGCAAATCTTGGTTTGGCTACCCAACGGCAGTCATAGTTAATCTTGGTTTGGCTACCTAACAAGGGTCATAGTTATTCCCGCGCAAAACCTCAACTTACGCTACTAACCGCAGAATCTCAACTCACGGGACTAACCACAAAATACTCAGTTCTGGAAGCTAACTGAACACTCTGACGCTCTGTTCAGGTGCATGGAAGACAGGAAAGTTCCCCCGGTGGTAGATGAATACACAGGTCTGTGTGATATTTACCCCACTGGTGCTGTTAACCAGTGGTGTAGTCCTAAAAAATGAAGTGGGGGAACGCCTGGAAATTGAAGTAGCAACTGTAGCAAAAAGTGCAATCTTGCAAGAATTTTGCATAGTGTGAGCGCTGCTATTTTTGAAACTGTTGAATGTAAAAAAATAACAAAAAAATTAATAAATGTAATTATGTAAATTTATACATAGGAATTTGTTATTTGTAACATATTGTATTCAAGTATTCAAACAGTTTCCATACCTGTACAGATGGTACTACTGTACTATTTTCATTTATCATTAGCTTTTATTTACAAAATTACAACAGACAGACGCTGAGACGCCATTTACATAGAATATTTAGTATAGAGCAAACACATATATAAATATATCTGCGAAACTGCGAAAGGCTCCAGTAAGTAAGCAGTTGAAACTGTGAGTCTTGAAGTCTTCTTTGTTCATTTATTTCAGCAGAAATGCTGCAAAATAGTGAGGGATCGCGTTCCCTCCCTGGAAAAAAGTGCGGGAACGGCGTTCCCCCGCGTTCCCGCCCCACTACACTACTGCTGTTAACAGAATCGAGTCTGGGTACTCGGAAACCTACGAGTCTGTGCGCTCCCGGGAAAAACAAAACCGTAACGTTCACTATCCGATTTAGAGAATCTGGCTCATGGGATACTGCTTGCGGAGTAAGGGATAGGTCACGAGTCAGACTGATTCCGGATCAAGTGGAGATAAAAGGTTGGGTAAACCGCAGAGAAATACGTCGCAATTTTTGTGACCGAACATTCAGGCTATGGAAATGTAAAACGAGAGGATATAGCAGGTCAGATCCCTAGGTGAGGAGTACGATGATCCCAGGTACGAAGGGAAATTAAATCCGACCAAAAGAGTGATACGTGAAAATCCGGGTAGTCGGGTACCCAGGTAGATCATATATGCATGTCATAACACATGACTGAAGTGCGGGGTTTTGCCCCTTGTGCCGAAGTCCGAACGAAAGTCTGTGTGTGGATTGTCAAAGTAATAGAGAGAGGATCTTCACTGTCAGAGTGCCGTTTCTTACCGGTATCTTTTGAAGCAGAACTTATCACTGTGTTGGTTAATAATTACCAACACAGAGGACGGGTAAGGGAACTTACTTCCTAAATTGTGACGCATGACAATATAAGCAGTGGTTAAAGGGTTAAAGTGGTTTCGGTGAGCAGTGAGAATTCTAAAGAAGAGTTTTATTGGAACGCATGCGTGAGTAGTGGGAACGCAAGCAAAGAATTTCGAGAACAGTTCCCACTCCACTTTAAACCCTACGTGTGAGGCCAGTATGTCACACACAGAAATGGAGCGAGAGACACGTGACGGTGAGAAGACGCGTTGCCAATAGACAGGTGCCTACGACGACATGACACAGAGATACGTCATATGTATTCCTCATCCTCGGAACTTAGACAGCGTTTAGTGTCCCGTGTAAATGGCGATAGTTCGAGAGTCACGAGATGTAGAATGGTACGTCAAAGTCTAGATCAGGTGGACAGCAAGACGAAGCCCGTAGCTGAGAAGGCACACAAAAAGGGGAAGACTGCTGCTGGTAAAAGAATGAACCCTGTTCTGAGTAAAGGCTATCCTCAGGATGTTGCCCACCAGGCAACAGCGGAAGAGGCAGAGTCGGAACCAGAGACAAAACCTTACAGTGTCGTCTCTCTTGAGGAAGCGCCAATCCTAACCTTCCCTAACAGGAACGGTCACTATAGGCAGAGATAGAGAACAGCTATTTTACGTTGAAAATAGACAAGGAAGTGACTCGGGTGGCTCCAGACGTAGAAGTGGGCTGGAGTCAACCCAGCCCCACGAAGAGTTAGCGTCCGGATGAAGATCGCCACACTGTAACCATTACAATCTACTACCATTAAGTTTTGATACCTGTCAAGGTATATATTGGTAGAGAGCTACAATAAGAGATCTTTCCGACGCTATCGATGTCTTGCTGCTGCGCGTACGATTGTCAGGCAATTTTCAATTTAAAATTGCTCCTGCCCAGTGCATTGGAATACTCTTCACAGGACATCATTCAAGCTCTTGGTCTCTTAAGGTACAAATGTAACGTTACCTATATACTGTTGTCACAGATTTAATTGTTTGTATGGTTCGTTACTGTTCACCTTGCACTGCACTGTTTAGATTCTTTGCATATGATTTTAAATGACTTTTGAAATGATCATGAAGTTGTATGTTAGGGCCTATGCTGTGTTGAACTGGCCGCCTGTAAACTGTTTACGGTATGTAAGAAGGTAATACTAGCTGTAGCGGGACTTTTGACCCTTTTGAATTGCCTTTTTCACGTCAGCACTTTATTGCTATAGACGGAACTGCTATAATTTAATTTGTATGCTGTGTGGTGATTCAATAAACAGTTTCAACATATCAATCAGTTGATGCTGGCCATTATATTATTACAGCCACACACACACACACACACACACACACACACACACACACACACACACACACACACACACACACACACACACACACACACACACACACACACACACACACACACACACACACACACACACACACACACACACACACACACACGCGCACACACACACACGCACACACACACATATATATATATATATATATATATATATAGGTCTATACATTGAACCCTAATCTATATAATTATAGTGTCATAAAAGTATTAAATCAAACTCACATAAAACATAAATGAATGTGAACATACGGAGAATCGATGCAATGAACCTAAACGCCAGTTAGTTTAGCGAAGACCGCGCCTCAGTTAGTTTAGCGAAGACCGCGCCTCAGTTAGTTTAGCGAAGACCGCGCCTCAGTTAGTTTAGCGAAGACCGCGCCTCAGTTAGTTTAGCGAAGACCGCGCCTCAGTTAGTTTAGCGAAGACCGCGCCTCAGTTAGTTTAGCGAAGACCGCGCCTCTGCGAGCAACGTAAAAGGCCTCGTGTTAAATAGCTGTATAACTAATAATATTATAAGTAAGTAAGTACTAAGAATAACTTATGGGTTTGAGTTTTAATAATTTATTACAGGTTTTGACTTGAAGTTGTAATATTAGATAGGGGTGAGTGTAGGCCTACTATGCTGGACTACATACCAGATAATCTCAGATTAGGTGTCTCGTGTTGCAGTCATTATGCCACAGTCGATCTGGTCAGATAAATTCCATTCAGATTGGGCTGTTTATAATAAGCGTTTCGATTATTTTGTCGTCTTATTTTTAACAGCGTTTGGCTGTGGACCGATTGTGGCTCCGTCTGGCGCGTCGGTGACCACATTGAGCAACGAAGAAGCCATTATTCGTTGTAATGAGTCGAATGAGTCCTGGCATCTGACGTGCTTTAGTCGTGAATGGATCGGAGAATACGGCCTCTGTAGTCAATCGACGAGTGTCTCACAGAGTACGTATGTTGTCTCGTAATCACTATAGAAATTTGCAAAACCTCTTTTGAACCATGATTTGCAATAATAACAGATCTGATTTTTGTCAGTGCTGACTTGTTAATAATGTAAAACTGTAAATGTTGTCAGGTGGAAACGGGGAGGCAACACTTACCTGTCCGTCTGTTCCAATTTGGATCCATCTTGATGAAATCCGGTTTCACGACATACTAGAAAAAAATTGCTGAGGCTTCATTCTCCATGATGTGGTCTGTATAAGACTACATCCCAAGCAGGCCATCAATGGGCGGTGACCAGTTGTTTCAGGCAATTAAGCGTTATGCTCCAGACGATATCCAACTTTCACCATGTGCTTTTCAATATACTAGCCTAAAGAGTTCTCTAACCCGGACACCAGGCACGTGATATACTGTGAGCGTATGTGTCTATATTTAATTTTAACATTTGAATTTTGTACTTTGAGATCTGTCAAAGACTTTGAAAAGTACGCCTATAGGCAGTGAGATGGAAGCCAGCGTATGCGCCGCTTGCACTTTTATCCCATCTATTTTGTTAACTTTTGTACTGAGTTTCGACTTTCGACTACATTCGTGGTCGTCTACATAGCCAGTGAGAGACACGATAGAATTGAAAGCAATGCCTAAGTTATGAGCAGCGTCTGCTAGCTCAACAATTGAGTCACGCAGTTACAATGACTTAGCTGATCAAATTGTCTAAGTTGCTGTGGAGTGCCCTGTAGCAGAAATTCAATCTTTGATGAGTAAAGGAGGAGCTTACTGACCGCCATCCGAGACTGTACCGCATTAAAGACAACAGACAAAAGCTGGACAGATGAGTCACATGACTGATTGTCAAATAAAAAGTTTAGATTTGAGTGTAATAAGAGTATATAATAATATGAATTTCCATGCAGATGTGTGAAAACTCGGTTGAATTGAAGCCATTTATATCACTTTAATACAGTGAAGTTTAATACAATAAATTCATAAAATAAGAAAAACAAGTTTCACTGTAATTTGGTATGGAAGTCCAAATACCAATTTAGAAAGGTTCAAGGATACGCTGAGGTTGAATTAACTGGCCTGCAGATGAGAGAGAAATTAATTGCTTAGGCATTAACAATAAACCAAGTGGTAGGCCCATTTACTATTGCGAGGAAAGTGTTCTCGGCATTGTTACTGACATGTGCAAAGTTCTGCCTAAAGGCTAGAAGAACATCTACTCGGTGGTGAGTACAGAACGGGGCGTTCTCACGTCGACAATTCTGATATGAGCTGTTGATCAAGCATCTTGTAACCTCTTTTTGAAATTCATGGACTACGTCTGGAATGGACGTGCTCTTTCCTTGCTGAACGGATACTTATGGCAACAACCGTTTTTGACTTCATAGTTCGAACGCCAGCACCACGCGATGACCCACAAGGCTCAGTACTCAGGCCACATCCTACACCGCCTACAAGGCTGTGTTCACTCAACTCGTCATTTTCTGGATTCACTAATATACCGCCGACGACGTACTCCAAATGCCACCCATCTGAAGCACTCGCATATTATGTGTCGTTCTACATGGACCACTGTTGCGGAAGTAGAGAAACGGATGTAGTCTAATCGGCTGTGGCTGAACCCAACAAAAACAGTACCGGTAGGCCTATATTTAGCTGGGCAAACGCCAGACCTGGCCAGTGTCGGATTTAGACTTGGTGTTGGTGAGGCCCTAAGCTCTCTAAAGCTTGGAGGCCTTTGCTAAAAAAAATTACACCAGAAGGTCTCACAAAACTTGAAAACATATGCCTTTTAATTATTTAATAGCAAGGCATTGCAGTGCAAAATTTAAATTATTTTCAAATGAATGCATTTATTCTAGCGAGATAGAATTTGCCGTTTAAAAGGCTCTATATTTACAGTACACATAACCATTCTGATTTTTTAGGCCCATGCGTTTTGTGAGGCATCAAGTTGTAGCTTTTTTAGCTGATGCCTAAATCCGGCAGTTGTGCGTGGTCAAACATTGAGAAAAGTACGATAAACTTCGATTTCCTTGATGTGAATGGACAGTTCATCGTGCGCAACCATGGATGTACTTTCCTGCCAAGATCTATCAATGGCGGATCACGTCAACTTCCCTTGTATGTCCTGCTTCTACCAACTTGCGCCAGATACGGGTCATAGGCCTACGGCGCAGTCTATCAGTCGATGTTCAGTGCTGCAGTGACCCAATTCACTCGTTTGTCTTACGGTCTTACCCCGCTGTTATCTTGCAATTCAATCCTCACGGATCTCCCATGCAGAGCTTCGCCTGCGCAGGTTCTAATCCATCCTAAACCTCGCCGAAAAAGTTTTAGCCAAAAGCCGAAATATTCGCATATATTGCAATATAATGTGGAAGATTCTACACTGGCTTACAGTTGCCGAACGAATTTTCTTTAAGATGATCTTGCTAGCACGTGCCTCAATCGTGGAAGCTGCCTCAGCATAGATGATCAGAAAGCCCTACGTTCCAAAATTAAGTCAACCGGTTCGGCGATCGTTGCGCTCTGCTAGATATAGAGATATTCAGGTGCCGCGCTTCCGTACTTCAACTCAAGTCCGTCGTGCCTTGACTTCTCCAGGTCTCATGTATTTGGTCATCTTCCAATGTATTTACATGTTGTTGCATTTGGCTCTGTGCAGCAAGCACTTCAAACTATTTTGAAACGCATCCGTTTAGCTCAGTTAGATAGCCATGCGTGTAGGGCTTTTGTGAGGTAGGCTACTCAAGAGGTGTTATTAAATGTCTTGATACATACATACATACATACATACATACATACATACATACATACATACATACATACATACATACATACATACATACATACATACATACATACATACATACATACATACATACAGACATACATACATACATACATACATACATACATACATACATACATACATACATGCATACATAGTACATGCATAAATACATACATACAATCATGCAAATATACATGCATACGTACATACATACAAACATACATACGTGCTTCAGGGTATTGGTATTCTGAACCTCTTCTGTTTATTTACAAGATGGCTCGAAGAATGATCTGCCTCTGGCACTCCGACTGCAATACCAGGCACCGGTTACGTGAATAAGCAAGCATATGTTTCAGATGTCCTGGAGCATTTAGCTAATTATAATAAACTATATGAGCACATTTTTACCTTTGACTTACGTGGCTCGTCGCTAAACAAAAACGGAGCGACAGAAAGGGGAAGGGCGCGGGAGGAGGAAAGAGAAAGAAAGAAACGGGGTATTTTCCCCATAAGATAAATGATACGGTAACTTACGCAAACATAAGGCTTTCCCACATCAACCAGCTGCAATCTGTAGCCTCTTACAGGCTGCTGCTCATCTAATCGGTGGCATAGGCCTACCTAGTACTCCAGAACATGTGTCCGGTCATTAGGTAGAATTGCGCATTTTACCTTAAAGCATGAAACTTGTAACTTTAAGTGGTGTAGGCATTGGGTTCAAACGTTATAACTTTCCATGTTGGAAACTGACGATGAAGCAATGATTTCTTATAATAATAATATTAATAATAATTTTCGTTTAATATCTACAAACTGACAATAACACAGTATGATTACAAATCAGTATGAACGGGTGATCACAAGTTATTACAGGAGTCGAATTTTAACTGTACACGGCAGCCATGCAAGGCGCCCATCACGTCCTACATCTCATTTTAACAACGCGCCATCTCGCGAATGAAAGGCTGAGTGGACCTAAATTTGAGGAGGTTGCGGAAAGCGATCCCGCTACCTCTTGCTCTTCACGCCAGTGATGTTACCACTACTCTATGGACCCCCCACCACTACTCTATGGACCCCCTTGTAACTCTTGAATAAATTAATGGATTCAGTTATCTTCTTTATAGCTCAGCGGTCTGAATTAAGTGACCGTCAATTAATAAAGTTACAACAATGACTCGATACGAGCGACCGTTTTATTCCGTAATCATGCTAAAATATTGAAATATAAAATTTCTGCCTCGGTACAGATATAATTTCTTAAATGAAGATGTATGTAGGCAGAGATATAGCCAAATTTTGAGGTGCAACCGATCAGACAGGGCCTGCACCTAGAACAGACTGCAATTTGTTATCTATTTCCACTTTTACACCACGCCGTATGATGCAAAATTTGAGGAATGGCCACTGCGTCTACTCCTTCTTTCCAGTTATTCTTACGGTCTAACCTGTTTTCTGAAACTTTCTGGCTGGAATGGCATTTGTGAGGCTTTTCAACTCATCCAAACCCGAATTTCTTTCGAGGCTCAAACCAGCAGCTGGACAAGTTGGACTGGCTTATTGTCATTCTCAATCGATTAGGTCACTTATGCATCATATTTGATTCCAATGCATCTATCTTAGATGTGACTGTTGAGGCCATCTGGACTGTCATACTTTTAGGACAAAATGAAGCCTGTATTTGAACATTCGTCGTATTTTAACCATGTCTTCTGCACATGACGTCGTTACTGGAACTAAGTTCCACGGGCATTTAAGCTCTGTTGGAAATGCAGATTTATCTCGACTGTGCAGTTGGTCTATACTTTTAGGATAGAGTATAGTAAACATGTCCAAATAAAATCATATAATAGCTAGAAAAATTGCATCGTGTCACTAGAAAGTCAACTCTTTTTCAATTTCTAAGCTTTTGAAATGAAAAAACTGTCAGTTAGAACACTTGTAGCGTCGTTTATAATGAAGAAACTGTCAGTTAGAACACTTGTAGCGTCGTTTAGAATGAAGAAACTGTCAGTTAGAACACTTGTAGCGTTTTTTAGAATGAAGAAACTGCCAGTTAAAACATCTGTAACGTCGTTTAGATTGAAGAAGCTGTCAGTTAGAACACTTGTAGCGTGGTTTGGATTAAAGAAACTGTTAGTTAGAATACTTGTAGCGTGGTTTGGATTAAAGAAACTGTCAGTTAGAACACTTGTAGCGTCGTTTGGATTAAAGAAACTGTCAGTTAGAACACTTGTAGCGTCGTTTGGATTAAAGAAACTGTCAGTTAGAACACTTGTAGCGTCGTTTAGAATGAAGAAACTGTCAGTTAGAACACTTGTAGCGTTGTTTAGAATGAAGAAACTGTCAGTTGAAACATCTGTAGCGTCGTTTATATTGAAGAAACTGTCAGTTAGGACACTTGTAGCGTCGTTTGGATGAAAGAAACTGTTAGTTAGAATACTTGTAGCGTGGTTTCGATTAAAGAAACTGTCAGTTAGAACACTTGTAGCGTCGTTTGGATTAAAGAAACTGTCAGTTAGAACACTTGTAGCGTCGTTTGGATTAAAGATACTGTCAGTTAGAATACTTGTAGCGTCGTTTGGATTAAAGAAACTGTCAGTTAGAACACTTGTAGCGTGGTTTGGATTAAAGAAACTGTCAGTTAGAACACTTGTAGCGTCGTTTGGATTAAAGAAACTGTCAGCTAGAATACTTGTAGCGTGGTTTGGATGAAATAAACTGTCAGTTAGAACACTTGTAGCGTCGTTTGGATTAAATAAACTGTCATTTAGAATACTTGTAGCGTCGTTTGGATTAAAGAAACTGTCAGTTAGAATACTTGTAGCGTCGTTTGATTTAAATAAACTGTCAGTTCGAACACTTGTAGCGTCGTTTGGATTAAAGAAACTGTCAGTTAGAACACTTGTAGCGGCGTCGTCGTAGGCGATATAACGAGTGACATCTGTCATCTGTCTAATTTTTCACGAAATTAAATCACTTTGTTTGAATGATGCGATTCGCTGAGAGATCCCAATAGGCAATGTACGTAGTTCTACAGATGCGATGATATGTAGGCTCTAGATGTTGTTGAACATAGACCCCTATTACTATGCTCGTTGTGATGGTGAGCCGATGTTACAGGAGCTGCAGAAGACATCTGGGCCAGCGATCGAACGACAGGGAGCGACAGTGATATGCTTTTCGGTGAGATGCTCATATTTTTATGTTACATTCAGCGACACGTGATCTTCATACTGATTAGAGTTCAATTCGTGTTCATTCACATTTACCTAAAGTCTCGTACTTTTGTCAATATCTTCCCATCATTTGGCACTATTTCATGTTATTTCTAAAAGTGCCAACAACAAGTTAATTGTTCAGACAGAAAAGCATAAAATACACCGGTGGATATCAGCTGAAAAACTAATGAGAGGAAACACCAGGACTATTGAATTTCAAGATTTGTTGTCTTCCTCGTCGCCTTTATGACCCATTGAAATCAAATGCATGCAGCTGATCGCCTTCTTTGTTCTTCATCCTCTTGCAAGGTCTCCAGACTTAAAATGCATTGTTCGTAACGTAGTTGTACCATCGGTCATTATCATGCCAGCGTAGCCATAGGCATTAGTTGAGACTCATATGGGCTCCATACGGGTTCAATGTGAAATATGGGTCCCACATTGGCTTCATGTGGGCATGCTGGCAGGGTATAAATGACCAAGCACGTATTTCATGGCTGATTAGACCCGAGAATTTATGCACACAATGAGGTGCAGTCCACAATTCAATACCCAGGGTTATCCTGAAGCTTGTGGATTAGTAGAAAGTGGATTCAGTCTTTGAAAAGACTGATTCACCATCTGGTCGCCGAAAACCCAAGCCGTTGGCATACGTTGATACCTTCCACGGTATGTGCGGTAAGGGAGGTGCCAAATAAGACAATGGGTTTCTTTCTTATTTGTTTTCATGAGAAATTGCTCCGATGGCCTGCAGTCGTGAAGGCTATCGGAAATTTCGTTAAACTATGTTTCCTTTAACTGTCATCTGGACGATGTTGAAGGAAACATAGTTTAACGAAATTTCTTAAATACATCCAATCCAATAAGAGTACTGCCGACTGAACGGACCTACGTTGCAGTCGACGGTCAGGATCAGAAATTCGCAAGGCGCGTAGGCCTACACAGCTCGTCTCTCAAGGAAAAGACCAAAGTAGGCAATATCTGGACGACATCTGAAGGGTGTTAAGAGTTACCTCATGGCGTCCAGTCGACTCTCAAGAAGATAATACGCGCCTTTAAAATGACCGACAGATGGCGAACTTTTCTGAAGCTCCCTGTCCGAGGTCTCGAGCACTCGAGAAGGTGAGAGTCTGCCATGGGATGCTCCTCAAAGTAATGGCAAAAATTAATTTTACAAAATGCCGTTTATGTTACCCCTAATTCTTTTCCACATTATATTTGATTCTTGCAAAGTGTGATTAAAATTGAATGCTTTTAGTGTTTAATCAATGTGATTTTCTCCGTTTATGAGGACCTACGAATTCACTCCAGTGTGAGAATTATTATACTGTTGTTCATTTACTGACTTACTTTATTGTATCTTATTAGGCCTATTATAGGCCTATTTATTTAATAGCTAGCTAGGAATAAATAATATTAATTGATACAAATTAAATAAACCAGGTATAAATGAGATAAAATACTAAACTGTTAATAAATATATTAATTTTAGCACAGCTATTTACTTACTTTCTTACTTTATTCTATGTGATCATGTATATATTTTAACTATACATATTTTATAATTATTAATGATATTAAAGAAAATACTGAATAAATAACATGTAAATGGAATAAGAAATGTTAATTAAACTATTGTTAATTTTATAATTATGTACTTAGGCCTACTCTAGTTTTCTGATGTTACAAAGGCATTTCAATTTCCTGCGCCGTCCGGTTTGTTGTCTTCTACCTTATAACTGTAATATATTCAACCATAAATTCATTAACTTTATGAATTTAAAATGCAACTCTTCTTGGATTGTTATTGTTAGGCCAGTGTTCTGCCATTGTTAGACCACTGGCGGTGATACGATGTACCTAGGCCTACATGATTGCCAAAAACTTTAAACATCTCCGCCGCATTTGACACCATTGATCACAGCCTCCTTCTTCAACGACTATCTGCTTGGTTTGGCGTCTCTGGCACTGCTCTACTCTGGTTCCAGTCCTACTTGTCTTCCCGATCCTTCTCTGTTAAAGCCTCCAGCCACTGCTCACAACCCCTCCCTCTTTCCTGTGGTGTCCCTCAAGGCTCCGTCCTGGGTCCTCTACTTTTCATCCTTTATACCACTCCTTTAAGTCATCTCATAAAATCCTCCTCTGTCGACCACCATCTCTATGCTGATGACACCCAACTCTTCATATCCTTCTCTCCAGGCTCTTTTTCCACCGCCATCACACAACTACTCAACGTGGTTAACCTTATTTCACAGTGGATGTCATCCAATCTCCTCTGCCTTAACCCTTCCAAAACTGAATTTATAATCGTAGGCCTTCCTGATCAAATCAAGAAAATCCCTGATCCTTCCATAAACCTTTCGACTAACTCATCGTCTCTCACCTTCACCTCTGGCTCCCCTGTTCGCAATCTTGGTGCTATTTTTGATCCACACCTCTCCTTCTCTAACCACATCTCCAACCTCTCGCGTTCCTGTTTCATGTACATTCGTGACCTCCGACGCATACGACCCATGCTCGACCTTAAAACTGCCTCCACCATTGCTACCTCCATTGTTCATTCGAAGCTTGATTACTGCGATTCTCTTTTCCTCAACCTTGAATCCACTCAAATCAAGCGTCTACAGCTTATCCAAAACTCACTAGCCAGAGCTGTCACTAGAACGCCCGAACATCATCATATCACTCCCATCCTCAAATCACTCCATTGGTTAAAAATCCCAGAACGAATCCACTACAAAGTCCTCTCACTAACCTACAACTCCCTACAATATTCCCAGCCCAAGTACCTTCGTGGTCTCTTCACCACTCAGACAACCCGCTCCACCCGATCATCGTCCTATCTCAGTGTTTCTCGACCCCCAGTCACTACTCACCTCAAGTTCTCCAACCGAACCATTTCCATCACAGCACCACGCCTCTGGAATGATCTCCCCCTGAATTTCGCAGTTTCTCAGTGCCTCCATCATCATTGCAACCCGTCCTTCATCCTCATCCTCATTTTCCTCTATCTATCACCCCCCGGGCTTTCCACTCAAAACTGAAGTCTCACCTTTTCAAATACTCCTATCCTGACTCATCTGATACTCCGCCTTCCAATAATTCTCGCCGTAAACGACACCCGCCTTGACAGCTGCTCTGCCTCTCCTGATCTGGTACCCTGGAAATCGGACTTGGACCTCTTTTGGACTACTCTCTGGAACCATCTGATCTGGTATCCTGGAAATCGGACTTGGACCTCTTTTGGAAACCCCCTTTTATTCGGTTTGGCCTCCTGGAAATCGGACTTGGACCTCTTTTGGACTACTCTCTGGAACCCTCTGATCTGGTACCCTGGAAATCGGACTTGGACCTCTTTTAGACTACTCTCTGGAAACCCCCTTTTATTTGGTTTGGCCTCCTGGAAATCTGACTTGGACCTCTTTTGGACCACTATCTGGAACCCTCTATCTGGAACCCTGGAAATCGGACTTGGACCTCTTTTGGATTACTCCCTGGAAACCCCCTTTGATTTGGTTTGGCCTCCTGGAAATCGGACTTGGACCTCTTTTGGACTACTCTCTGGAAACCCCCTCTGATCTGACGTACCGCTCGTGAATAGGCTGGTGTCCTGCGCTTGGCCTTCGAGTGGCGCTTTAGAAGTTTGGAGATTACGATTACGATTACGAAAGCCTGAGACCCGGGAAAGAAAGGCATCGTTTTAAGTGATATATTTGATTTTAGTGCATTGTCTTGCGGGATATTTCGTTTATGTGTTATTAATGCGGAACTATGTGATTTCATTTTAAGATGGATGAGTACCGGTTCGCGAAATCACAGAAGAGTAAAGAAAAACTGGTTTCAGAGAACACATCTTCAAGATTCAGAAATAACAATCATTACTTCAGGTTCGAAGACAAAACGTGTAATGGTTCAGCAACCTTCCGTGCTGCGTCAACTTTCTGTTCCCTGAGTGGGTCCGTATCAGAGGGCAAAGCACACAATCATGGCCCGCGGATTCGGAGAATGGAAACTCTACAAGCTTTGGCTGAATCAAAAGCAGAACCAAAGTTTCTATCGTCCCCAGCAGCAATTTTTCAAAAAGTGAGACAGAAACTGAACGTCAACTTCGAAATAGAAATGCCATCTACAGCCGCGCTTAAATAAGTAATCCGTCGTGTCCGAAAAAAAAGACTTTCCAGTGGAACCTGAACGTGCAAGATTTAGTCATACCCAACAATTTGAAAGTTACTATATCAGGGGAAAAGAACTTCCTGTTGTTTGATACGCAGACGCAGAGAGATTTTAGAAATGTAGCTGATCAGAGCGTTAATGAGGATCGAATCATAGGCTTTGGTAGTGAAGACATTTTGCGGAGATTTTCGGCCTCGGAGATTTGGTTTCTTGATGGAACGTTCATAACCTGTCCACGTCTTTTCAAACAATTGAAGGCCTACATTTTTCATTACATGTTCCAAGGTTAATCTTTTCCAGCTGTTTACAATTTGATGACAGGAATGGCACAAGAAATGTGCACTTCCATGCTAGATGGATTACTTTCAGCAGCAGCAGAAGAAAAGAAAATCGAATTAACTTCAATTAAGTCCGAAATTCATTGTGGTAGACTTTGAATTAGCAAGCGTCAACGCTCTCCAACTTAAATTTCCAATTGCCAGTGTGTGGATATTTTTTCCACTTAGGTCAGAGGTTCCCAATCTGGGTGCCCGCATGGCATTTCACGGGGTGCGACAAAGAGGTTACTGTTGTTCTGTTACATGTTACTATTGTGCTGTATGTTGTTACATGCTGCCCTCTTGTCTCATCTGTGCTCTCGGATTTCCTCGATACGCTTGAGCAGTTCCTTAAAGGGAGTGACCTAAGCTATAAAAGGAAGACTCGAGAAAGAATAAGTCTTGGCTTTCATGGTGTCCGATCCAGGTGGATCTTCAGGTAGTTAAGAGGCCTCAGCCAAGACTTAAGTTTCATGTAGAGT